>JAWHQI010000058.1:8502500-8952500 GCA_033032865.1 Dactylorhiza incarnata | reverse complement strand
GTAGGAATCTGGCCAAGAATATTCAAGCAGCACAACCCCATAAAATTTTATAAAGTTTTATATAAAATTTTATACACGTTTATTTATAATTAAATTTATAATTATAATTATAATTTATTATATATATAACCGGTTATATATATATATATATATTAATTATAAAGGTACGCCGTGCTCGATACTCTCCGATGTGAAAGTACTCCGGCAGCGACGGTACCTCCGCCAAAACTGTACTCTCCCATTCTCAGACGCTCGATCGATCAACTAACAGTGCATAGGAAGCGCTCGTGCCACACGCGGCATTACCCCCGCCTCGATAGTGTCCCAGTGCGATGACGCTCATGCAGCTCGCAAACCCCTGCGCGCGAGTATACCCAAAATTTAAAATCTTTAGTCTTGTTTTTTTAAACGCTACAAAAAACGTCGTCGTAGCCGTCTCTTTAGTGGTGATAATAAAATATAAAATTATTTTTTAGTAATAATATAGTTCTATTTATACAAAAAATTAAAAGATACATTAGATATTTTCCATGTTATGATATTTAATTAATAGTCATCTCTCGCGCGCTCGTTAGAAAATGCATGCTCGGGCTAACAGTACTTGCACCCAGTTGAAAAATGCGCGCCTGCGAGAAAATGCGTAACTAGGCTAAAACGTGCCCGGGTGAGAAAAAGCATCACGACGAAAAATGCGCGCCCCAAAAAATTTGTTTTTTGAAGAAAACGCTCTCGAACGAATAACGTGTGCACAAACAAAATTGTGCTCCCAAGCAAAAAAGTGTGAGCAGTCAAAAACACGCGCCCTGACAAAAATGAACTCTGGATAGAATGAGTGTTGATTCGAAAATGTTATCTCGGGCGAAAACATGCTCCCGGGCAAAAATGCGCGCCTGGGAGACAATGCGCCCGGGCAAAAATGCATTCTAGTGCAAAAACGCGCAAGTGAAAAACACGTGCTCGGGCAAAAAAATACGCTCTTGGCCCTAAAATACGCACTCATGTTTTGAAATTTAATATATTTATTGTAACGAAATTTTGGTTACAAAAAAATACTGATTGTGAGGAAATTCTAGTTACAAATACTTTCAAGATGTTGTTACAATTGCTACTTATTGTGAGGACACTTTACTATTTGTAACGTAAACTTAGTCTTGTTAGAAATGTTTACATCTATAGTAACGAACTCTTAGTTATTGTAACAAAATAAAAAATATTTGTTACAAAAAAGTACTCTTTTGTGACGGCAACAAAAATTTGTTACTAAATATAGTAACAAATTTTATTTTCGTTACAATTTGGTCCTTACTAAAGGTACAGTTTGTTGTAGTGAGCCCACAGAACAGTGGAGTTAGGCTGTTAGCAGACCAGTTTGTGGTACGATTAGTAAAACCAAAAGGCGGATTTACATTATTTGCAGTCCAAGACTAGAAAATCTATAAATAGACCCTTAATATAAGGGCACCTTGGAGGAGATCAGACCCTTTTGAGCTCTCTCCTCCAGGCTAGTTTTGGAGTCAGCTGCTAGGGCCCTCCAAGGTGCCCGACTGAGCATTTGTTTGGGAGGGGAAGCTCTCTAAGACCTTCCGGTTGTGTGGCGGGACCTCCTCGCTACAGCCTTGAGTCTGTTCCGGATTTTCCATCCACAGTCAAGAGAGTTTAGTGAGGGAGAAGTAAGCACAGGCTACACCCCCCTGTGGGTCTGAACTCAAGAGACCGGTTGTCGGTTTCAACAGAGCTCTCCCTTCACATGAGCCAGGGGAGGGGTTATATAGGCAACCCGGTGTTGAAACCCCTCCCCCTCTCTCCTTCCTTCTCTTGGTTAAGAAAACCAAGGTTTTGGCTTAGCCAGCCTTAGTTAAGTTTATGGGAAGCTGGCAAGGGTCGAGTGGAGCGTGGAGTGTACTGGTGGGATTAGAGGTAGGTGGCGTTGGGCTTAAAATCACATCCCACTTTTGGTTTAGCCTAGGATTGGGTTTGGTTTTGGCTAGGCTTGGAGCTAGCCTTGGTCCAAACCTAAAAATATATATTCAACTCCTTAGGGTAGGGCGACCTCATGCCTGAATTCCTTTGGCCTGCTTTGGGATTAGTGCTTATTTGCATGGGGAGAGTCGGGTTAGCATAAATGAGTGGGTTTAGATTTTGAGAAACTTACTCTTTTGAGGAGGGTTGACCAAGGTCAACCCAAAGTGGGTCCCCCATGTATATCAAAATCAATGTGGGCCCCAGTCATTGAGTGTCGAGTCATCATTGATGTGACGTGGTTGAAATCCAGCGTTCACGCATCTCGAGGTCTCGTATAATTTTACGAGCATTTATTTTTATTTACTTGCCCAAACGACGTAGAAATTGAGCATAACGAATTTGTTTGCACTCGTATCGACCATACGAGTCTAACGTAACTGACAAACTTCAATTCGGAGCTCATTTGCTCAATATCCAAAAATGGCGTTGTTGCGACGCTCGATGTTACTCAAAAAAGTCATTTTCTCCAAACGACCTCGGATTGCAATGAAACGAGTTCCGTTGCACTTGTAAGAATCATACGAGTCTAACGCAACTGGCGTAGGTCTATTCGGAGCACAAATGCTTATTAAACTAAAATAGCGTCGTTGTGACGCGCTACGGTACTCAAAATGATTACTTTCACTAAATGACCTTAGATTGGGACGAAACGAGTTTCGTTGCACTCGTATCGACCA
Source organism: Dactylorhiza incarnata (assembly GCA_033032865.1). Taxonomy (NCBI): domain Eukaryota; kingdom Viridiplantae; phylum Streptophyta; class Magnoliopsida; order Asparagales; family Orchidaceae; genus Dactylorhiza; species Dactylorhiza incarnata. The sequence continues at coordinate 8,949,801 of JAWHQI010000058.1, read as the reverse complement.
TACGAGTCTAACGAAATTGGCCGAAGTCTATTCGGAGCACGTATGCTCATTAAACTAAAATAACGTCGTCGTGATGCGCTACGGTACTCAAAATAGTCACTTTCACTAAATGACTTCGGATTGGAATAAAACAAGTTCGGTTGCACTCGTATTGACCATACTAGTCTAACAGAACTGACGAAAGTCAATTCAGAGCATGTATGCTCATTTAACTAAAATAGCATCAACATGACGCGTCACGGTACTCAAAATGGTCACTTTCACCAAATGACCTCGGATTGGAATAAACGAGTTCTGTTGCACTCGTATGGACCATGCAAGTATAACAGAACTAACAGACATCAATTTGGAGTACTTATTCTCATCAAACTACTTTGGCATTGTGACGAAGCACAATGTTACCCAAAACAATCAATTCTCTAAATGACCACCTTTAGGGGGTGGAGGTCGGGTCTTGGTTCTCTATGACCCGACCTAAGCTCCTCCAAGGGTTCAACTGAACTGGCCAGACCCTATTTTAAAGTTGGGATGTTACACTATGTGCCGCACCAAGTCGTGCGATCTCCCCCATCGTCTGGTCGTGCATACTGTCGCACATCCTCTATCAGCTCCGTCCCCCTCACGCGCTACGAATATATTACCTCGGGCAAGGTGAAGGCTCTGACGTCTCTCTCGCAGGCACACCAAGCCATGAGATACCGCCCACACAGGCCGCACCAAGCCGCGTAACACCACACAAGCAGGCCGCGCGACACCGCCCGTGCAGCCCGAGCGACACTAGCCTCGTAGGCTGGGCGACACCAATCACACGGCACCGGGCGCATGCCCGTGTGACACCGTTCGCACATTCACTTAGAAACAATCGCGCCGCCGCTTAGTACCGACTCCGAATTCCGCGCTCGGGACTCCTCCTGCGCGTGGACTCCCTTCTACGCTCTTCCACGACGGGAGCCCTCTCTTATGCGTGGAAGTGCCGCTCTCCGTCGCTTGTATCTGCAACGCTCATCACCTCCACGACGCTCATTGTCAAGCTCACCATCGCTCGCCTCCCAACGTAGCGCTTACCACCACTACCGTCACCCATGCAGTCGTCACCCGCCCCCCCCCCCCCCCCCCCCCCCGCCTTCACCGACGGCTTTTCCCGAAATACCAGAGCGTGGAAAGATCGCCATATTCGCAAAAATGGTGATCTGTGTGCCCCAGATCAAGAGTTCTTATTTGTCCTTCCAGTAGTTGTTGTGGCGCATTTACCGAGGCACCCCTCTCAAAGATTATAAAAAGGTTCCTGATCTATCATTTGAAGACACCTTACCTTAAGCACTAGAGAGAGCTCCCAAGTATTCACTTGAAGATATCCCAGAGATCTCCTTCGGTATGTGAAGATCCCCTTCGGAGCTCGAAGATCTTCTTCGTCGGAGCTCGATGATCTCCTTTGGCTCTCGAGGGTCCCTTGAAGATAGCTCGAAGATGATCTTCTTCAGCTCCGTGCTTCGAGTCCAAAGCCCCTCTTGCTGCGTTGATCCTTTCAGATTGCTCTCAATCATGCTTCTCAGTGCTCCGATCCAAGTGACACTTGTAGTCCAGAAAGCTTATTATATGGAGCGATGTTCTGTCACCCTAGAGAAATAGCTTCTTGTAACACTCCGAGAGATTTGAATTTGGTCAGCACTAATCTAGCTTTGTGGTTATTTCCCCTTTCGGGTATTTCCACGTCAAACGTCTTGCTATCAATTGATGGTTCTACCTGTGACTGTTTACGTGCTCGGCTCACTATCGAGCTAAGATAGTTCAATTCGACCGGTCCGTAAGAGCGTCGAGCGACCCGCTACAAGAATCTTTACTTATAATTGTTTGATGTTATCCTCACTAAAATAAAATAAATTTATATTTCAAATGTTTCAATATTAATTTTTAATTTATATATGATATGCACCCATATATTTATAAGCACTCTTGGGGTGCATATTGAGAATGCTCCACTAAGGAGAAATGAGGTTAGTGGGGTCAAGAGTTCAACCCATGATCATGGGAGTGGAAGAATCCACTGAGCACAATTTACGCTCTACCGGCGCCGTGTGTAGTCAAGGTCGCCCCTCACTATTGGGGTGCGGTTTGTCCGCACCCCACTAATGAGGTGCGGATAGCAAAGCCGCACCTCGATGGGGGTGCGGCCAAGCAAAGCCGCACCCTGATGGGGGTGCGGCCAAGCCAATCCGCACCCTGATGGGGGTGCGACCAAGACGCGCCCTATAGGGCTGCTGCTAAGCCGCACCTCTCCATTGGGGTGCAGCCAAGCCGCACCCTATAGGGGTGCGGCCAAGCAACCCCCCCCCCCCCCCCCTTTTTGGGGTGCGACCAAGCTCCTCCCTCGCTTTACGGGGGATGCGGCCGAAACCGCACCCCCTCAGTAGGTGCAGTCGGAGCCCGCTTTCACTTTAGGGGGCGCAATTTATTATTCCCCAAGTGCACGCCGCGCTCCAAACATCTCCCCGTTCGTTGCGCGCTCAGAACGCTCCCGTGTTCGTTGTGCGCTCAGAACGCTCCCACGTTCGTTACGCGCTTAGAACGCTCCCGTGTTCATTGCACGCTCAGAACTGATAGGCTGAAATTGTGTTGCATAAAATTAGAATATTATCCACGTATAATATGATAAGGCAAGTGTACCTATCTTTTTATAGGTATAGGATTTGGAAAATCAAGTGTCGTATTATTTCCGGGATTGTTGAGTACTTCTACTCACAAAGAAGAGCTATTATTTTATCGATCGAAAGGTTGGGTTTGTTTTGGAAAAACGATAAGGATAAAATCAACTGCGAAGAAAAAAATATGATTAAAAGACTACCATTTGATCTAGAATCCCTTTGGAATAAAATAGAATTTTATAAAAAAAACTAATCCGCAAACTCTTATTGAAATACCTTCGACCGTGGAGGTTCCCAAAACATGATAGCACCTCTCTCGTGGAATACTACTAACTAACCTTAGGTTGATCGATTAAGACCCCTCGGTCAGTCGAAACCCCTAAGCTTGCTTTAAGCGGTGAACCCCACTATTGGATTTGACTCCAATCTGAAAGACTTATGTCATCCTCTCTCGAGGAGTGCATGCAACTCTTTTTATCTTTGAGCGATCTCCTCGTAAGCACGGATCTCTCGATTAACTAGAGCACGGATCTTAGATTGAAAATCATATACCGGAAATATGAAATCAAGACGAAGTAATTCAAAGATAAATCGAAGATAGTCAAAAAGAGAGTTTGCCAATTAGAAAAATTCAAAACATATTTTATTTCATTCCAAAGTTCATCATGACCAAGTGCTAAAGGAAATTTTGCAACTCAACATAATGTTAGGAATACCAGTAGAAGAGGCAAAAGACATGGTAAAATAAGCTACAAACTTGAATTAAAATTGCAATAATAGAAAACTTAGAGCTTGTAAATAAACTAGCTAGAACAACACAATAGTAAACTAAAGCTGAAAATAAACTCCAAAATCGAACTCCAATACTTTTGGAGATTGCTGCCTTTTATAGGTGAAAAATCTGTGTCATGCCCTTGGTCACGCCTGTGACCAAGGGCGTGTAAGGTGCGTAATTGCTATCTTGAAAGCCCGGGAACGGTGGGAGAGAGAAACCACCAAAATTCAATTGCATGGCGGGTCACAGTCTAGGTCACGCCCGTGACCTAGGGCGTGTCTTGACCGAGCCTGGAAATGATGGGAAACGACGCGAATAGGAGTTAATCTGGCGATTGCAGGAGGGGTCACAACCTCGGTCACGCCTGTGGCCGAGGACGCGTAAGCTGGAAACGACGCGAGCTGAGAAATTTAACGGTTTCCGGGCGAGTCACGCCCTCTGTCACGCCCGTGACAGAGGGAGTGTAATTTTAATCTGACATGGCGGCGTGTTCTGGCAGCTGGAAGACGCCTGGACTGGGTCATGGCCATGACTTGGAGTCGCGACCTTGGTCACGCCCGTGACCGAGGGCATGTACTTTGCGATTTCGGCAGAAATGCTTCAGAATTTCCCCTGAACACGGCTACGGGCTTGAAATTTCTATTGGCAGCCCAAATTACCTGAAAATACAAAAATAAAGAAAATTAGTGATAAATTTAATTAAAAATAAATTAATTATTAATAAAATATTATATAAAAATAACTATAAATAATGTATTATCAAATACCCCTATACTTAAGTTTTTGCTATTCCAGAGCAAAAACCATCATAAGTATGAGAAATATTTATATGACATATCAAAAACAAAAAGAATTTACTTTCAATTATGCATTTTAAAATTATACATGACTCATACACAAATAAGTTTTGAAATAAAATTCAGAATCATAAGAAATAAGTCATGATTCATAAATTGATATGTGTAGAATAAAGATTAGTTTAAAAAATTCTCTAATCAAATTTTCATAAATAAAATTATATTGAATTAAGCAAAATAATCTAACATTAGAATTATATAAACTTTTAATATCATTCGAAATCTTTAGAAAACCTAAAATATTAACTAAGCTCTCTCATAAATATCTTGAATATCAATGATATTGCTAAGTTTCGGTAAAAATTGTCATAGAAGAGATTTTTAATTGGGAAATGATGGATTTTATCCTCTCATTTCTATCTTTTTTTAATACTCTTCTTTTTTTATATCCCAAATGTATGTTTAGGTGATAAATTTTATCCTCTCAGCTCCATGACATATAATCTTTTAAAAATTTGGGTGCATATGTTTAGGAATGATGAATTTTATCCTCTCATTCCATGACAATATTTTTTTTAATTGTCAATCAAAAGGATAAAGTAAATGGTAGAGGAGTGGCTAGGGTTTAAATGCTATAAGATTTTTCAAGAAAACTATTTTGAGAGCATAGAAAATAAATTAAGAAATCTTAAGAATCTTTGAGTAAAAGTTATTATAAGTAAAATCTAAAGATCTTAAGCACAATTGCTACAAAATTAATTCATGATAATTTTAGGAGAGAAAACAAAACAGAGAAATATTCTAAATAAACAAAAATGATGAAATATTCATTAATTCAAATTTATCTAAAAATTAAATCTAACAAATTATGATGAGGCACATAAAATTAAAAACACATAAAAAGAAAACTTTTTATTTTTAAAAGTCATATAAATAAAGGATAATAATTAAAATTGGTTAAGCTCAAATAAAAAGTAAGGAAACATCTAATATTACAAGATTTATAAAAAACATTTTTTTGAGTTTTTTTTCAAAGGTTTTTCAATTTTTTTTATATTTTCAATATTTTCTTGAAAAAGAAAAACAAAACAGAAATAAATTTTTTTTGTTCTTGGATTTCCTAAGAAATACCCAATGATGGGCTCTCAAAGTACTAGACGGTTTTGTGGGATAAAAGCCCAACACGGCCTTTTCGCTAGAAATTATTTTTCTAATTTTCTAAATTTTTTTATTTTTGTTGGTTTTTTAAATTTTTTTTTCTTGGTATTTTTGATTAATTTTGTGATTGATTTGCAAAAAGAAGAAAAGACACCCCCATACCTAAAGCAAACATTGTCCCCAATGTTTTAGAAATAAGAGTACGAGTAAATGAGAGAAAACTTCCCTTTTGAAGAAGAACAAATTAACACCGAGCCAACCTGAAAAAATCAAAATGTGAAAGCAAAAAAAACATATTTTTAAAATTTTTTCATTAATAAAAACAAATACAAAAGATACATAAAGGAAAAGATACAAGCGAACTCAAATAAAAATAGAAATTCTAAGCGTCATCCTCGTCGTTCGCCTACTGATAGTGCTGATAGTAAACACGAAAATCAGCAAATTCCCGCTGCAGTTGCTCCATAGAGGAAGCATGACGCTGCTTGAGTGTATAAACGCGAGTGTAGAAGTGAGCGTGCACGGACAACTGATCGGTCTAAATCTGATCTAGATGAGTTCGGAGCTGCCCAAACTGCTGATCGAAATAAGCTTACGAGTCGGGCGCAGAAGGAAAATACTGCTGCGGCTGCTGCGGAAACTGTGGAGCTGGAGGGCCGCCTCCGGAATCTGCCTCGAAATCAACATCAATTGGGTCACGACCAACCTTGCCGGGAACCGCCTCGAACTATTGTCCATGTCGTTGCATCAATCCAAGGGCACGAAGGTTTTGGAAAGTGATAGGCGCAGGCGCTTGGAGTGGAGTCATGGGAGGAAGTGCATCCCAAAGCCCATACGTTTGGCGAGATAGATGACAAATGGGCCGCCATGTAACACACTAAGCCTCCGATTTTCGGCCTGATGCCGAAAAAATATCGCAAGCGTCGAACCAAGATTGAGTGGGACCCATTCGTGCATACTATATAAATATAGTAGGTCTGTGCGGGTCACCACTCCATGGCTATCGCCGCGAGCGGAAAGTGTGAAAGTGAGGAGGTAGATTAGACAACGTAAGTCGGGGGAGAGGAGATGACTCCCCATGGATTTTTTTGGGTGAATACGGATTGGGGTCGTTACTGATTTTTGCCCAAAATCCATGAAGGTTGTAATCGCGGGTGAAATCGAGGGCGAAGGCGGTGTAGGCCTTCGTAAGGGTGAAAGCTTCATCGCAGAAGCCCATGAGAACATTGAACTGACGCAAAGTAAGGCTTTGCGAAAATCCGTCCATCTAGAATTTGAGCGCGTTGCCAGCCCCGACCCAGCGAAAATCGAAAGAGGAGAAAAACTCCCCCGTAAGCTCATAATAGGTTGGCTCCGAAATGGAAAACAAGGGAGCCCATCCCGGAGTAGCAAGAAACTTCTGCACCGCGTCAGCTTGTCCGAAGGTGGTGAGGACGCGCCAATCAATGACGCAGAAAACTCCAAATTCCTTTCCACAGAGGCATTCACTCCGTTCTTGGTTAGCGCAGGAAGAAAATTTGAGCATGGCGTCCGAAGTGAGGGAGTCAACGGAGAGTGTGGAAGAAGACTCTCCAATGGCGTGGTTGTGGCGAGGAGCCATTAGGAAGGAGGAGAATGAAGATTTCGGCCTGTTGGAAGTGAGAAGAGAGGGAGAAATGTAGGGGAAGGTGTGGAGAAAAAGAGAGGGGGTGGTGCTTATACAGGAAAAAATTTAGGTGTCACGCCCTCGGTCACGCCCGTGACCGAGGGCGTGTTTGGGGCGACATGTGAAATCTGGCGCATTGGAGGAATCCAAGGGAAGATCAGTCAAATGCGTGGATTTTGGCATGTCACGCCCCCGGTCACGCCCGTGACCGAGGACGTGTAACTGGAAGAGTTAAATCAGCCAGGGAATCTGATGTATTTTCAGTCAAAAGACGATTCTCCATAAGTCACGGCCCAGGGTCACGCCCATGACCCTGGGCGTGACTTGACTGTCACGGGCGTGACAGTCAAAAGCATCTTTGACCGGGTCTCGGGGGAGTAAAGGTGCCAGCAGGATAAGTCACGACCGTGACTTTGGAGTGTCATGAGCGTGACTTCAGTTGTCACGGGCGCGACAGTAAAAATATAGCTGGAACCCGCGGGATCGGGAGGAAAAGTGGTTACGTGAATGTCACGCCCGTGACCATGGATGGTCATGCCCGTGACCATGGATGGTCACGCCCGTGACTTTCACGAAAGACGGAATAGTGCCGGTTCTCGGAGGTAGCGCGATAGAAATATTTGACGGAGCGTGTCACGTCTAGATCACGGTCGTGAACTAGGCCGTGCAACACAAAAAAAATCAATTTTTTTGTGGTTTTGTTGTTTTATGTTTTTTTTTCTTTTTTTTTTATAAAACAAAACATAAATAAAATAAACAAGACAGGAAGAACAAAACATAAAATACCGACTTAGAGAACGAGGTTCATGCACACGTGTGAGCAACCATAATCTCGCAATGCTCCTCTAAACATGCAAAACCTTTAGTAACAAAAACAGAATAACAATAATAAAAACAGTAACTTAATTAGTATTTCTTTCTCGATTTGTTTTCTTCATTTTTATATTTTTTTTTGTTTTTAAATTTTAAAATAAAACATAAACAAAAATATTTATATAAAATCCCCCTTTTTTAGTAATTTTCTTTATTTTATATAAAAAAATAAAATATGGGTTGCCTCCCAAAAATGCTTTGGTTACGGTCGTTGAGCTCGACCAAAGTGGCGTGCCAGTTTAGGTGTTAGGGAGGAGAAATTCCTCCCGGTGCTCATGAAAATTATTGTCGGGGAAAAATAATTTCAATCGGTGCCCATTCACTTTAAATTCACCTTTTTCTGGATGTGTTATTAAAATGGTCTCGTATGGCCAAACCTCTTTGACAACAAAGGGGCCAGACCAACGAGACTTAAGTTTTCCCGAAAAAAGACGTAAACGCGAGTTATAGAGGAGAACTTGGTCTCCCGGTCGAAAAACCTTGGGGTGCCTAAGTTTCTTATCGTGATAAAGTTTAGTGCGCTCTTTATACAATTTATTACTTTCATAGGAAAGGAGCGCCACTCATCGAGCTCGTTAAGTTGGAACTTGCGGAGCTCGGTGGATGTACTTTTATCAAGATTAAGAAATTTAAGCGCCCAAAAAGTGCGATGCTCAAGCTCGACCTGTAAATGACATTCTCATAGAACAATCAATATGGCGTGCAACCGATAGCGGTCTTGTACGCGGTCCGATTGGCCCATAAAGAATCATCGTGTTAAATCGACCAATCTTTCCTATTGGTAGAAACCGTTTTTTTTTAATTCGTTTTAATTCATGGTTCACCACTTCTACTTGACCACTTGTTTGAGGGTGATAGGGGTGGCCATCCTATGTGTAACGCCATATTTAGATAAAACTTTAGCGAATTGGGCGTTACAAAAATGAGTTCCCCTATCGCTAACTAACGCCCGCGGTGCTCCAAATCGTGAAAAGGGCTTTTTGAGAAATTGGGTCACGACGCGGGCATCATTGGTGGGAAGGGCTTGCACCTCCGCCCACCTAGACACGTAGTCGACCGCTACCAAAATATAACGATTTCCAAAAGAAACTGGTAGCGGGCCGACGAAGTCGATCCCCCATAAATCAAAAACCTCAATTTCTAAAAATGATTTTAAAGGCATTTCATCAAGGGGGAGATATTACCTGAGCATTGACATTGTTCACAACAACATGTGCAAGAGCGTCTTTGAAGATGCTTGGCCAATAGAAGTCTGCTTCAAGTACCTTGCGCACCGTCCGATTCACTTTATAATGCCCACCATCGGGTCCCTAATGACAATGTTTTAAAATTTGAGCGCCCTCCTCATGAGATACACACCTCCGCACCACTTGATCCACACAAACTCGAAAAAGAAACGGATCCTCCCAAAAATAATTTTTCAAATCGGAGAAGAATTTCTTCTTTTCTTGATAAGAAAAATCTTTTGGGAGAAATCTAGCAACAAGATAGTTTACGAAATCGGCGAACCAAGGGGTGGGGAGAACTATTACCTTATGAATAACGAGGAGGCGTTCCTCGGGAAAAGTATTATTAATTTCCTCCTCTAGGAGCTTCTTCAAATTGGGATTCTCCAACCGAGAAAGATGATCTGCCGCCAAATTTTCCGCTCCCTTTTTGTCCGGGATCTCCAAATCAAATTCTTGTATGAGTAAGATCCACCTAATCAACCTTGACTTGACATCAGTTTTTATTAGCAAATAACGTAAATCCGAGTGATCAGTAAAAACAATTATTTTAGATAAAGTAAGATAGGAACGAAATTTATCAAAAGCCCAAACTCGGTTGTTGTGTAATTTTCTTGTGCGTCGGTAAGTGTCTTGCTCGCATAATATATAGGATGAAATTTTTAATTGATGCATTGTCCTAAGACTTCACCAACGACAAAACTACTAGCGTCGCACATTATCTCAAAAGGAAGATCCCAATTGGGAGCTATCATAATGAGTGTGTTTGTTAATTTTTCTTTTATAATAGAAAAAGGAATGCAAACAATTTTCATCAAAAATAGATGACGTATCTTTTTCTAATAAGTGAGTGAGTGGCTTGGTTATTTGAAAGAGATCTTTTCTAAACCGGCGATAGAAATCTTTTACAATTTTTCTATAGTTTCTATTTTAGCTTTATCTACATCTATGCCCTTACTAGATATTTTATGGCCTAAAACCAAACTTTCCCGTACCATAAAATGACACTTCTCCCAATTTAACACTAAATTTGTGTCCTCACATCTTTAGAGAACGCGGGAAAGGTTAGTCAAACACAAATCAAATGAATCTCCGAAAACAGAGAAATCATCCATAAAAACTTTCATAATATCCTCCACTAGTTCGTCAAAAATTGCTAGCATACACCTTTGGAATGTAGTCGGCGCATTGCATAGACCAAATGGTATCCTACGATAGGTGAAGGTGCCAAACGGACAAGTGAAAGTTGTTTTCTCTTGATCTTCGGGCGCAATTGAGATTTGGAAATATCCCGAATGACCGTCAAGAAAATAATAAAATAAGTGCCTGGATAGTCGTTCAAGGATTTGATTGATGAACGACAAAGGAAAATGATCCTTACGGGTCGCATCATTTAATTTGCGATAATCAATATAAACCCGTCATCCGGTAACGGTTCTAGTGGGGATTAACTCATTTTTATCATTTGGTACTACCGTTAATCCTCCTTTCTTTGGCACTACTTGTACCGGACTGACCCAAGAACTATTCGAAATCGGATAGATGATGCCCGCATCTATTACTTTTATTATCTTACTTTTAACCACCTCCTTCATATTTGGATTTAGGCGGCGCTAAGGTTGAATAGATTTACACGAATTTTCTTCTAATAAAATCTTATGCGTACAATAGGAGGGATTAATCCCTTTTAAATCCGTAATCTTCCACACAATTGCGCGATGATGAAGTTTTAAAACATTTAATAATTTTAATTTTTCTTCATCGGACAGAAATGCCGACACAATTACGGGCAGCTTAGCATCCTCCGCTAGAAATAAATATTCTAAATGATCAGGTAGTTGTTTTAATTCAAGCACAGGAGGTTTGCCATAAGAAGTTTTGTAACATCCCCCAAACTGCTAGGCCCCTAGAAAATTTTTGTCATGACAAGTCATGACAAAAATAGGATAAGTGATACAGGGCACTAGGATGACAAGTTGAAAGGAGTGAAAAACACATGTTGTGCACTCAGCCACCATGGGCCACCCTAATGTTAAGTGAACTAAAAAAAGTCTAAAACATCTTATGCATCACACATAGCCATGGAGATTCCCTTAGGATTGGGTAATGTATACAAGATAGGCCAAAAAGGCCCCATGGACCTAAGGGAAGGGTTGAACTGCACATTGGGGTGCATCTAGTAAGTATTGGTTTCTCAGCCTAAGAATGACCAAAAGGCTTCAATAAGCCAAGGTAACCTCATCCTGACTCTATGACCACCCAAGCATAGTGAGTAGATCACTAGGGATCCATGGCGTCAGCCAATTTGGTCAAAATTTGCTAAAGTCAACTTTAGACCAACCTAGGTCAAACATCCATAAATGAGGGCAATTGAACTCCAAATGATCAAATTGGGCCCACCATCATATGGCAACCTCCGTAGGGGACCTAGTGGACCCAAAAGCCCCATTATAGGGCCATCAATTTGGCGAAATTGGGTCAATTACTAAAAAGCCCCAAATTGACCTAAATGTGCTAAAACCCCAAATTGACCTTCAATTGACACAGGGTAGGGCCCCCGGTTGTGCTTGCACCTCAGCCGTTACGAATCCTGGAGCCCTGAGGACAGGCAGGCGGGGCATATCCTGCACTAGTGTGCTTTCAGTGTCATCAACCAGGACATGTACGGGCCCATTGCCCTCAAAATTGGGGTAACCCCCCACCTCTGCCTATAACAGCACCACCAGCACAGTAATTTAGGGGCCGAGGACGTGGCCGAGGCCGAGGACGTGGCCGAGGCCGAGGACTTCCAGGTAGAGACCGGCAGCCAGAACAAATGTACGAGCTGGATCTTACTGAGCAAAGAAATCCTGAAGATGTGATTACAGGTACCATAGTTGTCTTACTTCTTATGATTACTTAAATTTCTTGTCAACTCTTAGTTTACTTCAACAATAAACCTGTAAGACCCTCTTTTTTTTGCTTTTAAAACCGGGTCTTACCGCCCAGAACCGCCGTCTTGCGGCGACACCATTACACATAATGGTCGCCGCCACAAGACGCCGATCCTGCCGGCTATTCATCATCATCCAGGCCAACCATAATCACTGTAATTGAAGTATTAAATGAAACAAGTCCACAAAATCACATTATATATTTATCATAATACATGATTACAATGTCCACGATGAGAATGAACTAAAAGAATAAGGGCTTACGCCCAGTACATGTTCAAATATAATGCAACAACACTCTCACTCTACATCTATGCGGAAGCTATCAAACACTGACTTCATGCATCTGTAGCTGCTGCTGCGATGATGTGTAATGGCTGCTCTGCTTCATCTCGTCGTCCTGTCCTGTCTCCTGAACGAGGTCCTGCTATTCTGACATATCATCCCTAAAATGATGAGGTCCACCGACCGTTAGTCTATAAGACTCAGCATATTCCTCACCGCCTCCACCCGCGACTCCTAGGCACCGTGCGGGAGGAGGAAGCGGAGGACATCAAAGGGTAAATCAAAAGCAGGTGACAAGCGGGTATTACTAACCTAGCAGTATATATCAATAGCTAACAACATGTATATAAAAGCATTTACATCTAGCAATTATATCAATAGCTAACAACATGTATATATATATAGACATCAAACACCTTTCTAGCAAATCTATCATAACAAATCAAGGGGCCACAAGGAAACCGAGTAGTATATAAATGAGCGTCAAAGTGAGTATACACATGCAGTTATAAAATAGTCTAAGCAGCTAGAAAAGTACACCAGAGTAGTTATAAAAAAAACTAGAGCAAGTAAAGAAACAACTAGAGCAGCTATGAAAGTAACCTTAACTTATGCGTAGATACACACAAACACATAAGCTAAGGAATCTGACAAGAAGTAAACTCATCGTATAAAAGAGCCCATACTAGTTTATACGATGAGGTCTCTATTTTATGCAAATATGCTATGCTATGATATGCAATGTAATGCAATGCAATGCAATGCCATGGTGCAACTCACACACACGACTCCGTACGTACAGAACTTTAGTTCCCACTTTTTAGAGATAGCTAACCTCTCAGGCACCTCCCGTCGTGGTCAAACGGTGGCAGAGGAGCGGGCGTCTCCTCACCTAGGTGGGTAAGTCACACTACCAGACCTAGGCCCTAACGTACGCTGTGATACGGGTACCCGGTACTCACGAGCTCCTGCGTACTAAACTGTATTGGCCAGGCAGGGTTTAGGGAGTCCGTCCTGTCGGACGCGTAGTAAAACAACCTGGCCCCTAATCAAACCACTAGCACTGCCGAGTCAACGAACTGCTGTCGGTGTGACGACTAAGCCAGAACTGAAGACCCACCACATCTTATGCACATACAATTATGTATTATCCCTTACTACCGAGCCTCCAGCTCGCAAATCTAAATCAACATTTATAAAGTAGAGCCTACCATTCGCTAGACTACATCAGTCTTATATTTATGCTACGAGCCTACCGCTCGCTATACTACACCAGTCTTATTTAACAATGAGCCTACCGCTCGCTAGACTACACCAGTCTATATTTAAGCTACGAGCCTACCGCTCGCTAGACTACACCAGTCTTATATTTAAGCTACGAGCCTACCGCTCGCTAGACTACACCAGACTTATCTTAAGTTATGAGCCTACCACTCGCTAGACTACACCAGTTATATATTTAAGCTACGAGCCTACCGCTCGCTAGACTACACCATTCTTATCTTAAGCTACGAGCCTACCACTCGCTAGACTACACCAGTCTTATTTAACTACGAGCCTACCGCTCGCTAGACTACACCAGTCTATGTTTAAGCTACGAGCCTACCGCTCGCTAGACTACACCAGTCTTATCTTAAGCTACGAGCATACCGCTCGCTAGACTACACCAGTCTTATCTTAAGCTACGAGCCTACCGCTCGCTAGACTACACCAGTCTTATTTAACTATGAGCCTACTGCTCGCTAGACTACACCAGTCTATATTTAATCTACGAGCCTACCGCTCGCTAGACTACACCAGTCTTATATTTAAGCTACGAGCCTACCGCTCGCTAGACTACACCAGTCTTATCTTAAGCTACGAGCCTACCGCTCGCTAGACTACACCAGTCTTATAATTAAGCTACGAGCCTACCGCTCGCTAGACTACACCAGTCTTATCTTAGGCTACGAGCCTACCGCTCGCTAGACTACACCAGTCTTCCTTATAACCCGAGCCTACTACTCGCAGGACTATCCCAGTCTTTCCTTATATATCCCGAGCTTACCGCTCGCAGGACTATCCCAGTCCTTCCTTATAAACCGAGCCTACCGCTCGCAGGACTATCCTAGTCCTTCCTTATATATCTCGAGCCGGTTTGGGATGGAAGTTAACTTGTCAAGTTCTCCTACTTAACTAATCTTGTCTATAATTTAGTTGACCTTAGAAGCTTTGGGGTTAACCATGGACTTCCGGAGGGTTACCCGGTGAGGGGCTCGCACCGGTACTATGAAATGTGACGGGCTGACACCCCGAACTTCCTCTTCCCAAGGCACTTAAACTTGTTGGTACCTACCTCTTTCTACATGATCCCCGTTTTCCTCTCCAATTACATTAAATCTCTAAGATGAGTTAAACTTGGCACTTAGGAGTGGGGGAGTTCTTTGAACTCCAACACCACCAACTGTGTTCGGGTGCTGACTCTCCCGTTGTCACATTCTAAGCTCGAGTTCCCTTCTTCACCTAGGAACTACACACATACACCTAAAATTCTCATCCTTCTTGGACCCACACTCCTATTCTTCGTCATCCTTAATCCAGGGTTTGCCTTAGATATTTCTCGACTTCTCCCTTGAGTATTTACCTTAAGATGGCTCACCCGGTTAAGGGTAGCTTTACTTCCATATAATCATTTAACACAGATGAGTTGTCCGTGGGGCCCTTGATGAGCTCTAACCTCCTTTTTATATCATTATAAATTCCTGCACTTATAGCTTTGCTAAACGCACCCCAACCCTTATTTCCCATGATGCCCTTAGAGGTGTTCTTCCAAATAATCTGAGCCTTCATATCATATAAATCAGTTTTACTATTCGCAGACCAAATGAGATTGAGCTAGATTTGACTCATATGGTGCAATCTTGATTATATCATATCCAAATGAGTTCCAATTATTACCATAGGTTCACATTTTGTAATGTTCTAACAACCTCAAGGCCTACACTTCATACTCTTTCGGGGAATTCTTAATCATAGTTTCTATTCAGATAGATGGGATGAAGGTAAAGTTTTACACAATAAGTATCATCTACGAATCTCTATAAATTCTGATGAATTCACACTAGCATAGTATTTGTCAAAAAACCTCAAACCCCAAGTTTCACCTTTGCCAGGAATTATTTAACCATGATTTCTATTTAACATAAATGGTGTGCCAATAAGGGATTACACTACAACTACCATCTATAGGTCTCTATAAATTTTGAGAAAATTACTATAGCACAATATTGGTCTAAAAACACCAGATCTTAAGTCTCATATTAATCCAAGGAGTATATACCTTTATTTATCATTTATTACATTTGGTGTGCTAATAAGGATTTACACTACAAGTGCTATGTCAAGACTTCAATAAAGTATGGGAAAATTACTATAGCTCAATATTGGTCTAAAAATACCAGATCTTAAGTCTCATACTAATCCAAGGAGTATTTACCTTTATTTATCATTTATTACATTCTTACTAAATGCACCCCAATTTTTCCTACACCCTTAAGTCCAAAACTTCAACTTGAAGTTCAAAGAAATCCACTCATGTACATGAGTTGAATTCTTAGCTAGAGGTGGTTGATATCATATCTGAGGCATGAACAAATCTTCAAAGCATTTGCATGAGCCAAAATCACTAAACACACCAGATACACTTTTATACATGTCTCACTAAAAATGGTGTTGAGGGAGCTACAGGGATCCAATTGACATGAAATCAGTGGCATTTTAAAGGTAACTTCAAGATCTATAATTGATATGTTGGTCACTTCCTCCAGAAATGATCCTAACCTAAGTAAAATCAACATGCAAGTCATGTTACCAATTATTTATCTTAATCAAAATACACTTATATACATGTCTCACCAAAAATGGTGCTGAGAGAGCTACAGGGATCCAAATGACATGCAATCAATTGCATTTTAAAGTTAATTTCAAGATCTACAATTGTTATGTTGGTCACTTCCTCCAGAAATGATCCTAACCTAAGTAAAATCAACATGCAAGTTCTGTTACCAATTATTTACTTAATCAAAATACACTTATATACATATCTCACCAAAAATGGTGCGGAGGGAGCTACAGGGATCCAAATGACATGCAATCAGTGGCATTTTAAAGGTAACTTCAAGATATACAATTGATATGTTGGTCACTTCCTCCAGAAATGATCCTAACCTAAGTAAAATCAACATGCAAGTTCTGGTACCAATTATTTATCTTAATCAAAATACACTTATATACACGTCTCACGAAAAATGGTGCTGAGGGAGCTACAGGGATCCAAATGACATGAAATTAGTGGCATTGTAAAGGTAACTTCAAGATCTACAATTGATATGTTGGTCACTTACTCCAGAAATGATCCTAAATTAAGTAAAATCAACATGTAATTCCTGTTACCAATTATTTATCTTAATCAAAATACACTTATATACATGTCTCACCAAAAATGGTGTTGAGGGAGCTACAGGGATCCAAATGACATGACATTAGTGGCATTTAAAAGGTAATTCCAAGATCTACAATTGAAATGTTGGTCACTTCCTCCAGAAATGATCCTAACATAAGTAAAATCAGCATGCAAGTTCTGTTACCAATTATTTATCTTCATCAAAATACACTTATATACATGTCTCACCAAAAATGGTGCTGAGGGAGCTACAGGGATCCAAATGACATGAAATTAGTGGCATTTTAAAGGTAACTTCAAGATCTACAATTGATATGTTGGTCACTTCCTCCAGAAATGAGCCTAACCTAGGTAAAATCAACATGCAAGTTCTGTACATATTATTTAACTTAACAAAATTCACTTGTGACAATTTATATTAAATAGAAAACATAATAATTCTAGCTCTAATGACCTCCAAACTCTAGGGTTTGGATGGTTAGGTCACCATACATGCATTGTCAAAGTTTTAGTGACATGCAAGGTGATTCTCATCTTCAATCACATCTAAAACCACACTAGCCCCAAATGGCTATTAGCAATCCAATTTCCTCCTAAGTCACAAACTTCATTTTGAATTTCAGAGAAATATCCTCATGTATTTGTGATGAAAATTTAACCAGTGTTCATACATGACCTAAACAGGCCCTCACCAAAATTTGGGATCATTAGGAGTTATATAACTCCAAATATTCCATTTATTTAATTTTTTAAGTTTTGAACAAAACTATAGAAAAATTATCTCCAAAAAAACTGATATTTAAACCTAAGCTAGGTATGAGGCACATGCATGCATGGCTAAAATCTCAAGTCCATCAGACTTGGCATTAAAAAGTTACACTAGTTCAAAGATCTGGTTTGTATTTTGACCAGCCTCACGAGAATGAGTGTTGTGGGCCGTAGATTTAACCAAATGGCCTGATTCCACTTTCATTGGAAAGTAAACACTCAGATCTACAATTCCTATCTCTGGGGTTATTTTGAAATATGGCCTCTAAAGGCCTCACAATAAGCTTACAAAGTCGGATGATTAGTGTGACAGATTTCATAAAAGTATATAATACATACATAATGGTCTGCGATTATCAGATATGTTAAGATCGGACGGCCAGGAGGTTGTCTTCCTCCTCCAGCAGATGGCTCAGGTTTGCCCGAGCTGTGTTAACTTGTAGCCTCACTTCCAGGCCAACCAGTGGCCACCACGGCCGGCCAACACCACCACCACCTCCCTTGAGGTGGTGCCCGTCGACTAGAGGTGTTTTCCGGCCAGAAATTGAGCATGGGAGCGGGTTTCGAGTAGGGAGAAAAGTCTGAAAACGCCATTGTTATGGCCCTGCTTTAGCTTCATTATGAGCTCGATTTCAAGTGAGGATTGAAAGTAGATCTAGCACAAGGGGAGGAGGTGAGGAAACTTGCCTTGATTGAAGCTTGAGGGTGGCCCTTTTCCCGGAATCGCCATGGCCGAATTTCTTGAGCCGACCCTTGCCAAAAATGCTATTCTCCACCGATTTACTTGATCTCAGGCTCGTTTCCAGCTCCTTCCAAGCTTTTGAAGCTGTCTGTGGCCTCAATTTGAGCTGTGGTTGAGTGTACATGAAGTTGCCATGAAGGGGTGGACGGCCAAGGCTTTAATTCCTGAAATTCCTTGCCACATGGCATGGGGGTGGCTGGAATTCTGCTGGGAACTGCAAGGGGAGTTGAAGGGAATACTTTGGGAGAGGAATTAGGTGCCAAGTGGAGCTAATTCCATGAATTCCTCTTTGTTTCATATTCAAATTTGGGGGTTTCTCCAAATTGCCCTTGCAAGTCTCTTCTTTTCTGAAATTGGACGGTAAGTGGGGTAAATAGGGTGGTGGGCTGCTGAGTAGGCTGAAATTGAAGGCCTTAGCCCATTGGATTGGGTTTAATTTCACCTTGAGACAAATTAGGCCTATTTGACCAAGTGTTGACTTTTAGGTTGACTTGGTCAAATAGGTGAGTGGGCTGGTCCAATGTGTTGGTCTTGAGTCCCTTGACACCACCCAATGTTGAATGGGTCATGTCGATGCCCCTATTGGGTCAATTTAGCCAATATGTGTGATTTTGACCAAAATTGGGGGAAAGTTGACTTCGATCATTTTGGACCAATTAGTGACCAATAGATGGTGATTTGGGGCCCATTGTGTCCCCTATAATGTTTTATGACTAGGGGTGAAGTCAATTTCATGTTTTGGGGGGTCAATTGGACTTATTGGTGGAGGTTTGACCTATATTGACCTTAAGGGCACTTTGGTCAATTTGGGCCAATTGGTGACCCCATGATTGGGCTTTTGAGTCCTTTTCATCCCTACTAGGGTTTATAATACATTGGTAGGGTTGCTTTGATCATTTGAACCCTAATTGACACTTAATTGAGTGGTTTATCTTATTTGGGCATAGAGTTGACTTTAGCCAAATTGATCAACTGAGTTGACCTCTATGGTTCCTAAATGACCCAAGGGACTCCCTAAGGGGTTTATGGAGTTTTAGTGGGGCCCACTTGTCATTTTGAAGCTCAATTATCAAGCCCTATGCTTTGGGCTCAATTTGGCTATTTGCACACCAAGGTGATTTTTACCTATTCACCTTGATTCTTAAGGCCATTTTAGTCTCTTAGAGGTATGTCATGACCTTGTCATGAAAAAAAGCATCTCAGGGGTCTAGTTGTTCTGGGGATGTTACAAATCCTAATAAATGAAGAAACAATTTCGTCCCCAAAATTTAGGTTGGGTCTACGGAAGTCAGAGTTCAAAATATACCCGGAAGGTTTGATACTTTTTGTGCAACGTGACTCTCAACTAATATTGGAAACGGTTAGGTCTAGGTCACATCCCCTCATCTTCAGTTTCTCCCAAGTGCACTTTTCGTTAAATCTTACTACGCCGTAATCAAGATCTCCTTCCCGAGGGTCCTTAAATATTCATCAGTTTGATTAAGATATACATAGTGGAGGGAGGACATAGGTTGAAGTAATGTTACACATTCACATGACGAGTGTAGAAATACATCGAGTCTTATAATCTATTGTATGATGTCTTCGTAGGTATACCGTTCACGATCTGGAGAATACATCTTTAAGTTCACCGTTCGTATTTTTCAATACCATCCTTACTCACACATTGGATCTAAACTCTCCCGTGGTTCACAATCATTGCACATGTGATATCAGCACTCTTATTTGTTAGGTGTTTGCAATTAGAACTTAGACTTATCTTCCAAGATCATGATATGCTTATGGTTTGGGTAATATTGGTTCTCTTAACTTTCATGACCTCATCATTCCTTTAATATTTTATGTCAACGCTTAATCATGCTTCTAGAATCTGACATGATATTTAGTAAATTTAGATATGTCCATGGTCATTTAATGAACTAGGGGATACTCTAGTAATAACCAAGCTTAGTTCTAGTACTTAAATTCATGTGGGTCCTCAATTCCAAGGCTCACAAAATTCATGAATTGTAAATCCTTCAAGATTAATTATTGGAGTGAACCTAATCACATTAATGTCCTGAAACCTCATTCCTGATTTTTATCCCAATCACGTGTTATCAATGGTCAAATCTACAGTTCTCATTTTTGTTAAATGCACACCAAGCTCAAAGGTTGTACGAGACCTATCACATATGAATCAACTATCGTGAATATGTCGTAATTTGGTCTCTAAATTATTCCTGGAGTTTTGTAAGTGATAACTTACAGATTTCAACTCTTCATAACGTCATACTTGTTTTTGGCCTCATTCTTATTTCCTTCATAACTATGGGGGTCCCCAGTCTGTACACCAAGTATCAATTATCATGAGCCAAAAGGTTTAACATAATTTTCAGAGACTAATCATGATCCAAGACAGTGTTCGGCAGAAGTTCATAGTTTTCCTCCTTAAAATAATTCCAGAAGATTAATTATGTGGCCAAGGGTGCAAAACCCATTTCGTAAAGGAAGTATGATAACTAATCAATAAAATTTTCTGAAGTTTAACGGAGACCACGAGTCTATCTACTCATTTCTATAATATTCCTGCTTTTTATACTGATCAAGGGGAACTTGACCTTGGAATTCTCAATAAGGCTTAATGTAACAAGGGTTCACAAACCCCGATTTCCTACGGAACTCAATCCTCAAAGCTTTTGATTCTTCCAAGATGAAAGATCTTTTGATCATAAGTGCATGTTTCAAATTTCAAGAGACTTGACCCAGGAATTAATTATTATTCAATATACTCTATGTGTGTAACAACATGGGTATTATCCTAAGCTACCTTGGTCTTGCATGTGGGACCCAACAATATGTAGGGTTCCAAATGGCCTTAAATTTGTCTAGGAACTTTTCTTTCCGAGATCTACCATCCATAAAGATTTGAGTGAGTTGGTCTTCATTAAGCCTTAGGTCTACCCCAATCGTATGTAATGAAATTATTTCCAGGTCTATAGGACTTTATTTCCAAAATTATGATTTTTGGACCGCATACGTATCGTACTAAATGTACATGTACGGTGTAAAATTCAGATCACTCGGGTAAGTCAGATGATAGGGCACACAGATTTGAGTCTAGGGTTCACTTATATACCATGCACCAAAGCAGGTGCCCAGAGAGTTGTATAGTAGGGGCTTTTATGTTTCTAAAACAACCCAAGTTAATATTCTAGCGGCCCAATAAACGAAGAAACAAGATTAGCCTCCCGTAAATCTTGTGCTGAGTTTCTTATATCCGACAATTTGGACATTTCAAGCATGTACTTAATCCTTATCGGTATAAAGTCCTTGAGATTTGTGTATATGGTAAGGTTCTCTACCCTCAAAAATGCCATTATCGTAATTCTCCAAGGGTCGTGTGCTTGTTATCCTATTCCCTGGTCTTCTTCTAGGGTGGAATTATCATTCCATATTCGACATCCTCTCCTTGTGATGGATTTTATGAGGACGGAAGTGGGGAGTATAGACTTCTAGGCACATGAGTTAAGCCTTATGAGTCTCATACTAATCTGATAGTACAATCACAAGCACCATATACACTTAAGATTGTCCTATTTGTTTGTTTGAGGGGTGTTAATGTCACTTAGGAAGTGACGTAGGTATATCAGAGAGTAAGCCCTGAATTCTTACACGTGCTTTCGACTCTTTCCTTTAGTCACTTTGGCGTATCCTACTACTTAGACAAAATATACTCGAGGTTGGTGTCAGACTAGGATACCTTATGAGACGTCTTGTTAAGTCAAACCAATACAGTGTACTAGTCAGGTTGGTCTAATCTCATCGTTAAGTGGACAAAATTATGTGATTTCCCATATGGGTACACCACTGCTTCCGCTGCTAGTTTGTCCTCAAACTAACTCGAGCGGGGGTTGCCCTAGGGTTTGTGGACTTCTTTTACTTGGATCGAAAGTCGGCTAAGCTGATACCAATTTCTAAGACCCTCTTTTTTTTGCTTTTAAAACCGGGTCTTACCGCCCAGAACCGCCGTCTTGCGGCGACACAATTACACTCAATAGTCGCCTTCACAAGATGCCGATCCTGCCGGCTATTCATCATCATCCAAGCCAACCATAATCACAGTAATTGAAGTATTAAATGAAACAAGTCCAAAATCACATTATATATTTACCATAATACATGATTATAATGTCCACTATGAGAATGAACTAAAAGAATAAGGGCTTACGCCCAGTACATGTTCAAATATAGTGCAACAACACTCTCACTCTACATCTATGCGGAAGCTATCAAACACTGACTTCATGCATCTGTAGCTGCTGCTGCAACGACGTGTTCCGACACATCATCCCTATAATGATGAGGTCCACCGACCGTCAGTCTATAAGACTCAGCATAATCCTCACCGCCTCCACCCACGACTCCTAGGCACCGTGCGGCAGGAGGAAGCGGAGGACATCAAAGGGTAAATCAAAAGCAGGTGACAAGCGGGTATTACTAACCTAGCAATATATATCAATAGCTAACAACATGTATATAAAAGCATTTACATCTAGCAATTATATTAATAGCTAACAACATGTATATATATATACATCAAACACCTTTCTAGCAAATATATCATAACAAATCAAGGGGGCACAAGGAAACCGAGTAGTATATAAACGAGCGTCAAAGTGAGTATACACACGCAGTTATAAAATAGTCTAAGCAGCTAGAAAAGTACACCAGAGTAGTTATAAAGAAAACTAGAGCAAGTAAAGAAACAACTAGAGCAGCTATGAAAGTAACCTTAACTTATGCGTAGACACACACAAACACATAAGCTAAGGGATCTGGCAAGAAGTAAACTCATCGTATAAAAGTGCCCATACTAGTTTATACGATGAGGTCTCTATTTTATGCAAGTATGCTATGCTATGATATGCAATGCAATGCAACACCATGGTGCAACTCACGCATACGACTCTGTACGTACAGACCTTTAGTTCCCACTTTTCAGAGGTAGTTAACCTCTCGGGCACCTCCCGTCATGGTCAAACTGTGGCAGAGGAGCAGGCGTCTCCTCACCTAGGTGGGTAAGTCACACTACCAGACCTAGGCTGAAGTATCTAGTTGCCTACCTAAATCACCTAGAGGGGGGTGAATAGGTGATCTCCACGTCTTTTGCGGAATTAAAAAATTAAGCGTAAAGCACAACACACAAAATAAATCACAGCCACAGATAACACCAGGAATTTATAGTGGTTCCCCGTACTTGGGTACTCCACTGCCGGCCTCGCCAATCTAGCACCACAGCTAGACTTGACTACTCACTAAAACTCGGATCAAGAACGATCCTACAGTCTCGGAGTCAAACTCCTACAAACTCAGAGAGAACCTCTCTTACAACTCGGAGAAAACTTCTCCTACAACTCGGAGAACAACCTCTCCTACAACTCGGAGATAACAACTCCTACAATAGATGATAAAAGGTTTTGAACAATGAGATACCAGATCTGAATAACAGAGGCGTTTTCTTCCGTCTTCTTGAATAGCTTTTGAGAACGATGAGGAAGAACAACGATCCTTCAAATCTGTCTTTGGCAATCCGAAACGATCCAATAGAGATTGTAGAATCAGAACACGGATCAATCGAATCCTTCTTGATAGAAATCGGCAACTCCAATGAGTAGATCGATCTCCAATCATAGACGACGGCGAGGCGGCGCTTTTCACGTTCGTTTTGATCGGGAGAGAAATTAGGGTTTGAGAACGATTCGAAAAACTTATATTTTAATGACTCAAGAGCGATCCTATATATAGAGGGAAGCAATTAAGGGATAAACCGGCCTTAAATGCACTCAATATAGCCGTTAGGATCGGGAGAGAGCGTTTATGAAACGACAAGAACAGAGAAAACAAATTAGATAATATTTCGAACAGAATTCTCGAGACATAAGGGTTCTCTCGAGACATGAGGGATCTCCCGAAATATGAAGCAAAGAGAGCAGGAAAGAGATGTCTCGAGAACTCGATGATCTCTCGAGACATTACAAAGATTTCGGACATAAGGTCTTTCGAGACATGCTTGATCTCTCGAGTCATCAAGAACAGAAATACCGAGATCCAAAGAACTTGCCTCTCGAGACAAGTCAGAACTCTCGAGACATACTTGATCTCTCGAGACATGTCCTTAGGAAAATTGTTTTCAACAATTTTCTTTTCTTCTCTTGAACACTTGCTGCAACCGCACTCCAAAGTCTTCAATAGTCTTGAAAATGAAGTGTACCCCAATAGAGAGATCACACATGAGTCATCACCATGTTTCATATAATGAAGAATTACATTGTATGAAACTGTGTTTGCAGACCCATTGTGACCTGACATTGAGTTACACTTAGCAATGATAATCTGCAAGACAATACTGGAAAAGCATATCAAATACAAATGCAATTCAATCTTAGTTTAAGGGTGACTTCTCACAAATCAAGGTAATTGTGATTACAATTTCCAACAATCTCCCCCTATTTGTAGAAGTCAGAACCCTATATACTAAGTTGAATTACAACAATATAGAATAAATATGCTACACTACACAATGATATGAAAATGAATAAGTAGAGAACATCAAATCGACAATTATATATATATATGTCTAAATTGAATTGTTAAGAAGACTTGATGTTCAACAAAATCAGAACCAAAACAGAATATGTCTTGACAGCATCAGCATTATCCTTCAAGATCTTCTTTTCATCTTTTTTTCTTGTCTGGAGAAATAAGCATAAGGCTTGGGATGGTAAAACGGAGGTGGAGCCGGAGCATCAACATTATTATAACCAAAAGCCCTGAAATGAATCCTTCTCTTCCTTTGAGCTGTCTCATGTTTTTCCCATTCTTGAGAGCTGTAGCATTCAGATCTATTCATTTTACCTTCATGAACTAACTTATAGGTTTCAAGAATTATGTCTTTTGAGACTGGGCTCCAG
The DNA here is from genome assembly GCA_033032865.1 of Dactylorhiza incarnata. Lineage (NCBI taxonomy): Eukaryota > Viridiplantae > Streptophyta > Magnoliopsida > Asparagales > Orchidaceae > Dactylorhiza > Dactylorhiza incarnata. Next base: position 8,924,563 of record JAWHQI010000058.1, on the reverse strand, counting down.
AGTTCTGGAAAACTCTTCTCAACCTTAGCTTTGCACTGACCTGTAGAGCTAGAACTTGGAACAGATCGACTAGCAGAAGGACCTTCACCAAACATTCTTTTTCTTTTGGTCCCAGCCCTATCTGATTGATCTTCAACAATAGGAGCCTTCCCAAGTAGTTCTTCTGGCCTTGGAGAAAACTGAGGAACAGGAACATCTGGATCAATTGCTAACTCAGGAAAAATCTGATTATGAAGCCACGTTGCTGTTTTGAAGGAATAAGCATTAATATCAGCAACTTGCTTCAGCACCCTGGAAGAGAACTGATCAAACTGAGATTTCCATGAGCTTTGAAGAGCAGATACGGAGCTTTCAATCAAGTCTGTCATTTGAGCTACTATATTTTCCTCCCCCTTTCTGACTTCTACAGATAGGGTTTGGATAGTATCATCTTTGAAGTGACCCGCCTCATCAACAATCCTGAAGGTGTTAGTTTCTGCATCATTTACCATAGATTGTTGAAGCTTGGTTACTATTACCGTCTGTTCCAACACTGTGCCTACACCTTTAGTTGCATGTTCAATTTGTTTGCTTCCCAGGCACATCAATTCAGAGAGATTTTCATAATTTGATTTGATTTTAGCTAACTCCCTGCCAAGTTCACTTTCAACTGAGGCAATCTTCCTGTGAACAGTTGTCAAAGAGTTCTCAAACTGTTCACTTTGCTTCTTGAGCATAGCTTCAATCTTGCCCAGAAGAGAATCTGCATCATGGATTGGAGGGGAAGAATGAGAGGATGGAAGAGTAGCAGCAGGGGCAGCACCAGGAGCATCATCAGGGATTTCTTCAATCTCAAGAGAAGAAACCTTATTATCTTCTGCACAACCTAGCTCATCTGGAGCATTCTTGGTTGTGTCAAACTCTGACTCCCCCTCAACATGTACTAGGGGAGGTGTTAATTCATGAACTGACATATCATCATCATCTTCAAAAACATAATCAGCACCAGACCCTGCCTGTTGGCCACTGGGACTGTGCCCTTCAGATATTTCTTGTTGAATATTCTTCAGAATAGCTGAAACTATCTCATTTGCTAAAGAAGTTTCTGCTGCAACAACTGATGGAGAAGGAGGTGGTGGAGGAACTGAATCTGGAGTGTGAACAGGTGAGGGTGATGGGATAGTATCTGACGGATCTGACTGTGTCACTGATGGAATGAGTTCTGTTGGAGCTGAAGAGGGCTGACCTTTTGCTTTAGAACGGATTGGCAGCTTGGCACGACTTGAAGCTTTAGAACGAATCCGAGGAGGAGGAATTTCTGCTTCACATGCAACTGCAGACTGATGAGTCTCCCCCTCAGAAGTAGCACTAGCCATTCCCGGCTTCTTTATTCGAATGTCCCATCTCTGCATGGAGATGACATCGATCTTCTTAAGGTGATGGATAATTGCACCTTTGGACATGTCAAAAATAGCAGGATTAAACTGATTCAGGAACAATGAGATGATCCGGGCAAAGTTTGGAGAATTAATGCAAGCTTTGATATTGGAGAATAAGATTGAGGCCCAATCTCTCTTTTTCCCTGACACAATTCCAACCATTAATAGAAAAGTCTCTTCAGACACATGCCCTTGTGTGCCTGTCTTGCAGAATAGAACTTTTAATATAATGTCCACCAGAAGCTTCCCCACATCATTCATCTTGTGCCTCTTCACTGCAGAGAAATCTGAATCCAGACCACAATACCTTGCTGTTCTCAACCAGTCATTGTCATCTAGATCTTCTTCAGCATCAAGCTCAGATAGATGCAAGTACTTCACGAGGGTCTTAGGTGAGATTTTTATCTTAATTCCCTTGACGAATGAGACCAACATCCTCCCTTCCTTGATAGGCTTCACATTGATAAAGAATTCTTCCACCTCATCAAACAGCACCCGGCAAGGATGCTCAAGAACGAAAGCAAGACCGGCGGCATCAAGCAAGCAAAACAGGTTTTTGAAATCATCGGATAAACCGGCGATACCTGAGCGAACGACTTCATTGCCGACGCCGATCTTTGGATGAGGAGAAGGCGCCATTGAAGCAAGATATGGAGAACTGTCGAATGGAGAAGATGAAGTATCGAGAGCCACCGAGAGCACTGAGACCTGTCGCTAACCGTCGCCGCTCGAGAGAAAGTCGAAAGGTCGGGGAAGTCTCGGAAATTGATTTCGTGAACATCAAGTTTTCGATTTCTTATATATATATATGATTTTGATTTGACGTTAAAGTGACATTTTGAAGAAAATTAAAAGTGGAAATAGCGCGTACCTGACGTTTGGAATTCTTAAAGAAAACTATGTCTCGGGACATCGGGTATGTCTCGAGAACTCAGGAGTTTCAACAGGTTATTTCCTTCATTGATGTCTCGAGTGATAACCCATATCTCGAGATATCGCCATATCTCGAGATCTTAAACTTGTCTCGCGAGAACCAGCCTGTCTCGAGAGTTCCCTGAAGTCCTTTGGATGATGTCGAGATTTTAAAGTGACTTGAGTTGTCGAGAAAACAGATAGTTCCCTAGACAACATGTAGTTCTCGAGACATATGCCTGAAGTTTTCAGGAAAAGTTCTGAATTTTTGTAATCTTCATGTCTTCATGGTTTTGCTTGACTTGATCATTACTCCATGTTGAGCATTCCAAGTTCCTTTTTGATGAAAATTTAACCAGTGTCCATACATGACCTAAAGAGGCCCTCACCAAAATTTGGGATCATTAGGAGTTATATAACTCCAAATATTCCATTTATTTAATTTTCTAAGTTTTGAACAAAACTATAGAAAACTTATCTCCAAAAAATCTGATATTTAATCCTAAGCTAGGTATGAGGCACATGCATGCATGGCTAAAATCTCAAGTCCATCAGACTTGGCATTAAAAAGTTACACTAGTTCAAAAATCTGGTTTGTATTTTGACCAGCCTCACTAGAATGAGTGCTGTAGACCCTAGATTTAACCAAATTGCCTGATTCTACTTTCATTGGAAAGTAGACACTCAGATCTACAATTCCTATCTCTGGGGATTTTTCGAAATATGGCCCCTAAAGGCCTCAAAATAAGCTTACAAAGTCGGATGATTAGTGTGACAGATTTCATAAAAGTATATAATACATACATAATGGTCTGCGATTATCAGATCTGTTAAGATCGGACGGCCAGGAGGTTGTCTTCCTCCTCCAGCAGATGGCTCAGATTCACCCGAGCTGGGTGAACTTGTAGCCTTATGATGAATAACAAATTATGCATATTTTTAGTATCATTTCTAGCCTAATTTTGGGTAATTTTGTACATATTGCTTTTAAATCATTGAAATAATCACTTTTTTTTTTTGTAAAAATAAGTAATTATATATATAAAAGAATAAAATTTTGAAATATTTTTGTATAATAAATTTATTATAAATATAATAAATATATATATAATATATAAAATATAAATAATATAGTTATATGTATGTAAATAATAAGTATAATAAATAATCATATATTTATATGTAAATATAAATGAAAAATAGTAATAATAATATAAATAATATAAAAATAATATGCATGATAGATAAATAGGAAAATATATATATATATAATAATATAGTAGTATTGTATATTAATAACATAATAATAATAATGAATAATAAATATATTATAAATATAATAAAATACATATATGTATAATATATGTATATGTATAAATATATATGTATAGTATATAAAATGTAAATAATAATAGTAATATATATATAAATTAAATATAAACATATAAATAACTATGTAAATTAAATGGAAATAAAATTAAAAAATAAAAATATCTGTGTAATTATAATAAATATAATTATTGCTCTTTGTATGTTGAAGGAGCCGCTTGGCTCATTGGTTCTGTCTTGGTTTGCCCCCGATGCTGCCCCTGGTTCGATTCCTGGCTCAATCATATTTAATTGGATTAAACTGCGGCCGCCCGTTTCCCCCTCTTTTTGCATTTAATAAATTCTAACGCTAACATTATATATATAATATACCCACTTAAATTCTAGATTAGCGCCCTTGCTCCAGTGGTCTTGGTCTGGCTAGCCTCCCTTGAGGTTGTGGGTTCGAAACCCAGCACTCCTTTTTGCTGGATTAAATCCAGCTAGCCGCCCTGCCCGTGCCAGTTGTCGCCCTGCTGCCCGCGCCCGTGCCAGCTGCCGCCCTGCTGCCCGCTGCCCGCGCCCGTGCCCTGCTGCCCGCTGCCTGCTGCCCGCTGCCCGCACCAACCTCCAGCTCAGCCCGCCAGCTAGCCCCTTCCAGCCCTCTAACCGCACCCCAGAAGCTTCCATCCAGCTTGCAGCACACTTTTTTTAGCTATTTGCCCCCCCCCCCCCCTCTCTCTCTCTCTTTTGCCTATAAATAAGAGGGCTCTTCCTCATTTTAAAAGGTTCATCATTTTAGAACCTAGACTAGTGTTTGTGAGTTTGTTTTGAGTGTTCTTGTGAGCTTTTGTAAGTGTTCTTGTGAGTTTTATATGTGTTTTTGTGGGTGTTTCTAAGCCCTTGTTTGGGCTCTTTCTCCTCCTATTTAAGCTTTTTTGTAAAAGTGGTAATCTCCTTTTTGATATATATATGAATATATGTTCTTCTTTGTTCTTATTGTGGTAACTTAGTTTTTGTTTTCTCTTTCTTTTATTTTTCTTTTTCCCTTTTTTCTTCTTTATGTAAGTGTGTGTGTGTGTGTAGGAGATTAAATTGTTTTTTTGTTTTGGTTTGTTGTTTTTATTTTCTTTTTCTTTTTTAGTAAGTGTGTGTGAGTGTATGAGAGTAAATTGTTCTTATTTTAGTTTCATTTTGTTATTAGTGTGTGTGAGTGTAGGAGAATAGATTTTATTTTCTTTTAACTTAGTTTCATTTATGTTGTGTGTGTGAGTGTATGAGTTAATTTTTGTTTTCTTTAACTTAGATTTCAATTAAAGTATGTGTGTGTGTAGGTGGATAAATTTTGCGCCTTTTTTGTAATTCAATAACTTAGCTTTCATTTCCGTCACGCATTTATTTCCCGCCTATCCATTTGGATAGGACTCGTCACGCTTTTATTTCCCGCCTATCCATTTGGATAGGACTCGCTCACGCATTTATTTCCCCTCTACCTATTTGGGTAGGGATCGCATTTCTTTAATTTCTGCAATTTACCGCTTTCATTTTAATTCCGTAGAGTGCGTGAGTTTTCAATTAGTGCGTCTTTTGTTTTTTAATATAATTGCTTTTTGCTAATTCCGCTAACCGCTCAATCGCTTAAAATCGTCATAGTTATCATTATCGCTTTATAAAACTCTAAAAAATTCTAAGCAAAACTACTTTCTAAATTAACGTTTTCGTGCTTTCTCACTTTTTATCGCAATTATCGTTAAACGCACGCCAAGCTTAATTTTCATCATTAGTTTTTCTACAAAGCTATAAAAATCAATTCAAATCTCTTTTCGATAAAATAATAGCGCATTCCTAAGAAGTAGAAATAATCGATACGACCTTGGAAAAATACGACCATGATATTTCAAAAGAAATATCCTATCCTACTATCGATAAGGTCCACTTGCCTTTATTGATTTTAGTCCGGATAATTATATAAACCCAAAAGCTTTCTCTCAAAAGCCAATTAAAACTCTTTTAAAAACACTTAGAAAATTTGTTGCAACAAACCTTTGGTTGTTGCAACTAGCTCAAGGTAAAAGAGGTTTTAAAAAAAAGAAACTATCATTTACAAAATTGTTGCAACAACTCACAAATTGTTGCAACAACATAACATATTCAAAAAGCTTTCAACTTTCATTTCAACATAAGCCTTTCAAACCATTTCTACTTAGCTTTTGGCGACGCGGCCAAAGAGTAATCGTCGATTTTTCGAAAGAGGAAAAGGCCGTTACTTCTATCTTTCGATAGGATAACGGGTAATTCCTCGAAGTAGAATTACTCGCGGGACTCTTCGAAAACGTCCGCCTAAGGTTAAAGTCTAAAGAAAGAAAGAGCTTTTCTAAAATGTTAAATTTCAGTGTATCACCTCACTTCCAGGCCAACCAGTGGCCACCACAGCCGGCCACCACCACCACCTCCCTTGAGGTGGTGCCCGTCGACTAGAGGTTTTTTCCGGCTGGAGATAGAGCATGGGAGCGGGTTTCAGGTAGGGAGAAAAGTCTGAAAACGCCATTGTTATGGCCCTGCTTTAGCTTCATTATGAGCTCGATTTCAAGTGAGGATAGAAAGCAGATCTAGCACAAGGGGAGGAGGTGAGGAAACTTGCCTTGATTGAAGCTTGAGGGTGGCCCTTTTCCGGGAATCGCCATGGCCGAATTTCTTGAGCCGGCCCTTGCCAAAAATGCTATTCTCCACCGATTACTTGATCCCAGGCTCGTTTCCAGCTCCTTCCAAGCTTCTGAAGCTGTTCGTGGCCTCAATTTGAGCTGTGGTTGAGTGTACATGAAGTTGCCATGAAGGGGTGGACAGCCAAGGCTTTAATTCATGAAATTCCTTGCCACATTGCATGGGGGTGGCTGGAATTCTGCTCGGAACTGCATGGGGAGTTGAAGGGAATACTTTGGGAGAGGAATTAGGTGCCAAGTGGAGCTAATTCCATGAATTCCTCTTTGTCTCATATTCAAATTTGGGGGTTTCTCCAAATTGCCCTTGCATGTCTCTTCGGTAAGTGGGGTAAATAGGGTGGTGGGCTGCTGAGTAGGCTGAAATTGAAGGCCTTAGCCCATTGGATTGGGTTTAATTTCACCTTGAGACAAATTAGGCCTATTTGACCAAGTGTTGACTTTTAGGTTGACTTGGTCAAATAGGTGAGTGGGCTGGTCCAATGTGTTGGTCTTGAGTCCCTTGACACCACCCAATGTTGATTGGGTCATGTCGATGCCCCTATTGGGTCAATTTAGACAATATGTGTGATTTTGACCAAAATTGGGGGAAAGTTGACTTCGGTCAATTTGGACCAATTAGTGACCAATAGATGGTGCTTTGGGGCCCATTGTGTCCCCTATAATGTTATATGACTAGGGGTGAAGTCAATTTCATGTTTTGGGGGGGTCAATTGGACTTATTGGTGGAGGTTTGACCTATATTGACCTTAAGGGCACTTTGGTCAATTTGGGCCAATTGGTGACCCCATGATTGGTCTTTTGAGTCCTTTTCATCCCTATTAGGGTTTATAATACATTGGTAGGGTTGCTTTGATCATTTGAACCCTAATTGGCACTTAATTTAGTGGTTTATCTTATTTGGGCATAGAGTTGACTTTAGCCAAATTGATCAACTGGGTTGACCTCTATGGGTCATAAATGACCCAAGGGACTCCCTAAGGGGTTTAGGGAGTGTTAGTGGGGCACACTTGTCATTTTGAATCTCAATTATCAAGCCCTATGCTTTGGGCTCAATTTGGCTATTTGCACACCAAGGTGATTTTTACCTATTCACCTTGATTCTTAAGGCCATTTTAGTCTCTTAGAGGTATGTCATGACCTTATCATGACAAAAAGCATCTCAGGGGTCTAGTTATTCTGGAGATGTTACAAAACCAAACCACAAAATCACTCAGGTATAGTGTTAGTATGCAAAAAGCCCGCATACACCCTGTTCGATACGCGTGCCTCCCACCCGTTCGTCTCGGTGGAATTCGTAGACGACTTGGACCAGGTGCAACATTTTGAAGGCGTCAAAAGGAAAGTGCGACTTGCGGATGGGTCAGAGATAGAAACGTGCGCCAAGTGCAACATGAATGTAGAGATCGGAGGAAGGATGTTCGAAGCATCGGCGACACTGTTGAAGATGAAGGGTTATGATCTAATTTTGGGCATGAACTGGCTATACTGGAACCATGCCAAGATTGATTGCCAGACAAATAAAATCGTGCTAAAACATGAGGGCGAAGAGGTGGTGATCGAAGGTATTAAACCTATCTCCCGTCATTTAATTTCGTTAACTCAGGCCATCAAGGCCCATTTACAAGGAGATGAAGTCTACATGATATGTTTTTAGATGAAAGAAGAGGAGAATTCCCTGGCTAATATCCACGTAGTCCAAAATTTCGCCGTCGTATTTCTAGAAAAGCTACCTGAATTACCGCCGCACAGAGAAAAGATTTCCAGATTCAACTAGTGCCAGGAGCCAGGCCCATATCTAGAGCACCATACCGAATGGCCCCAAAGGAGTTAGCAGAGTTCCACACCCAATTGCAGGAGTTAGTAGACTCTGGGTTCGTCCGACCGAGCTCATCACCATGGGGAGCCCCGGTGCTCTTTGTGAAGAAGAAGGACGGAACCCTTCGATTGTGTATTGACTACCGGGAACTCAATAGGCTAACAGTGTGTAATACCTATCCTCTACCGCGGATTGATGAGTTGTTCGATCAGCTAGAAGGGGCGCAATGGTTCTCAAAATTAGATCTGAGATCAGGGTACTATCAACTGCGGATCCAGGATGAAGACATCCCGAAGACGGCCTTTAGCAGTCGGTGTGGCCTCTATGAATTCACGGTTATGCCCTTTGGGCTCACGAATGCCCCCTCTGCATTCATGAGTCTAATGAACCGAGTGTTCGAAGCCTACCTGGATGTCTTCGTCATCATTTTCATAGACGACATATTATTCTATTCAAGGACGAAGGAGGAAAATGTTCAGCACCTGACACTCGTGTTGGAAAGGCTTAGAGAGCACAAGCTATATGCCAAATTTAGCAAGTGCCAGTTCTGGCTCAAAGAGGTAGCCTTCTTAGGGCATATCATCAGCGGGGCCGGATTGGCAGTAGATCCGTCAAAGATCCAGGCAGTGCGTGACTGGCCACAATTGAAAATAGCATCGGATGTGAGGAGGTTTTTAGGACTTGCTGGTTATTACCGAAAGTTCGTGGAAGGGTTCTCCCGTATTGCCCTTCCTCTCACATCTCTGACCAAGAAGGATGCACCATTCGTGTGGACTCTGAAATGTGAAGCAGCCTTCCAGGAACTGAAGAGTAGACTTATCTCTGCCCCGATCCTTGCCCTTCCATCTGGGAAGGAAGGATTTCAAGTATATACAGATGCTTCCTACCAAGGAATGGGTGCGGTGTTAATGCAGAACGGTCATGTGATCGCATATGCTTCTCGACAACTAAAGAAACATGAGCAGAACTATCCAGTACATGACTTAGAAATGGGAGCCATAGTCTTTGCGCTAAAAATTTGGAGACACTACTTATATGGATTCCACTGTGACATCTTCTCAGATCACAAGAACTTAAAGTGCGTAGACACCCAGAAGGATTTAAATATCATGCAAAGAAGATGGGTAGAGTTTTTGTGTGACTACCTATTACTATGCACTATCATACCGGGAAGGCAAACACGGTGGCAGATGCTCTCAGTAGGAGGGCTGGTACTTCCGCCGAGAAACCCCAACTAATGGCCTTGGAATTGGCACAGATATTGCATAATATGCATATCACCCTAGTGTCCAAAAGCGATCCTGAGGTCTACGAGGAGTACCTAGCCGCAATGAGCTTAGTTTGTGACATCCGTGATCGGATCAAGGCAGCACAGAGATGTGATGCAGAGCTAGAACCGGTCTTTAGGGCCTTAAAATCGGGCACCGCGGGGGATTATACATTAAAGAATGACATGGTGAAGTTTCGGGGCAGGACTTCCATACCGGCGGGGGACAACCTCCGGGAAGATGTTCTAACAGAAGCTCGTCACAGAAGATACTCAGTGCACCCCAGAATCACCAAGATGACTGCGGATATGAAGAGAACAATGTATTGTCCAGGGATGAAGAGAGATATTGTCCGCTTTGTGACCCACTGCGAGCCGTGTCAACTGGTAAAGGCTGAGTGCACAAGACCGAGAGGGCTATTACAACCATTGCCAGAGCCGGAATGGAAGTTTGAGGATATCTACATGGACTTCGTACACGGGTTACCTCGCTCCCGCTCTGGGCATGACTCTGTTTGGGTCATAGTGGATAGATTATCAAAGGTAACCAGGCTGATTCCCACCAAGAAAGGTGCCCCCGTCAGCGTCTTAGTCCGAGCATTCGTGGAACAGTTTGTCAGATACCACGGAGTGCCCAAATTAATCGTGTCAGATCGAGACGGCCGATTTACATCGAGGGAATGGAAGGAGGTTCAGGCATATCTGGGGTCACGACTAAAGTTCAGCACCACATTCCACCCTCAGACCGATGGACAGACGGAGCGAACTATCCTGACCCTGGAAGATTTGTTGAGGCTATGCATATTGGATAGTGGGGAACCCTGGGAGGGGCTACTTCCACTCGTCGAATTCTCCTACAACAATGGCCACAGTCAAGCATTAGCATGGCCCCGAATGAAGCTTTATACAACAAAAAGTGTAAAACCCCTCTATCTTGGGTTCAGGACGAAGATCCAAAAGCACTGGGGTTAGAATTTATCGAGGAAACGGATGCCCAAGTGCTACTGATTCGTGAGCGAATGCTAGAAGCCCAGAGCCGATAGGCCAAATATTACGATGTGCGGCATCGTAAAGTAGAGTTCCAGGTGGGAGACCGAGTTTTTCTGAAGATACGTCTGGCGCACGGTGTTACACGGGTTAGGAGGCTAAAGAAGCTCAGTCCTAGATATATGGGGCCCTACAGGATCTTGGAGCGGATTGGCCCCCTAGCATACCGACTGGAGCTGCCACCTGAATTGGAGAACCTGCACGACGTCTTCCACGTCTCTGCACTCAGGAGGGCTTTACTTCGGCCAGAGCAATTGATTCCTGCTGCTACGGGCCTGATAGCATCCGACCGGACAGTTCGTTTGGAGCCAATCCAAATTGATGACACAACGGTTCGGGTCTTGCATCGAAAGAAGGTACCCCTGGTAAAGGTCATTTGGTCCAACCATGGACGGGAGGAGCATATGTGGGAACCACTGGACTTGATGCAGCAATGCCACCCAGAACGTTTTGAATCAGGTAATACTTGATTGCTAAGAATATTCTTACTTATTCAACTTGATCTGAAACCCCGTATACCCGATCTTAATTTCGAGGATGAAATTATTTTCTTTTGTATTGGGATTTGTAACATCCCCTAAACTTCTAGGCCCCTAGAAATTTTTTGTCATGACAACTCATGAAAAAAATAGGATAAGTGACACAGGGCACTAGGATGATAAGTTGAAAGGAGTGAAAAACACATGGTGTGCACTCAGCCACCATGGGCCACCCTAATGTTAAGTGAACTAAAAAGAGGATAAAACATCTTATGCATCACACATAGCCATGGAGATTCCCTTAAGATGGGGTAATGTATACAAGATAGGCCAAAAAAGCCCCATGGACCTAAGGGAAGGGTTGAACTGCACATTGGGATACATCTAGTAAGTATTGGTTTCTCAGCCTAAGAATGGCCAAAAGGCTTCAATAAGCCAAGGTAACCTCACCCTGACTCTATGACCACCCAAGAATAATGAGTAGGTCACTAGGGACCCATGGGGTCAGCCAATTTGGTCAAAATTTGCTAAAGTCAACTTTAGACCAACCTAGGTCAAACCTCCATAAATGAGGGCAATTGAACTCCAAATGATCAAATTGGACACACCATCATATGGCAACCTCCCTAGGGGACCTAATGGACCCAAAAGACCCATTATAGGACCATCAATTTGGGGAAATTGGGTCAATTACTAAAAAGCCCCAAATTGACCTAAATGTACTAAAACCAGAAATTGACCTTCAATTGACCCAGGGTGATCGAATTTGTTGGAACCTTAGTTTTGATTTGAGTTAGGATCCACATTTTAGTGTCTAAGTTTATATCATAATATATTTTATAACTTAGATCATATCCTAATAAGTTAGAAGGCTGAAAAGAATATATATATATATAAATAATATACTAAGAAATATAAATATATATATTTAATTGGATGAATAATAAGAGAAAGAATTATATTATACATATTCTCTGCGAATGTCGAACGACGCTCTGCGAATGTCGAACGGCGCTCTGCGAATGTCGAGCGGCGCTCTAAGAATTATATTATAACAGCGGTCGACGAATGAAGCAATATAACAACGGTCGCCGAAGATCACCTATCTCAGCGCTCGACGCTTTTATCCAGGTTCAGCGGTCGACGATCCAGCCCATCTCAGCGGTCGACGATCCAGCCCATCTCAGCGGTCGACGAATCCTTCCGTTCGACTAACTCGAGTCTGCGTTCGACGAATCTTCAGCAGAAGTTCAGAACAGTAAATTTAATGATCAGGTCGACGAATCAAATGATGAGCTCGACGAACTTGAACCTCAGCTCGATGAATTTCTCCTAGTATTATTTTATATCATTAAATATTATATATATGCTGACAGAGTTATTTATAAAGCAATATTTTATATATTCTATTTTATATATATTGCTCTATATATATTGTTGACTTAACAATACAGCTGTCAAAGCATTTAATGCTATACCCGTTGGCAGCAAAGCATTAAATGCTGTAGCCGTTGCAGCAAGCCAAAGAAAGAAATTGTTCTGCTCGAGGTTCTGGAAAAAGAAAGAGATATTACTCATTTCCTCTTTAGTTGGCAAGGATTCAAATCAGCCAGGAAAGAGGACAACTTCTATATACGACAGCAGAAGACATCTTCTTATACAGCATTTTATATAGCAGATTATATACTGCTGTCTCTCTCGACGGATTACATATATAGTTTATATTATTGTACAGATTTCATATAGACAGAACATATACATATCATATTGTTGTACAGGAAAAAGAGAAGAAGAAGAAGAAGAAGAAGAAGAGAAAAAGAAGAACATGAGCAAAAAGAAGCAGATCAATATATATTATATCTTCTTTTTGCCTAACTCTTTCTTGCAGATCTTCTATACAATCCTGAGACACCAAACACTATCAATTGCTTAGGATCTAAACTGCAAGAAGAAGAAGAAGTGTTATTGCAATCAAGAGAAGGAGCTCCATCCACAAGCTGCCATCAAACTAAATCAGATAGGGGGAGCTCTCTTCAACATCATCTTCATCAAGAGTCTTCTCGGCAAAAGAGAATAACACCAAACCTTTTTCTATTTTCTTTTATTCCTTCCCATCTTGTAAAGGGTTATAACTCCCTTCAAAAGTTAACTCCCGGTGATAGGCCACCTTAGAAAAAACCTGCATCTTGGTTTATAAGCACCTGATCAAAAGCTTATTGTTGGGTATTGTGTCCACAATCACCTTGATTTGAAGATGTCCCCTAGTAAACTAAAATGAATTGTATGTGTATTTGATGACTTTTGTTTAGATGTGTTATGACAGGTAGTAATGCTAAGTGCACACCAAAGTCAGGTTGCAATGGATCACCAAACACAGTTCTAGACAATGTAATCCTTCATTGTATAGAACAATGTGTTGGTCCATGTGTAATCTCTCTTTTGGAGTACACTTCATATTCTCATAACTGAAGGTGTTCAAGGTTGAGGTGTGGAGCAGGCTTTCAGAAGAAAAGAAAATTTCTGCTGAGTCAATTCGTCGAGATAACTCGGGTCCTTCCGACGAATCCCGACGAATCCTGACAGAAGACATTTTGGCTGAGTCATGCAAAATTTTCTGAAGCCAAGTCCATTCGTCGAGATGACTCGGATCATTCCGACGAATCCCGACGAATGCTGACAGAGGTCATTTTGGCTGGGTTGTGAAGAAGTTTCTGAAGCCAAGTCCATTCGTCGAGATGACTCGGGTCATTCCGACGAATCCCGACGAATGCTGACAGAGGTCAATCCTGTCTTGGTTCTGAAGAAAACTCTCAGCTAAGTCAATTCGTCGGATGCTCTCGTGTTCTCCCGACGAATCCCGACGAATGACGGACAGACGGATTTCAATTTCTCATTTCGTTTTTGAAATTTAGGGTTAGCCGACATGAACAGTACACGTGTCGCATCTCCCTTCATTGTCGCAAGAGCCGTTGAAGTCCTCCCTATATATAGATCATTATTTTAGGGCAAAATGATGATCTAAAGAATCGATCTAAGACTTTCTTCAGCCGCCAGTTCAGAAAAGAAAAAAAGAAAAAAATCTATCTTCTCTTTCTCTTTTGCTGAACAAGTATTCTGAGATTGAACTCTCTCTGCTCAAGAATCTTTCTCTATTTGTGATTAGAGAGTTCTCAGAAGAAGGCCTTTGATCTCTTTGCTGCTCTCCTTATTGAAGATTTTCTCAAGCAAGTCAAAGGGCCTATTCAGATCTGGTTAGCCTAGTCTTCTCTCTTCCACTTCTCTCTAGTGCCAAGCTTTCCTTCAAGGTTGAGAAGAAGACTCAGTTTTCAAGATCTGAAGTTAATCTCTTTAGAGGTTAAGAAGAAGTATTTTGTTTCCATTTCTCTTCTTTTGTAGGAGTTTTTCACTCCGAGATTATTTGTAGGAGTTGTTTACTCCGAGGTGTAGGAGAGGTTTCACTCCGAGTTGTAGGAGTTGTTATACTCCGAGTTGTAGGAGTTTTGACTCCGAGGTGTAAGATTTGTTATAATCTGAGATTGGTGAAGTAGCCGAGTCTAGCCTCGTAGTGCTAGATAGGCGAGGCGGGAAAGAGGACTACCCACATCGGGGAACCTCTATAAAATCCTTGTGTCTGTGCTGTGGTTGTTTGTTTGCTTTTCTGTGTTTATTTTTTTAATTCCGCTTAAAGACATAGAATCCACCTATTCACCCCCCTCTAGGTGATTTAGGCCGCAACTAGATACTTTCAATTGGTATCAGAGGCAGGTTGTTCGCTATAAGGCTAACACCTTGAACAAGATCTCCTCATCTAGTTGCTAAAGCAAACATGTCTGGCATGGATAAGACCAAGGATTCCGTCAAGCTTCCAGTCTGCACAAAAGAGAATTTTCCTATGTGGAAGGAGAGAGTCAGATTCTTCATGGAGGCTGCTGATCCAAGAATATTTCAGATTGTAGAAGAAGGTCCTCATGTTCCTATGAAACCATCTTCCATAAACTCTACAATTATGGTCGCCAAGAAGATGCTGGAACTCACAAAGGATGAGATTGCACTGGTCTCTCTGGACAAGAAAGCAAAAAATATCATAGCAGGTGCAGTTGATGATTCAATGTTGCAAAATCTGCTTCACTGCAAATCTGCTAAAGAGATGTGGGACTCACTAGTCGTTCTGATGGAAGGGACCGAAGAAGTAAGGGATGACCGAAGATCGTTGCTGAACCAAGAATATGAAGCATTCAAGCAAGATCCAAGAGACTCCATTTCTGACACCTACGAGAAGTTCTTCAAGATCGTAAATGGTCTTAGAAACTATGATAGAGAATTCACGACTGGTGAACTAAATGACAAATTTCTGAGATCCCTGACGAAAGAATGGGATACAAAGGTCATAGCCATCAGAGAATTTGGAAAGCTCGGAACCACGGAGCCCCAAATGTTGTTTGGTAAGCTCCTGTCTCATGAGTTGAAGCTGAATTCCCGCAAAGCTGAAGAAGAGGGGGTCAGAGCCTCTGGAAGGGAGAACTCCTCTGCCCTAAAAGCTGAAAGCTCAAGAAAGTGCAAAGCTCTCCCACCTGTAAGGAGACCATCTTCTGATGAGGATGAGTCTGATGCCAGCCCATCAGGTTCAGAGATGTCTGATGGAGAATTTTCTCTTCTCTCCAAACAATTCAAAAGACTTCTGAATAAAAGAAAGCAGAAGAGAGGGCAATCCACTACATTTGATCACAGAAGATCAAAACGTGATGGTGATCATCACAAAAAGGACTACAACAATGAAAGGTATAAATCTAAACCGAACAAATTTGTTTCTGCTGACATTATTTGTTATTGCTGCAATAAGCCAGGGCATGTAATAGCCGAGTGCCCGTATAAAAAGAAAGAAGGATCAAGGAAGGAAGAAAAGAGATCATTTAAAGGAAGGAAGAAAGAAAAGAGTCTCCTCGCCAAAAAGGCCAAGACTCTGAGCGACAGCGACTCTGATGCGTCAAGCTCAGATGAAGAAGCCTACTTTGGGCTTATGGCTCATCTAGATGAAGAAGTAGGCGACTCCTCTTATAAGGGGAAGGTAAACTCTCATACCCCTCTATCTGCTTCTGAAGATGAGACTGCATCCGTAGCAAATGAAGGCTACTCCTCGGAGGAGGACTCTAAGTTAATAACTCAGTATGAAGCCCTTGTGAAAGGATTTGACAAGTGCCGCAAGGTTGTCAAATCCAAGTCAAAAGAAATTGAATCTCTCAAGACAGTGGAATTAGCCTTGAGGGAGGAAGTTGAACAATTAACTCCCCTCAAAGATGAAATCCAACTCTTGAAAGACGAACTGAAAAGCTCCACTGAGTTGTTAAAATTAAAGGAGAAAACCATAAGTGAACTAGAAAATAAGTTAAAGGCGGAAAGGAAGCTCGTAGAAAGCTTCTCCAAGCCTAAGACTATTCTTCCATTCATTGATACGTTTTCTGCTCCTGCGAAGGGTAGTGGAATTGGTCATAAGGCTGAAAGTAGTAAGGCTGCTGAGAAGAGAGCTGTGAAGGGAAAGGGAACTGCTAATCAAAGTCAACCTTCATTTAGGAAGGTCATTTTTCCATCAAATCCGTTTGACTTTGATTCATCCTACGGTCATTTTGCTAGGCCAACACATGTTGAACCTAGTAATAGATATCAAGGATGGAGCTTTCCCCGAAACTTTGACAACTCTCCCTTCAAAGCTCCTCATGAAGAAATAACCCTCAAAGATCATGGCCCATTTGTTCACGGATCAGCTCACAAGAAAGCACCGAAAATTAGAACGATTGCACCCAAACCTGTTGAGAAGAAGTTGGAGCCATGTGTGTGCTGTCACCATGAGGCTCCCACTTCTAAGAAGACTTCCTCTATGAAAGTCACTCCTGTTGCACCTCCCGTTCAAAAGGCAAAACAGGAGACAAAGAGAAGGTACAATCGATTCGATTGTTGGTGTTGTGGCAAGATTGGTCACTTTGCCATAGACTGTTGGTTTAATCCGAGAAATGTCTCGACTCCACGGATTAACAATGCAAGAATGACCTCTCGCAATGTTAACATTCCAAGTGGTGGTCATCTAACAAAAAGCCAAGGACCCAAATCGGTTTGGGTTCCTAAGGGCAATTGATTATTGATTGCAGGTATGTCCAAAGGCCAATTCAAATCCAATATGGTACTTGGACAGTGGATGTTCACGGCACATGACCGGAACGAGAAGTTTGTTACAAGAGTATACCCCCGTGAAAGATGGTCCAAAAGTTATTTTTGGCGGATCTGATCGGGGAATCACAAAAGGCTACGGTATGATCACTAATGGTACAGTCTCTTTCACAGACGTGGCTTATGTTAAAGGATTACAACATAATCTCATTAGCATAAGTCAACTTTGTGACAAAGGCTATATGGTAGAATTCTACAAGGACAAGTGCTTGATAAAGTCGTCTGAT
This sequence comes from Dactylorhiza incarnata, assembly GCA_033032865.1. NCBI lineage: Eukaryota > Viridiplantae > Streptophyta > Magnoliopsida > Asparagales > Orchidaceae > Dactylorhiza > Dactylorhiza incarnata. Next base: position 8,907,150 of record JAWHQI010000058.1, on the reverse strand, counting down.
ACGTCAGAAACTATTTTAACAGGCACTCGGAGTAGAAATATCTTTTGTTTAAATTTTCTTTGTTTAGACTCTTCTACACCAGTGTGTCTTTTAGCAAAAGATAGTGCATCTCTCTGTGACCAGTGGCACAAGAGACTAGCACATATTAATTTCAAAACAATAAGTATGTTATTCTCTCACAACTTAGTTCGTGATGCTCCAGATGTCAAGTGCATTAAAAAGAGACCTTGTCATGCCTGCCAAATGGGTAAGCAGACTCGGGCTACCTTTAAGAGCATTATTGGCAAAGATTCTACCAGATGCTTATATCTGCTCCATATGGACTTGTTTGGTCCCATGCAAATCCGAAGTTTAGGAGGCAAGTCTTATACGCTGGTTATTGTTGATGATTACTCACGCTTTGCTTGGGTTTTCTTTCTGAAACACAAGTCAGACACCTTTGACTCGTTCACCACATTCGTCAAGCAAATTCAGAATGAACTGGAATGTTCTGTGGTCAAAATCAGAAGTGACCATGGTACAGAATTCAAGTCTGGGGCTATGACCGAATTTTGTGAAAGCCTAGGTATCTTTCATGAGTTTTCCTCTCCTCGTACTCCACAACAAAATGGAGTAGCTGAGAGAAAGAATAGAACACTCATAGAGGCTTGCAGAACAATGTTGAGTGACTCTTCTCTCCCAGAATACTTCTGGGCTGAAGGCATCAACACTGCCTGCCACGTGCAAAACAGAGCACTAATCAACAAGAACCATCATAAGACTCCTTATGAACTCCTGAAGGGCAAGAAGCCAACCTTGTCTTATTTTAGAATCTTTGGCAGTAAATGCTTCGTGCTTAATAACGGGAAATATTACAAAACTAAGTTTAGTGAAAAATGTTTTGAAGGTATTTTCGTAGGATATAGTAGCCATAGTAAGGCATATAGGATTTTCAACAAGAAAACCCTGGTTGTAGAAGAAACTTTTAATGTTATATTTGATGAAACTAGTATGCTTCAAAGCAGTTCTTCTAGTGTTTTTGTTGAAGATGCAGATGCAAGGTTCAAGGACATAAACTTGGAAGAAGCTGTAAAGGAAGATGCTCCAAAGTCTATTGAAGTCAACATTCCATCCGCACATGAGGAAGATGAACCTCAAGAAGATGAAGATGTACCGGAAGTGCAGGAACCCCGTGGAAATCCAAATGCTGGAATGATCCGACACTTAAGGGACCATCCTGCAGAGCAAATTATTGGAGATACCCATGTTGGTGTAAGAACAAGAAGAGGTACAACTAACGAAGTTTTACATTTAAGTTTTCTTTCACAGATTGAGCCAAAGAAGTTTGAAGAAGCAAACTCCGATCCCTCTTGGATCCTTGCTATGCAAGAGGAGCTCAACCAATTCAAAAGATGTAAAGTTTGGAAGTTGGTACCTAGACCCAAAGGACAGAATGTGATTGGAACCAAATGGATTTTCCGGAACAAGCTTGATGAAAAGGGCATCATCACCAAGAACAAATCAAGACTGGTTGCTCAAGGATACAGGCAAGAAGAAGGGATTGACTTTGATCAGACCTTCGCACCCGTAGCAAGACTTGAAGCCATCAGATTATTTCTGGCCTATGCTGCATATAAGGGTTTTAAGGTCTTTCAGATGGACGTAAAGTCCGCTTTTCTGAATGGAGACCTTAAAGAGGAAGTGTATGTAGCTCAGCCTCCAGGTTTTGTCGATCCTAACTTTCCTGATCATGTATTTTATTTACAAAAAGCCTTGTATGGTCTTAAACAGGCACCCCGAGCCTGGTATGAGACATTGTCTAAGTTTCTTCTTGAGAACAAATTTACAAGAGGAACAATAGACAAGACATTGTTTCTTAGGGAAGTTAAAGGCGAGATTTTGCTGGTGCAAATCTATGTCGACGACATTATCTTTAGCTCTACTGATGACAAACTTTGCAAAAAGTTCTCTAACTTGATGCAAGGTAAGTTTGAAATGAGCAGTATGGGAGAGCTGAAATATTTCTTAGGACTCCAGGTGAACCAATCTGAAGATGGAATCTTCATCTCTCAGACGAAGTTCACTAAAGAGCTTCTTAAGAAATTTGGAATGGAGAGTGCAACCTCAATGAGGACTCCAATGGGCTCAAGTATGTCTCTGGACAAGGATGAGAAAGGGAAACCTTTTGATGAAACCAAGTACAGAAGCATAATTGGATCCTTGCTCTATCTCACTGCTACTAGACCTGATATAATGTTCTCAACATGTGTATGTGCCAGGTATCAAGTGAACTGCAAGGAATCTCATTATGCCGCTGCAAAGAGGATATTGAGATACCTTAAGGGTACACCAAATCTCGGCTTATGGTACCCAAGAAGCAATGATTTTGAACTAATTGGATTTTCAGACGCTGATTTTGCAGGTAGCAAAGATGATAGAAAGAGCACTTCGGGAACTTGCCAGTTCTTGGGAAAAAGGCTCGTTTCCTGGAGTAGCAAGAAGCAAAATTGCGTTGCAATCTCAACTGCTGAATCGGAGTATATCTCTGCAGGCAGTTGCTGCGCACAACTTTTGTGGATGAAAAATCAGCTTGAGGACTATAATGTAAAGCTCTCAGAAATCCCCATGTTCTGTGACTCCTCAAGTGCTATTGCCATAGCAAATAATCCCGTCTCTCACAGCAGAACGAAGCATATTGAGCTTCGCTATCACTTCATCCGAGAACATGTCGAAAGTAAGGACATAAATTTGTTATATGTTAATACTGACAAACAAATTGCAGATATTTTTACGAAGCCTCTGGACGAAACCAAATTCAATTTCTTCAAAATGGAACTTGGAATGCTCAATAAGGAATCTTGAAGTCGGGACTGTTGAAATTTCACGAAATTGCACGAGACTTCACGTATTAACTCAGAAAATTTCATGACATTTCACGGGTGTTCACGGGACAGTTTTTTTTGGGATATTTATTCCTCTCAAAATTCCTCTTCCGTGGAATAAATTCTCTACAGGTGCGCGCTCTACTTAAAATTATATATATATATATATATAAATTAAAAGAAAACATCACGATTTCACGGAAGGATTCGTCTTCTCAAATTCCTCTTCCGTGAAACCCTCCCGACCGTTCGTCTTCTCCGTCGCGATTCCCCTGTTTCTCTTCCTCGACGTCGACGACATCAATGGCGCCCAAAGCTTCCGGTGGCTTGAACTCAGGGGGAGAGTTGGTGAGAGGCGCCTTCCGCTCTGCTTCTGATGAGTTTCGAAATGTCATCATGATGCTTGATGTCGCCGGGCTAAGTTTCATCTTGGAAGAGCCGACCAAAGTCCTGGAACAGGATGTTCTAGAGTTTTATCAAAATGCTAAAATCTCTGGTCAAGGCAAGAAGATCAAAAGCTCTATTCGATCGTGCAAGGTAATTTTGAAGGCTAGAGGTCTCAATCGATCGTTGAAGATGCCAGATGTCGAATCTGAAGAGCTGTCTGTTGAAGATACTTTCAGAGCCAGAAGATTTTGTGGTATTCTTGATCAGAGCGCCAAAATCAGAAGAAAATTCATGAATGAAGGAGGTAAGCTTCTGTGTGATATTATTGGCAAAGTTTTTTTATGCAAGGTAGGTTCTCACGACTACATATCTGAAGAGGATTTCAAAATTCACACCGCTATAATTTGTCGAAAAAATCTCAATTTTGGAGAAGTCCTCTTTGAGAAGATTAAAGAAAGTTTTCTTGCTCCTAATTTTGGAAGGATTCTCAGTCTGCTTCTGCATAGTGGTAATCCAGTTTTCTTCAATACTGGAAGAGGTAACCCCATCCACCACACTAAGAAAATCAATTCCTCCATTTTCACCAAATGGGAAAGGGTAATTCCCAAAGGATTAGGGAATGCTGCTGTAAGGGCTCCTTTGAGTGATGATGAGGCCCCTCTCCCTGATGTACTTAGGTCCACTGAAGCAGGGCAATCCTCCAGGGGGAGTGGACTGGATCCAGCTCCTGCACAGGACAGAGATGCACATGTTGAGGGGGAGTTTCCAACCCCAAGAGACATTGGTGCATGCAGTGGTGCTGCAGATGTTGCTCCTCCTAGTGTTGCTGATCTTGTCTTGGAGGATCAAGAGGTTGCTGCTGTGGTTGTTGAGGCTCCTCAGCTGGAAGATTCAAGGAGATCACCTGCCATGGTTGATTCTCAGTCTGAAGATCATGAAATATTGCCAGACACTCCTCCTGAGCAATCTGTTTCTGGGGAGCAGGGCAGCCTTGGTGCCATGCTGAGGTTGGCTAAGGAGATGTCTCTTCTTGAGGGGGAGAAAGACCAGGAAGATCCCTTCATGGCTGAATCTGTTCCTTCTGAGGTCCTTCCTCCTCTGCTGCTTTTGCCTCCTCCAGAGATTGTTGTGGCTAGGAGCACCTCTCCAAGAGCAACTGTGCTTGACAGCTTAGCACAGTCCTCAAGTTTTGTAGCTGAAAAGCTTTCTCCTGAAGAGGGTGAGACTGGTGATAGCTCTCACTCTTCTTTGCTGAAGTCCATTGCTGGGATGCTACAGGGTCAGACTGATCACTTTGATCAATCTATCAAGCAAGTGTATAAGAAGATTGACTCCGTTGATAGTTCTTTGAGGCAAGACATGGCTGAGATCAAGCATGATATGGGCAGATTCAAGACTGATCAAGAAGCCTGGATGCTATCTGCTGGGAAAGCTTTGGATCACACAAATAAGGCTGTTGGGCATGCTCTCCAAAATCTGCATCAGGTCAGTGAAGATGTGTTGCACCTGACTTCTGCTATTTCTTCTCTCAGCTCTGCTCATGATCAAGGAATTTCATACTTGGATGATCAAGTTGAAAATCAGCTGAAAAGGTTATATACCCTCCTACATGAAGATGTCATAAAGGGGGAGGAAAGTGTGGTCTCCAGGTTAGAAGGCTCTGCAAGCAAATTGGATGAGTTGAATGAAAATGTAACTTCTCAAATGCAAGATCTCAAGGAAAACATCTTACAGAATGTCAAGGATGTAAATTGGTATACTCATGAAGCCCAAAGCTGGCTGTTCAAGCAAGTGGCTGAAATGCTGGGGTTTGCTGTTGTTGACAAAGGGTCAAGTGTTCCCTCCTCAAGTGCTCCAGGTCCCAGGGCTCCTAGTTTCTCTCCACATTCTGCTGAGGACTCTGTGTTTGCTGATGAAGTCTTCCCGGCTTCATCTTATCAGGATATGTGGGATGATCCAGCTCTTGTTCAAGATCCTGACAGCCCCCATTTTGCTGATCCCTCTGAGAAGTCTTTAAAAAGGAAGCTTTTTGATGATAAGCCTCCTGCTAAGAAGTCTAATCCATTTAAGAAGGTCAGAGAGTTCTATGATAGGCCTCCTCCTAGAAACTTCCAAGAAAGCTGGAGCCCTATCTCCAAAAGTATTATTCTCTCTGCTTTTGATAAAGTCAGCAATCAGAATGAAAAGGTCAGTGACTTCTACAGCTCAAAAGAATGGAGCAAGTTTGAGAAAAGAACAACTGAAAGAAGAATTCACTTCAAGAATGGTGGATCTAAAGAGTCTGCTCCTGACAAATACTGGCCTAAGCCAAAGGCATTTTTTGAAAGAATGGATTCAGAACTGAAGAAGAAAACTGAGGCAGTGGACAGAATGGCTGCAAAGATGAAAGGCAAAGGTCATGAATAAGCTGGGCTTTTCTGGAATCATGATGTTTTCTTTGCTTATATATATATACACTTTTCTTAAACATTTAGTCCTATCTGCTCTTCATTATATATATTACTGCCTGGGTTCTGCCTTCTTATTTAATATTCTTTCTGTGCAATTCAAGTTAGTGCCTAGGGTTATGACATCTTCAAATAGGGGGAGATTGTTGGGTATTGTGTCCACAATCACCTTGATTTGAAGATGTCCCCTAGTAAACTAAAATGAATTGTATGTGTATTTGATGACTTTTGTTTAGATGTGTTATGACAGGTAGTAATGCTAAGTGCACACCAAAGTCAGGTTGCAATGGATCACCAAACACAGTTCTAGACAATGTAATCCTTCATTGTATAGAACAATGTGTTGGTCCATGTGTAATCTCTCTTTTGGAGTACACTTCATATTCTCATAACTGAAGGTGTTCAAGGTTGAGGTGTGGAGCAGGCTTTCAGAAGAAAAGAAAATTTCTGCTGAGTCAATTCGTCGAGATAACTCGGGTCCTTCCGACGAATCCTGACAGAAGACATTTTGGCTGAGTCATGCAAAATTTTCTGAAGCCAAGTCCATTCGTCGAGATGACTCGGATCATTCCGACGAATCCCGACGAATGCTGACAGAGGTCATTTTGGCTGGGTTGTGAAGAAGTTTCTGAAGCCAAGTCCATTCGTCGAGATGACTCGGGTCATTCCGACGAATCCCGACGAATGCTGACAGAGGTCAATCCTGTCTTGGTTCTGAAGAAAACTCTCAGCTAAGTCAATTCGTCGGATGCTCTCGTGTTCTCCCGACGAATCCCGACGAATGACGGACATACGGATTTCAATTTCTCGTTTCATTTTTGAAATTTAGGGTTAGCCGACATGAACAGTACACGTGTCGCATCTCCCTTCATTGTCGCAAGAGCCGTTGAAGTCCTCCCTATATATAGATCATTATTTTAGGGCAAAATGATGATCTAAAGAATCGATCTAAGACTTTCTTCAGCCGCCAGTTCAGAAAAGAAAAAAAGCAAAAAATCTATCTTCTCTTTCTCTTTTGCTGAACAAGTATTCTGAGATTGAACTCTCTCTGCTCAAGAATCTTTCTCTATTTGTGATTAGAGAGTTCTCAGAAGAAGGCCTTTGATCTCTTTGCTGCTCTCCTTATTGAAGATTTTCTCAAGCAAGTCAAAGGGCCTATTCAGATCTGGTTAGCCTAGTCTTCTCTCTTCCACTTCTCTCTAGTGCCAAGCTTTCCTTCAAGGTTGAGAAGAAGACTCAGTTTTCAAGATCTGAAGTTAATCTCTTTAGAGGTTAAGAAGAAGTATTTTGTTTCCATTTCTCTTCTTTTGTAGGAGTTTTTCACTCCGAGATTATTTGTAGGAGTTGTTTACTCCGAGGTGTAGGAGAGGTTTCACTCCGAGTTGTAGGAGTTGTTATACTCCGAGTTGTAGGAGTTTTGACTCCGAGGTGTAAGATTTGTTATAATCTGAGATTGGTGAAGTAGCCGAGTCTAGCCTCGTAGTGCTAGATAGGCGAGGCGGGAAAGAGGACTACCCACATCGGGGAACCTCTATAAAATCCTTGTGTCTGTGCTGTGGTTGTTTGTTTGCTTTTCTGTGTTTATTTTTTTAATTCCGCTTAAAGACATAGAATCCACCTATTCACCCCCCTCTAGGTGATTTAGGCCGCAACTAGATACTTTCACTTATAGGTGAATTGGACACCTGATCAAACCTCCATTGGTGTGTACCTTATCAAAATCACCTTGGTGTGAGGGCACCTTATCAACAACCTCCAGTAGATTCCTACCAGTGGGTAGAAGAGTAGATGTACCCAGTTGAGGGGAACTACTATATTTTCTTGTGTCATCTGGATGTGCCTTGGTTTGCTTGTTTGTTTTATTTCTTGCTTATGTGCTGTGTTTTCTTTGCCTACTTACTGTTTGTGTTTATTACTCAATCAGCAAACACTTATATATATATCATTTACTTTGAAATAAACTTAAATAGAACCTTTTAATAATAATTAAGAACTAAACTCACTTTCAGAATTGATCACCCCTAACACTCATAGACCACTTATGGAGTCTAAAGGTTCTACATTTGACCCTTGGGATAAGCCAATTTTGGGGAATTAGGCAAAATTATCAAATTGCCCAAATTACAACTTATGCCCTTTATGGATCAATTGACCCCAAGTGGCCAAATTGACCTAGCACAACCCTTCCTAGATACTAAGGAAGGAAAGTAAATGAGACCTAAATGAGCCAAAGTGCACATTTGATTTTGGAGGATTAGGGCAAAATCATCAAAATACCCAAATTGCCCCTATAGATAAATAAGTGCAATCAAGCCCCATTTGGCCCCACCTTGACTCAATTTATCTTGTAATAGGCCCATGTGGTCTAAGACATCAAAATGGCTCAGTCACATTAAGTAGTGTGAGCTTGAGTTAAGCCCAAACCAATAAATCCCCAATTTGGCCTATGTGATCAAGTGAGCCCAAACGCAAAATCAAGTGGGCTTAACCCAACCCCCATGAATCCATTAACCAGCCCCATGATGATCAGATCTTAAACCTTATGAAAAATTCGAATTAGGGGTGATAAATGCTTTTTCCAAGTGTAAGAGGGGAGGAAGAAGACAAGGAATGAGTGGAGGAGGAGAATAGGGGAAGGGTGCCAAATGGCATCCCAATTCCCTTCCCCATGCACTGCTCTAGGCTGGGGAATTAATCTCCTTCAGTTTGGGGCAGAGGGAGGAGGCTGCTGGTTGGCCAAAAGGGGCGGCCAAGGCTGGCCGAGAGCCACCATAATGGCTAACAGCCATATGCCCTCCCTCCCTCTCCATTGTTCACTCCATCACCTTCAGGAGCCTATAAGGGCCTCAAAATAAGCCTATAAAGTTGGGTCAAAAATGTGACAGATGAAATGAGTTTAAATAAATAAAACTAGGCTGCGTATAGCAGATCTGCGAGATCCAACGGCTGACATTTCGTCTTCTTCCCCGAGCCAATGGCTCTGATTGAGTCTTCCTGGGCCGAACTCTCTCGCCATTTCCGACCACCTAAGGGTATTTCTAGCCATAATCTCGACGCCACCACCTCCGTCCGAGGTAGGGCTATCGATCGGCGGTGAGAACTCGGTCGGAGGTGGCCGGAGTTGCTCTACAGCTATTTCAGTTTTCGAGCTTGAAACACACACAAAAATGAAATGGCAATTCCACCATTTCTTCATTGATTTTAAAAAGGGAAGAAAGGGGAAGTTAGCACAGATGGAGAGAGGAAGGAACTTGGAACTCATTAGGACTTGATAGGACCAAGGTTGCATCTTAAGAGTCAAGCCTAGTTCAATTCCACCTTGGTCTGCGAACAGTAGAAACTGAAAACATAGATTCGGACCCCTTCCTTATGGTCACCACCCCATAGAGTTATTAACTCTAAGAGATTTGCAGATGCCCAATTAGGTTGAAGGATTAATCACCAAAGGCAGTCAGCGGAAGTGAAGACGGGGGTGGGCTTAGTAAACTATCAATTTAGGAATTTGACAAGGACCTATTAGAGGAGGTGAAGAATGACTTAGCGGGAAGTGCAAGTTATGATTGAGAGATAACACAAGGATATAGTCGGTCACTAGGAATGACATGGTTCGGTGTTCAATAGAACACCGATACATGTCTGCCGGAGTCAAATGGTAATCCAACCTAGGGTTTTAGAGCAATTGGAGAGCAAATGTGCTTACAAGAATGGGTAGCAACTAAATAAAATAAATATCCTGGAAAGGGGGATTTGGGCTTCAGTCACCATCACATTCCCTAGTACCATTGCGAGCCCTTCACCGGGTAATCCACGGGAAGTCCAGGATTCACCCCAAGCTTCTAAGATCAACTAACAATAGACAAGAGTAGTAAAGTAGGAGAACTTGAAACATAATCTCCCTCCCAAATTTGGGAAGGAATGAAATAAGTACTTGGATAGTCCTGCGAGCGGTAGGCTCGGGTTATAAGGAAGGACTAGGATAGTTCTGCGAGCGGTAGGCTCAAGTTATAAGGAAGGACTGGGATAGTCCTGCAAGCGGTAGGCTCGAGTTATAAGGAAGGACTGGGATAGTCCTGCGAGCGGTAGGCTCGGGTTATAAGGAAGGATTGGGATTGTCCTGCGATTGGTAGGCTCAAGTTATAAGGAAGAACAGGAATAGTCCTGCGAGCGGTAGGCTCGAGTTATAAGGAAGGACTTGGATAGTCCTGAGAGCGGTAGGCTCGGGTTATAAGGAAGGACTGGGATAGTCCTGCGAGTGGTAGGCTCGGGTTATAAGGTGTAAGATCTCTTTTTCCAAAACCCGATCGGGTACTTAAAAACTCGAACCTCTCCCGCATCGCACGGTTGAGGTGGATCTTCGCCCAGAATCGCTGCCTCGCGGTGTCGCCAACACCCGGGTTGACCAACACCGCTTAGCACCAACCTTGCCGGCTATACGATCATAAGTAAAATATGCCAAAGAAGTAAGAACAGAAGAAAAGGCATGTCCACAGTGTCACAGCATCATATATATATATAATGAAAATAGCAGTCCAAAAGAGAAGTACAAGCAAAAAGGGGCTTATGCCCGATACATAACCAAAATAATGTACTATCTCTCTCTCACTACAACATGCAGAAGACTACATCAAAACTCTCAAAAGTGCGGAAGACTAGCTATCTAATCATCAACCTGTGGCGTCGTGGTAGTGCGTTGCATCTGCTGCTCAGGTCCTGCCATCTCGTCCTGCTGCGCGCGGAACAATTCCATCTCCTCGGACTCCTGCGGTCACACCAATCGTTAGTCATAAAGACTAAGACGTTTTGTCCTCGCCTCCCCCACGACTCCTAGGCACCGAGCAGGAGGAAGAAGCGAAGGACAAACAAGGGGTAGACAAGAAGGTGGTGGCATGGCATTACTCTAGCAGGTATAAGTAAAGCAGTAAAATCTAGCTAGCAGTATAGTGCAGGTATAAGGCAGTAATGTAGAGCAATGAAGTAAGCAGTAAATGGAAAGAAAAGCAGTGCAGTAAGTAAATCTAAACTACCATCACAGATTCGTACCTTAACTTATATGAACGCCCATATGACATATAAGTTAAGATGTCCAGGAAACCCATCATATAAAAGAGCCCATACTAATTTATATGATAGGGGTATGCTATGTGTATGTTATGTTATGCTATGGTTATGATGTTTTAATGAATTTATGCAATGTGACTCACCCACACGACTCTATGCGCACAGACCTTTATAGTTCCCAATTTGTTTGAAAGGAAGCCAACCTTTCGGGTACCGACCGTCGTGGCTCACGGTGGCAGTGGATCGGGCACTCCACATCCTAGGCGGGTATGGTCACTACCAAGCCTAGACCTCATGTACGCCTCAACGCTAATAACACAACAGCGGAGCTCCTGCGTACTCTTGCTGGAATCCACCAGACTTTAAGGTCGGGGTGGGTTATCAGGGATAATTTTTGGTGAACTGTAGAGTTCTATAAAGCTGTTGGAAGTAATGAGTTTTATTAAGATTACTATTATATTATAAAGAAATCTGTCAAACTAGACCGGTTGTGTTCGAGTCGCTGTTTGGGCTTGATACAGTCGGAGCTGGTCCCTGAGCTTATGATGGAAGTTGTATCCGTCGGAGATACCTTTCCAACAACTGGTTGTACGATTTGCGAGGAGCCCGGTAGCTCCCTCAAAGTCTGGTCGAAATAGGCCGTGTCTGAAATTATAAGGTAGATGGACAGATTCTGTCCTGTGGTGCACAGCCGGGTTCAAACCCATTTCTGGGTGTGACTGACTTGAATCTGGACCTCGGGCCCAACACGAAAGTTGTAGCCCTTGGAAATACCTTTCCAGAATGGGGTGGCACGTTATTGGCGGTGGAGCATAACTCCCAGAAATCCAGTTTCGGTAAACAACGATACACACGTAAAATTTATAATGTTGTTTGGATTTCTCTCAAATTACTTGTCGGATCTCAAATTACTTGTCGGATGTTCGTAAAATTTGGTGGACATGTGCCTAATGGTATTGAGACCACCCCGATCAGAATTATGAATGTTAGATTTATATATATGGTAATATTGTTAGACTCTTCCTATAAATTTGTTGTGTTGCAAATAACATTGGTAAATATAGACAAGGCTTGAAATTGGGGAAATATTTAAGGTAATGATTATGAGATAACAAGGGGGATCTCATAGGAGTCGGGTTGATATAAGCCCTTGATCAAATATTCGGTTATAAGTTATCATGATGCATGAATAATGGTGCTGAACCCTCAACGAGGTCAAAATTAGATCTGAGATCAGGGTACTATCAACTGCGGATCCAGGATGAAGACATCCCGAAGACGGCCTTTAGCAGTCGGTATGGCCTCTATGAATTCACGGTTATGCCCTTTGGGCTCACGAATGCCCCCTCTGAATTCATGAGTTTAATGAACCGAGCGTTCGAAGCCTACCTGGATGTCTTCGTCATCATTTTCATAGACGACATATTAATCTATTCAAGGACCAAGGAGGAAAATGCTCAGCACCTGACACTCGTGTTGGAAAGGCTTAGAGAGCACAAACTATATGCCAAATTTAGCAAGTGCCAGTTCTGGCTCAAAGAGGTAGCCTTCTTAGGGCATATCATCAGCGGGGCCGGATTGGCAGTAGATCCGTCAAAGATCCAGGCAGTGCGTGACTGGCCACAATTGAAAATAGCATCGGATGTGAGGAGGTTTTTAGGACTTGCTGGTTATTACCGGAAGTTCGTGGAAGGGTTCTTCCGTATTGCCCTTCCTCTCACATCTCTGACCAAGAAGGATGCACCATTCGTGTGGACTTTGAAATGTGAAGCAGCCTTCCAGGAACTGAAGAGTAGACTTATCTCTGCCCCGATCCTTGCCCTTCCATCTGGGAAGGAAGGATTTCAAGTATATACAGATGCTTCCTACCAAGGAATGGGTGCGGTGTTAATGCAGAACGGTCATGTGATCGCATATGCTTCTCGACAACTAAAGAAACATGAGCAGAACTATCCAGTACAAGACTTAGAAATGGGAGCCATAGTCTTTGCGCTAAAAATTTGGAGACACTACTTATATGGATTCCACTGTGACATCTTCTCAGATCACAAGAACTTAAAGTGCGTAGACACCCAGAAGGATTTAAATATCAGGCAAAGAAGATGGGTAGAGTTTTTGTGTGACTACCAATATACTATGCACTATCATCCCGGGAAGGTAAACACGGTGGCAGATGCTCTCAGTAGGAGGGCTGGTACTTCCGCCGAGAAACCCCAACTAATGGCCTTGGAATTGGCACAGATGTTGGATAATATGCATATCACCCTAGTGTCCAAAAGCGATCCTGAGGTCTACGAGGAGTACCTAGCCGCAATGAGCTTAGTTTGTGACATCCGTGATCGTATCAAGGCAGCACAGAGATGTGATGCAGAGCTAGAACCGGTCTTTAGGGCCTTAAAATCGGGCACCGCTGGGGATTATACATTAAAGGATGACATGGTGAAGTTTCGGGGCAGGACTTCCATACCGGAAGGGGACAACCTCCAGGAAGATGTTCTAATAGAAGCTCGTCACAGAAGATACTCAGTGCACCCCAGAATCACCAAGATGACTGCGGATATGAAGAGAACAATGTATTGTCCAGGGATGAAGAGAGATATTGTCCGCTTTGTGACCCACTGCAAGCCGTGTCAACTGGTAAAGGCTGAGTGCACAAGACCGGGAGGGCTATTACAACCATTGCCAGTGCCGGAATGGAAGTTCGAGGATATCTCCATGTACTTCGTACACGGGTTACCTCGCTCCCGCTCTGGGCATGACTCTGTTTGGGTCATAGTGGATAGATTAACAAAGGTAACCAGGCTCATTCCCACCAAGAAAGGTGCCCCCATCAGCGTCTTAGTCCGAGCATTCGTGGAACAGTTTGTCAGATACCACGGAGTGCCCAAATTAATCGTGTCAGATCGAGACGGCCGATTTACATCGAGGGAATGGAAGGAGGTTCAGGCATATCTGGGGTCACGACTAAAGTTTAGCACCGCATTCCACCCTCAGACCGATGGACAGACGGAACGAACTATCCTGACCCTGGAAGATTTGTTGAGGCTATGCATATTGGATAGTGGGGAACCCTGGGAGGGGCTACTTCCACTCGTCGAATTCTCCTACAACAATGGACACAGTCAAGCATTAGCATGGTCCCGAATGAAGCCTTATACAACAGAAAGTGTAGAACCCCTTTATCTTGGGTTCAGGACGAAGATCCAAAAGCACTAGGGTTAGAATTTATCGAGGAAACGGACGCCCAAGTGCGACTGATTCGTGAACGAATGCTAGAAGCCCAGAGCCGACAGGCCAAATATTACAATGTGCGACATCGTAAAGTAGAGTTCCAGGTGGGAGACCGAGTTTTTCTGAAGATACGTCTGGCGCACGGTGTTACATGGGTAAGGAGGCTAAAGAAGCTCAGTCCTAGATATATGGGGCCCTACAGGATCTTGGAGCGGATCGGCCCCCTAGCATACCGACTGGAGCTGCTACCTGAATTGGAGAACCTGCACGACGTCTTCCACGTCTCTGCACTCAGGAGGGCTTTACTTCGGCCAGAGCAACTGACTCCTGCTGCTACGGGCCCGATAGCATCCGACCGGACAGTTCGTTTGGAGCCAATCCAAATTGATGACACAACGGTTCGGGTCTTGCATCGAAAGAAGGTACCCCTGGTAAAGGTCATTTGGTCCAACCATGGATGGGAGGAGCATACGTGGGAACCACTGGACTTGATGCAGCAATGCCACCCAGAACTTTTTGAATCAGGTAATACTTGATTGCTAAGAATATTCTTACTTATTCAACTTGATCTGAAACCCCGTATACCTGATCTTAATTTCGAGGACGAAATTGTTTTCTTTTGTATTGGGATTTGTAACATCCCCCAAACTTCTAGGGCCCTAGAAAATTTTTGTCATGACAAGTCATGAAAAAAATAGGATAAGTGACACAGGGCACTAGGATGATAAGTTGAAAGGAGCGAAAAACACATGGTGTGCACTCAGCCACCATGGGCCACCCTAATGTTAAGTGAACTAAAAAGAGGCTAAAACATCTTATGCATCACACATAGCCATGGAGATTCCCTTAAGATGGGGTAATGTATACAAGATAGGCCAAAAAGGCCCCATGGACCTAAGGGAAGGGTTGAACTGTACATTGGGATGCATCTAGTAAGTATTGGTTTCTCAGCCTAAGAATGGCCAAAAGGATTCAATAAGCCAAGGTAACCTCACCCTGACTCTATGACCACCCAATAATAGTGAGTAGGTCACTAGGGACCCATGGGGTCAGCCAATTTGGTCAAAATTTGCTAAAGTCAACTTTAGACCAACCTAGGTCAAACCTCCATAAATGAGGGCAATTGAACTCCAAATGATCAAATTGGACCCACCATCATATGACAACCTCCCTAGGGGACCTAATGGACCCAAAAGACCCATTATAGGACCATCAATTTGGGGAAATTGGGTCAATTACTAAAAAGCCCCAAATTGACCTAAATGTGCTAAAACCAGAAATTGACCTTCAAATGACCCAGGGTGATCGAATTTGTTGGAACCTTAGTTTTGATTTGAGTTAGGATCCACCTTTTAGTGTCTAAGTTTATATTATAATATATCTTATAACTTAGATCATATCCTATTAAGTTAGAAGGCTGAAAAGAATATATATATAAATAATATACTAAGAAATATAAATATATATATTTAATTGGATGAATAATAAGAGAAAGAATTATATTATACATATTCTCTGCGAATGTCGAACGGTGCTCTGCGAATGTCGAATGGCGCTCTGCGAATGTCGAACGGCGCTCTAAGAATTATATTATAACATCGGTCGACGGATGAAGCAATATAACAACGGTCGACGAAGATCACCTATCTCAGCGCTCGACGCTTTTATCCAGGTTCAGCGGTCGACGATCCAGCCCATTTCAGCGGTCGACGAATCCTTCCGTTCGACTAACTCGAGTCTGCGTTCGACGAATCTTCAGCATAAGTTCAGAACAGTAAATTTAATGATCAGGTCGACGAATCAAATGATGAGCTCGACGAACTTGAACCTCAGCTCGATGAATTTCTCCCAGTATTATTTTATATCATTAAATAATATATATGCTGACAGAGTTATTTATAATGCAATATTTTATATATTCTATTATATATATATTGCTCTATATATATTGTTGACTTAACAATACAGCTGTCAAAGCATTTAATGCTATAGTCGTTGGCAGCAAAACATTAAATGATGTAGCTGTTGCAGCAAGCCAAAGAAAGAAATTGTTCTGCTCGAGGTTCTGGAAAAAGAAAGAGATATTACTCATTTTCTCTTTAGTTGGCAAGGATTCAAATCAGCCAGGAAAGTGGACAACTTCTATATACGACAGCAGGAGAAATCTTCTTATACAACATTTTATATAGCAGATTATATACTGCTGGCTCTCTCGACAGATTACATATATAGTTTATATTGTTGTACAGATTTCATATAGACAGAACATATACATATCATATTGCTGTACAGGAAAAAGAGAAGAAGAAGAGAAAAAGAAGAACAGAAGCAAAAAGAAGCAGATCAATATATATTATATCTTCTTTTTGCCTAACTCTTTCTTGTAGATCTTCTATACAATCCTGAGACACCAAACACTATCAATTGCTTAGGATCTAAACTGCAAGAAGAAGAAGAAGTGTTATTGCAATCAAGAGAAGGATCTCCATCCACAAGCTGCCATCAAACTAAATCAGACAGGGGGAGCTCTCTTCAACATCATCTTCATCAAGAGTCTTCTCAGCAAAAGAGAATAACACCAAACCTTTTTCTATTTTCTTTTATTCCTTCCCATCTTGTAAAGGGTTATAACTCCCTTCAAAAGTTAACTCCCGGTGATAGGCCACCTTAGAAAAAACCTGCATCTTGGTTTATAAGCACCTGATCAAAAGCTTATAGGTGAATTGGGCACCTGATCAAACCTCCATTGGTGTGTGGACACCTTATCAAAATCACCTTGGTGTGAGGGCACCTTATCAACAACCTCCAGTGGATTCCTACCAGTGGGTAGAAGAGTAGATGTACCCAGTTGAGGGGAACTACTATATTTTCTTGTGTCATCTGGATGTGTCTTGGTTTGCTTGTTTGTTTTATTTCTTGCTTATGTGTTGTGTTTACTTTGCCTACTTACTGTTTATGTTTATTACTCAATCAACAAACACTTATAAACTTAAATAGAACCTTTTAATAATACTTAAGAACTAAACTCACTTTCAGAATTGATCACCCCTAACACTCATAGACCACTTAGGGAGTCTAAAGGTTCTACATTTGACCCTTGGGATAAGCCAATTTTGGGGAATTAGGCAAAATTACCAAATTGCCCAAATTACAACTTATGCCCTTTATGGATCAATTGACCCCAAGTGGCCAAATTGACCTAGCACAACCCTTCCTAGATACTAAGGAAGGAAAGTAAATGAGACCTAAATGAGCCAAAGTGCACATTCGATTTTGGAGGATTAGGGCAAAATCATCAAAATACCCAAATTGCCCCTATAGATAAATAAGTGCAATCAAGCCCCATTTGGCCCCACCTTGACTCAATTTATCTTGGAATAGGCCCATGTGGTCTAAGACATCAAAATGGCTCAGTCACATTAAGTGGTGTGAGCTTGAGTTAAGCCCAAACCAATAAATCCCCAATTTGGCCTATGTGATCAAGTGAGCCCAAACTCAAAATCAAGTGGGCTTAACCCAACCCCCATGAATCCATTAACCAGCCCCATGATGATCAGATCTCAAACCTCCTGAAAAATTAGAATTAGGGGTGATAAATGCTTTTTCCAAGTGTAAGAGGGGAGGAAGAAGACAAGGAATGAGTGGAGGAGGAGAATAGGGGAAGGGTGCCAAATGGCATCCCAATTCCCTTCCCCATGCACTGCTCTAGGCTGGGGAATTAATCGCCTTCAGTTTGGGGCAGAGGGAGGAGGCTGCTTGTTGGCCAAAAGGGGCGGCCAAGGCTGGCCGAGAGCCACCATAATGGCTAACAGCCATATGCCCTCCCTCCCTCTCCATTCTTCACTCCATCAC
The DNA here is from genome assembly GCA_033032865.1 of Dactylorhiza incarnata. NCBI lineage: Eukaryota > Viridiplantae > Streptophyta > Magnoliopsida > Asparagales > Orchidaceae > Dactylorhiza > Dactylorhiza incarnata. The sequence continues at coordinate 8,889,314 of JAWHQI010000058.1, read as the reverse complement.
CTTCAAGAGCCTATAAGGGCCTCAAAATAAGCCTATAAAGTTGGGTCAAAAACGTGACAGATTAATGAAATGAGTTTAAATAAATAAAACTGGGCTGCGTATAGAAGATCTGCAAGATCCAACGACTGACATTTCGTCTTCTTCCCCGAGCCAATGGCTCTGATTGAGTCTTCCTGGGCCGAACTCTCTCGCCATTTCCGACCACCTAAGGGTATTTCTGGCCAGGATCTCGACGCCACCACCTCTGTCCGAGGTAGGGCTATCGATCGGCGGTGAGAACTCGATCGGAGGTGGCCGGAGGTGGCCGGAGTTGCTCTACAGCTATTTCAGTTTTCGAGCTTGAAACACACAAAAAAAATGAAATGGCGATTCCACCATTTCTTCATTGATTTTAAAAAGGGAATAAAGGGGAAGTTAGCACAGATGGAGAGAGGAAGGAACTTGGAACTCATTAGGACTTGATAGGACCAAGGTTGCATCTTAAGAGTTAAACCTAGTTCAATTCCACCTTGTTCTGCGAACAGTAGAAACTGAAAACATAGATTCGGACCCCTTCCTTATGGTCACCACCCCATAGAGTTATTAACTCTAAGAGATTTGCAGATGCCCAATTAGGTTGAAGGATTAATCACCAAAGGCAGTCAGCGGAAGTGAAGACGGGGGTGGGCTTAGTAAACTATCAATTTAGGAATTTGACAAGGACCTATTAGAGGAGGTGAAGAATGACTTAGCGGGAAGTGCAAGTTATGATTGAGAGATAACACAAGGATATAGTCGGTCACTAGGAATGACATGGTTCGGTGTTCAATAGAACACCGATACATGTCTGCCCGAGTCAAATGGTAATCCACCCTAGGGTTTTAGAGCAATTGGAGAGCAAATGTGCATACAAGAATGAGTAGCAACTAAATAAAATAAATATCCTGGAAAGGGGGATTTGGGCTTCAGTCACCATCACATTCCCTAGTACCATTGCGAGCCCTTCACCGGGTAATCCACGGGAAGTCCAGGATTCACCCCATGCTTCTAAGATCAACTAACAATAGACAAGAGTAGTAAAGTAGGAGAACTTGAAACATAATCTCCCTCCCAAATTTGGGAAGGAATGAAATAAGTACTTGGATAGTCCTGCGAGCGGTAGGCTCGGGTTATAAGGAAGGACTAGGATAGTCCTGCAAGCGGTAGGCTCGAGTTATAAGGAAGGACTGGGCTAGTCCTGCAAGCGGTAGGCTCGAGTTATAAGGAAGGACTGGGATAGTCCTGCGAGCAGTAGGCTCGGGTTATAAGGAAGGATTGGGATTGTCCTGCGATCGGCAGACTCAAGTTATAAGGAAGAACTGGAATAGTCCTGCGAGCGGTAGGCTCGAGTTATAAGGAAGGACTTGGATAGTCCTGAGAGCGGTAGGCTCGGGTTATAAGGAAGGACTGGGATAGTCCTGCGAGCGGTAGACTCGGGTTATAAGGAAGGACTGAGATAGTCCTGCGAGCGGTTGGCTCGATTTTTATAAATGTTGGTTTAGAATTACGAGTTGAAGGCTCAGTGGTACGAGATAATACATAATTGCATGTGCATAAGATGTGGTGGGTCTTCAGTTCTGGCTTAGTCATCACACCGACAGCAATTCATTGACTATGCAGTGCTAATGGTTTGATTAGGGGCTAGGTTGTTTTACTGCGCGTCTGACTGGACGGATTCCCTAAACCCTGCCTGGCCAATTTAGTTTAGTACGCAGGAGCTCGTGTGTACTGGGTACCAGTATCACAGCATACGTTAGGGCCTAGGTCTGGTAGTGTGACTTGAGACGCCCGCTACTCTGCCACCGTTTGACCACGACGGGAGGTGCCCGAGAGGTTAGCTACCTCCGAAAAGTGGGAACTAAAGGTCTGTACGTACAGAGTCGTGTGCGTGCGTTGCAACATTCCATTGCATTGCATATCATAGCATATCATTCTTGCATAAATCTGAAACCTCATCGTATAAATTAGTATGAGCTCTTTTATACGATGAGTTTACCTTAGTGCCAGATCCCTTAGCTTATGTGCTTTTGTGTGTGCATATAATTTAAGGTTACATTCGTAGCTGCTCTTATTTATTATACCTGCTTCTTTATATTGCATTGTCTGTTACTTATTGCTGTCACACTATACTCTGCTAGCATAGAATAGTTATCATTAAATGTTCAGTAATTATGTACCCTGTTAGTCTATCCCCTTGTCACCTGCTTGTTCCATTACCCCTTGTTGTCCTCTGCTTCCTTCTCTTACGCACTTTGATTTTCTAGTACTCTATTTCTAGTATTTCATCTTCTATGTATCTCATTTGGACATGCTTTTAATGTTACGTGATATGTTGTGGACTAGTGTTATGTATTTTATACTTCTCTTATGCTGCGGTGAAACAGTTGGCCTGGATGATGAATAGCCGGCAGGATTGTCGTCACGTGGTGGAGACCTTCATCTTTGGAGGTGTCACCGCAGGGCGGCGGTTCTGGGCGGTAAGACCCAGTTTAAAAGCAAAAAAAAGAGGGTCTTACAGTTTTTAATCGATCACTACCCAATTCTAAAATTTCAAAAATAGGTGCGCGAGTGATCGTGTCGTCAACAATATCATGAGAAATATGATCGAGAGTTTCAAATTCTTCGTCATGAAAAGAAAACGATGAAATGTGTTCAGAAAATAAAATGGAGTCCACATCAGATGAAGCCTAAATAAACAAGAGTCGTCATTAATTGGATAAAATATTTTTCATTGAAGAATTGATAGTAAAGGTAACTTCATCGTCTCCGACTCTAAGGAGAAGTTTACCATTACTAACGTCAATAATAGAACGAGAGGTGGCAAGGAAGGGGCGGCCAAGAAATAGTTGTGCATCGGCATCCTCTTCAATGTCAAGGATAACCAAATGTACTAGAAAGATAAATTTGTCAACTTTGACAAGCACAACCTCAATAACACCCATTGGGTATTTGATGGACTAATCCGCTAATTGTATGCTCATTCTAGTAGGATTAGGTTCCCTTAATCCTAATTTCCTAAACAAGGAATAAAGCATCAAATTAATACTAGCGCCGAGATCTGCCAACGCATGTTTGACTAATCAATTGCCAAAAAGATAAGGGAAAGAGAAACTACCCGGATCGGATAATTTCTTTGGCAATTTATTTAGTAAAACTGCAGAAAATTCCGCATTGAATTGAACGGTTGAGATGTCCTCAAGTTTTCTTTTATTGGATAAAAGATCCTTGAGGTACTTTGTGTATTTCAGCATTTGCGCGATGGCCTCACAAAATGATAAATTGATATGAATTTGTTTGAATAATTCCAAGAAATTACCATAGTGCACGTCCATTCGTTCCACTTTGAATTTGGAGGGGACAAGAAGAGAAGGTTCAAATTCATTAATTTTATTTTGCGGTGGAGGTTGAGAAGAAATGATTTCCTCAGAATCAACCAGTTTGGTAGGAATAGTTACCTCCACATGAACCTTTTTGATAGGAGTAGTTACCTCCTTCCCACTCCATAGCTTGATTGCTTTTGCTTGCTCCTTTGGGCTGGGCTCCGTATTGCCGGATAATGCTTCCTTGTTGGCGATCAGAGAGCATTTTTGCGAGTTGCCCAATTTGGTTCTCCAAAATGCGGACGAATCCGGTGAGATTCTGGATGCTTGTATCATTGCTAGCCACATATTTAGAAAACACCTCCTCGATAGAAGGTGGTTTTGGCTCTTGCGGCGGTGTAAATCTGGGTGGATTTGCGTTTGGGGGGCGCACCGCATTCCCTGGATTACTCCATGAGAAGTTGGGGTGATTCCTCCAACCCGAATTAAAAGTGTTGCTGTAAGGGTTGTTGTTCGGGTTAAAAGGCATCTGGTTTGGATTACCCATGTAATCCGCTTGTTCCACCGTGACTGGAGTAGGCTCCCAGGTAGGTGTAGACGAGGAAGCAGTCATCTCTTCTATTTTTTATATTTAAAATCTCAACCTGCAAAGACAAATTAGAAATTGAATCAATTTCATACATCCCGACCAGTTTATTAGGGCGAGACCGGGGTGTACTCCATTGATAAGTATTCATAGACATCCCCTCTAAAAGCTCTTGCACGCCCGCTGGTGTTTAATTATGTAAGGTACCAGTGGCGGACCCAGAATTTTTGTATGACCCGGGCACTAGTAAAATTAATTATAAATACAAAAATTATGACTCATCTGCATCTCTAGTAGTTTTCTTTTCTAATTTGATTCTACTTAAGAATACAAATCTGTCCATGATTATTTCTTGCACAACAATAAATATCTGTTTTAAATGAGACCCTTTTTGTCGCTTTGACCGCAAAAAACAAACCACAAATTTAATCACTCTTTAATCACAAATTCACAATCACAAATTCACAATCACAATAATATATTTTAAGCAAAACTATAACTAAATAATTTTAAGCATACAATCTTTCAGGAATGATAAGTAAACAGGAAAAGTTACCTGGTGGCTCTTGCCTCTGCAATTCTTGACACAACTCGCCTTAGATTTGAGATGGAAAAGAGCTTGGAATGGTCCCTGATGGATTCCAAATAAACAGAGCTGGAAAATGGAAATAGAAAATCAACAGAGCTGTAAATAATTGAAATCAAAATGGAACTTGGAAAGGAAGAGGATTAGAGGAAGAAATACCCGAATTGTCGCCTGAGGATCAAAATGCAACTGCAACTCTGCCTGAGGATCAAAATGCAACTGCAACTCTGCGAGGATGAATGAAATCCAAATAGAAAAAACCTGGAAATCATTGAAATGGAAATGGAAATGGAAAAGAAAAATAAAATTTGGATTGGAAGAGGATTAGAGGTCCTGGACGAAGACATACGGTTTCAATGTCCCAACTTCTTGTGGATTCTCTCCGTCTCGGAGTCTCGGACCGTCGGATGCGGGACGCCTGCCACTCATGTCGTAGAAAACGAGAACAACGAAGAGTCGAAGACCTAGACTGCTAGACGCCTCTGCGTCTGCGCCTAGCCAGTGTTTGGTGCTCACTGCTCCCGTTGACACCGTCGTAGAGGAAGAGAAAGCGAAGAGTCGAAGCAGAAGAACATGTCGCTAGTCGCCAGTCGCCGTCGGGGTTGGCTTGCACCTCGCGCTCGCGTCGCAGCAGATGAATAACCCTAAATCGAACAAGGCGTTGGTCATTGGCAGACTGGCTCCTCGCTCCCCCTCCCCCCTAATTTCGCGAAAACACACCCGGGCACGTGCCCGGGTGTGTCCAGACGTGGGTCCGCCCCTGTAAGGTACCACCGGCGGCGGCGTCAATCATTTGATGTGTTTGGAGATTTAGGCCATTATGAAAAGTTTGAATTTGCAACCAATCGGGGATTGCATGATGGGGCCATCGACGCAAATATTCTTTAAAATGCTTTCAAATATCATAAAGCGTTTTCGATTCAATTTGGGAGAAGAAAATGATATCCTTACGTAATTGGGCCGATTTAGCGGGCGGAAAATATTTCGTAAGAAATGGTTCCGTCATTTGAGCCCATGTGGTGATCGATCCTCTTGGAAGAGAATTTAGTCACTGCTTAGCCTTATTGTGCAAGGTGAAAGGAAAAATTTGAAGTCTTATTACGTCATCGGATACCCCATTAATTTTAAAAGTATCTCATATTTCTAGGAAACTAAAAATATGCACATTGGGATCCTCGTCTTGTAGCCTATCATATTGTACATATTGCTGTACCATTTGAATGATGATTGGTTTCAACTCAAAATTATTGTTCGCAATAGCAGTGATGCGATTACGGCAAGTGCACTGGTCGTTCAAGTAATATAAAACGAGGAGTGAATCCCCGAGTATCGAATCTTGAAGGAACAAAGTAAGGTGATTACTTTTGAGGAAGGACTTGAGATCGAAGTCCTTTAGGTCGGATGGATTGCGGAAGGCTTGGATTGGATTGTGGAAAATAAAAGAAACGAACTAAACTACTCCTATGCAGGCCGGTATGCGCTGTTTCGCCGGGCGGATGGAAACTATATTGGCCGCTATCCACTGCTTCGCTTGGTGGATGGACGAGTAGGCAAGCGGATGAGGTGGGTGTAACTGTGGAAAGGTTTGAGGGATGTTAGCACCTCTTGGCTAGGCGGATGGATTACACGGGCTGCTATGCACCGCTTCGCTACGCAGATGGAAGAGTAGGCTTGCGGAGGGAATGGGTCGAACCAGGGGAATGAGGGTCGCAAACACCTCGTCACAAAGTTCAACCAAGATCATAAGCATATCATTCTATAGTGATTCCATACACCAAGCATAAACAAAAAGAACTTTCATAAAAGCATAATGAAAGCTAATAACAATTAAAATAGGTTTAAGCAAGGTTCATCATCAAAGTATAGGTGATTTCATACCATACAACCTTAAAAGAGGAAAATAAGGGTAGAAATACAAACAACGATCGAGACTATGCCGTAGAAATGGGAGGATGCACTGGGTTGTAAATCTATGTCCTACAGTCCATTCATCGGTTGCGTCCGGGATCTCTGAAGCTCTCACCACCTCTAGCCCCTCTTCTCGAGTGTCTACGTTGTCCACGTCAATGCCCTCGTTCTTCCTTGCAATCTGGCTAATATTGAGTGGAGATCACCTTCTTGAGAGCTTAAGATGATGGGGAAACACTATGGAGTGATACCCTCCCTTGGAAGAAGAAAAACAGAGCAGTCGGCCCCTTCCGGTGGAAGAAATCGCGGAGCTGTTCGGGTACCAAATGACCTAAAAATCGGGACTTAAATAGAAAAAATGTCAGAAAATCCTTCACGCACGACCAAACGCACGTTCGAAGTCAACCGTGCGCGAAGGAATCGCACGGGCGGAGCAGAAACGTAATTTTTTAGAAAACAACATTTGCTCGTGCGTTTTACTCACGCACGGGCAAAATGCTCGTGCATGAAGAAAACACACTGGTAAATTCAGAATGGCAGATTTTCATTATTTTGAGCGAAATAAAAACGCACGATCAACCAGATCGTGCGTGAAGGATAAACGCACGACCGTGCGATCTGGAAAATTGCAAAATGACATAAATTCTTAGATAAAAGAGGGAAACTCGTGCGATTTTGCTTATGCACGATCACTTACCCCCAGCAGAATAGTGCGCAATTGCACACCACAATGGGCCAAATGTGCACTTCGTGTGAGAATTGTGAATAAGTGAAATATAAGCATTAATACACAAAAAGTGAAGTTCAAGTGCGTGAAAACTAGCCCAGATGAGTCCTAAAATCACTATATAAATTGGACTCATCAAGCAGGTCGAACAATACTAGAAGGGGCATCGTCCAGATTAGGCCGGGCATAATAGGACATAGTCCATTCCGCAACCGCATCCTGATTTGGATCACCCATTTGAGAAGAAGAGGAGGAGGAAGGAGAAGAAGTTGAAATGGAAGAAATGGTATTCAGAAAAGAAGTGTCGCCTATGGATTCTTCAATCAGATCTTGAGAATTTGGTCTTTAGAATCGTAAGCATCGCCGAATGGTTTTCTCGATTTTCGGATCCAAGTCAAGAAGATCTGACGGATTCCTTCGGGTCATATACCAAAAAGAAAAAGAAAATCTTTGGAATTTAGAAAAAGAAAAATAATATATAAATAGAGATATAATTTTTTTTGGATTTTTTTATTTAATTATAAAGATTTAATTAGTCTTACATTTCTTGAGGACTACCAGGTGAATGGTTCACAGCGGTACTAGGAGATAAGATGAGATGATAACCCAAATCTCCCTTTCTAAGGATTTAATTACGCCTTTTGAAAAAAAAAAGGGATAAAAGTAATAAAACTAAGCTTTCAAAATATCAACAATAGTCTCCGGCAACGGCGCCAAAAACTTGATAGGCTGAAATCGTGTTGCGTAAAATTAGAATATTATTCATGTATAATCCGATAAGGCAAGTGTACCTATCGTTTTGTAGTATAGGATTTGGAAAATCAAGTTTCATATTATTTCCGGGCTTGTTGAGTACTTCTACTCACAAAGAAGAGCTATTATTTTATCGATGGAAAAGTTGGGTTTGTTTTGGAAAAACAATTAGGAGAAAATCAATTGCGAAGAAAAATTATGATTAAAAGATTAACACTTAATCTAGAATCCCTTTGGAAGAAAATAGAATTTTATAAAAAGACTAATCCGCAAACTCTTATTGAAATACCTTCGACCATGGAGGTTCCCAAAACATGATAGCACCTTTTTCGAGGAATACTACCAAATAACCTTAGGTTGATCGATTAAGACCCCTCGGCTAGTCAAAATCCCTAAGCATGCTTTAAGCAGTGAACCCCACTATTGTATTTGACTCTAATCCGGAAGATTTATGTCGTCCTCTCTCGAGGAGTGCATGCAACTCCTTTTATCTTTGAGCGATCTCCTCATACGCACAGATCTCACGATCAACTAGAATACGGATCTTAGATTGAAAATCATATACCGGAAATATGAATTCAAAACGAAGTAATTTAAAGATAAATCAAAGATAATCAAAAGGAGAGTTTGCCAATTAGAAAAATTCAAAACATATTTTATTTTATTCCAAAGTTCATCATGACCAAGCGCCAAAGGAAATTTAGCCACTCATCATAATGTTGGGAATACAAGTAGAAGAGGCAAAAGACATGGTAAAATAAGCTACAAACTTGAGTTGAAATTGCAATAATAGAAAACTTACAACTAGTAAATAAACTAGCTAGAACAACAAAACAGTAAACTAAAGCTGAAAATAAACTCCAAAATCGAACTCCGATACTTATGGAGATTGCTGCCTTTTATCGGTGAAAAATCTGTGACTCACGCCCTTGGTCATGCCAATGACCGAGGGCATGTAAGGTGCATAATTGCTATCTTGAAAGCCCGGGAATGTTGGGGGAGATAAATCGCCAAAATTCAATTGCATGGCCGTGACCTAGGGCGTGTCTTGACCGAGCCTGGAAACGGCGGGCTAAGGCGCGATCAGGAGTTAATTTGGCAGTTGCAGGAGGGGTCACTGCCTCGGTCACTCCCGTGACCGAGGGCATGCAAGCTGGAAACGACACGAGCTGAGAACTGCATGCATTTAACACATTTCGGGTGAGTCACACCCGCGACCTTGAGGTCACGCCCGTGACAGACGTCGTATAATTTTAATCTGACGTGGCGGCATGTTCTGGCAGCTGGAAGATGGCTGTGCTGGGTCATGGCCGTGACTTGCAGTTACGCCCGTGACCAAGGGCGTGCACTTTGTGATTTCAGCAGAAATGCTCCAGAATTTCCCTTGAACACGACTACGGGCTTGTAATTGCTATTGGCAGTCCAAATTACCTGAAAATACAAAAATAAAGTAAATTAGTGATATATTATTAAACTAAAACTAAAAAAAATTATCAATAAAACATTATATAAAAATAACTATAAATAATGCATTATCAAATACCCCCTACATAGCCTTTTGCTATTCCAGAGCAAAACCATCATAAGTATAAGAAATATTTATATGACATTTCAAAAACCAAATGAATTTACTCATAGTTATCCATTTTAAAATTATACATGACTCATACACAAATAAGTTTTGAAAAAAAATTCAGATTCATAAGAAATAAGTCATTATTCATAAATTGATATGCGTAGAATAATGATTAGTTTCAAAAATTCTTTATTCAAATTTTCATAATAAAATTGTATTGAATTAAGCAAAATAATATAAGATTAGAATTATATAAACTTTTAATATCATTTGAAATTTATTAGAAAACCTAAAATATTAACTAAGCACTCTCATAATATCTTGAATATCAATAATATTGGCTAAGTTTTGGTTAAAATTGGCATATATGAGATTTTTAATTGGGAAATGATGAATTTTATCTTCTCATTTCTATCTTTTTTTAATACTTTTTTTTTTATATTTTTAATATTTGCTTGAAAAAGAAAAAACATAACAGAAATAATTTTGTTTTGTTCCGATGAGACCCCTCACTTTGGCTAGGTACCTCATGAGTGTGGGTTCCCTCTCCTCGAACTCGCCCTTGACCTGTGAGGCTATGACCATCGAATCCGTGAGGACCTCTACATCGTGAACCCGTAACTCTTAGGCCAGATGCAAACCGGCAATCACCGCCTCGTACTCCGCCTGGTTGTTGGTGATGGGAAATTGTATCACTAGTGCTTGCTCAATTTTCACTCCATGAGGGCTTTCTAATACCACTCCCCCTCCCAGAGAGTTCCTTCCTGAGGCCCCATCAACCAGCAGCTTCCAGGGGACGTGCCTAAGAGCTTGCTCCTCTTCCATCTCAACCACATAGTCTGCCATGAAATCTTCCACGACCTGAGCCTTCATCGATAGCCGAGGGACAAATGTGATATCGAACTCGCTCTGCTCCACTGACCACTTTGCGAGCCTTCATGAATGTTCTACTCCCTCAAAGATTTTGTAGAGGGGGTGGTCGGTCACCACTTGGATCGAATGGGCTTGGAAGTATGGCCTGGGCTTCCTGGCCGAGATTACAAGAGCGAAAGCCAGCTTTTCTCAAATTGGGTATCAGAACTCCGCCTTCTTCAGAACCCTGCTCACGTAGTTGACGGGCAGCTGCTTCTTACCCTCTTCTCGGACCAAGATGGAGCTCACGGCTTCAGCCCCAACTCTGAGGTATAAGGCTAGACCCTCCCCCTCCTTAGGACCCTGGAGCAGTGGAGCCTTTGTAAGCTGATTCTTTAGGGCTTGGAAGGCCTCCTCACACTCCTTCGTCCATTCAAACTTTTGATCGCCTCTCAACACTTTAAAAAGGGGGAGAAATTATACCCCGCCCGGGAGAGAAACCTACTCAACCCCGCAAGCTTTCCAGTCAGGCGCTGGACTTTCTTAGCATTTCGTGGCAATCCTAACTCCATTATAGATTTAACTTTGTCGGGGTTAGGCTCTACCCCCGCCAGAGTAAGGAGGTGGCACAGAAACTTCCCTTTGCCGGCCCCGAAGATACATTTTGAAGGGTTCAACCTCATCTTGAACCTGCGCAGGGTGGCAAAGGTCTCTTCAAGGTCCTTGAGGCGGGAGCTCACATCCTTTCTCTTCACCATGAAGTCATCCATGTATACCTCCAAGTTTCTTCCCCTTTGTTCCCGGAAGACTTGATCCATCATCCTCTAGTACGTCGCCCCTACATTTTTTAGACCAAAGGACATCATCTTATAGCAGTATCACCCCTCTCTCGTGATGAAGGAGACATCCTTGACGTCTGGCGGGTGCATCCTGATCTGATGATAACATGAAAAAGCATCTACAAAACTCATTACAAAAAAAATGACGGCTGAGTCAACCAGTGCGTCGATCCAAGGCAAAGGATAATAATCCTTAGGGCAGGCTTTGATTAAAAGTGAGAAATCGATACACATTCTCTAGCGGCCAATGCCTTTCTTTACCATGACGACATTGGAGACCCAGCTTGGATACTGGATCTTCGATACAAAACCTGCTTTGAGGAGCTTCTCCACTTCATCGCGGATCAGCTCTTCCAGCTTGTCACCTATGGCCCTTCTCTTCTGTCGGATGGGGAGGATTCCTGGCTCAAGGTTGAGTCGGTGGCAGGCCACATCCGCGTCGATGCCCTTCATATCTGCCGCGCTCCATGCGAAGATGTTCACGCTCATTTGAATGCACTCCATCATCTTCCTCTGTTCATTAGGCCAAGTCCCCCGCTGACCCGCACCTTCTCTATATTCCCTTACTGGGTGGTGACCTCCATATCGACTACTTCTTCCTCTACCTCAAACCGAGACGGTTCTTCCCATCTGCCCCTTTCCTCCCGTCACTCGGCTAGAATCTCCTCTTCTACCGCGGCCTCCTCCATTGGCTCGAGATGCTCCTCCTGAGCCACCTCCGTCTCCTCTCCTCGGATGTTGCTCTCTCCCTCTTCTCCCGCTATTTTCTCTTCTCCTAGCCCCTTCATCCCCCTCATCTCTCTGTCTACCTTCTCAGCCTCTGCTATCCAGGAGATGGTGTTGATGACAGTCACGTAGCACTACCTCGCCACCTTTGCATCCCCACAGATTCGGACCTGGACTCCTCCGCTGTGGAACTTCAAGCACTGGTGGAAGGACGAGGGAACGCACCGGAAGGTGCTGATGAGAGGGCGTTCAAATCGCATTATAGCTGCTCGGAGCCTCGACAATGACGAACCAGTAGTTTCTCGGGACCCCTCCCAACATCACCTAGAGGCCGACTCCTCCCTCGACCTCGTTCCTCTCCCCTGAAAATCCAAACAACTGTCCATCCGAGACCTGCACCCTCTTCACCTCTACCTCCATTGCGTCGAAGGCCTTCTTGAAGATTACATTCACGGAGCTCCCGTTGTCGATCAAGATCCGGGAGACGGTGAAGTTCTCGATCGCCGTCTGGATCACCAAGGTGTCACAGAAGTGGTCTTCATAGTCCAGCATGTCCTCCGATGAGAAGGTGAGCTTCTCCGAAGGGGTGGGGTTTGGGAGGTCGATGCGATGCTCCTCCTGAACATCGTTCGGAAGCTCCTCTTGCGAGTTGCCTCTATCCCAACCCCTCTGTTGGAATCTTAGTTTTGATTTGAGTTAGGATCCACCTTTAATGTCTAAGTTTCTATCATTACACATTGTATAACTTAGATCAAATCCCATTAAAATAGAAGGCTGAAAATAGATATAATTAATAGGCTGAAATAATAAGAGAAAGATAAAATTTACATAAGTTCTCTGCGTTCGACGAACGGCTAACTGCGTTCGACGAACGGCGCTCTGTGGTCGATGAAAAAGTTCAAAGCTGTGTTCGACAAAATCCAAGCAGCGCTCGACGATCCCGTCTCAGCGGTTCAGCGCTCGACGATCCCGTCTCAGCGGTTCAGTGGTCGACGAACAGATTGTCTCAGTGGTCGACGAATAGACCCCGTCTCAGCGGTCGACGAAAAGTTGTGTTCGATGAACTCAAGTCTGCGTTCGACGAACAACTCAATACTTCAGCGGTCGACGAAATTATCCAGGCTCAGCGGTCGACGAATCCTTCCGTTCGACGAACTCAAGTCTGCGTTCGACGAATCTTCAACAGAGGCTCAGAACAACGAATCAAATGATGAGGTCGACGAACGTGAAGTTGAGCTCGACGAAATATCTTCAGCATTATTTTAATATCATTCTCAGCTCGACTAAAATTATATATATATGCTGTCAGATTTATTAAAGCAATATTTTATTATTTCTATTTATATATTGCTATATATATTATTGACTTTCCTTTGTTTGAAATAGCCGTTGACAGAAGCATTAAATGTTAAAGTTGTTGCAGCAAAGCTTAAGACGGCAATTTGTCTGCTCGAGGATTCTGGGAAAAGAAAGAAATATTATCTTCTTCCTTGTCGGGAAAGAAATCCAATTAGCCCAGAAAAGAGGACACCATCTTTACACGACAGCAAGAGACAACTCATCATATAGCAGATTAATATACAGCAGTTTTAGACGGCAGATCAATATACAGAACAGATCAGATTAGCTGTACAAAAAAGAAAGAGGAAGAGAGAAACAGAGAAGCAAAAAGAAAGAAGAACATATCAGAGTTATTTATACAAAGAACAATATATTTATATCTTGCTTTTTGCTAAACTCTTCTCTGCAGATTATATTTATCCTGAGACACCAATCAAGATTATTTGCTCAGGATCAAATTGTAGAAGAAGAAGAAGAGTATTTGCAATCAAGTGAAGAAGCTCCATCCACAAGCTGTAATCAATCTAAATCAGACAGGGGGAGCTCTCTTCAACTTCATCATCAAGATCCAACTCAACAACCCATCAGGATCTTCAAGAGTCTGCTTAGAAAGAAAAGAACAACACTATAACCTTTTTATGTTTTCCTTATTTCCCCTCCTGTACAAAGGGTTATAACTCCCTTCAAAAGTTAACTCCCGGTGACAGGGCACCTTAGCAAAAACCTGCATCTTGGTTTTGAGCACCTGATCAAAAGCTCTGTGGTGTGTGGACACCTGAACAAAAACACCTTGGTGTGAGGGCACCTGATCAACAACCTCCTAGTGGATTCCTACCAGTGGGTAGAAGGGTAGATGTACCATGGTTGATTGGGGAACTACTATATATCTTGTGTCATCTGGTTTGCTTGCTTGTTTGCTTGTTTTATTTCTTTATATGCTTTCTTATCTGTTTTGTGTTGATGTGCCTTCTAGATGTTTGATTTTATTACTCACTCAGCACACTTATAATATATAACATTACTTTGAAATAAAACTTAAACAAGAGCATTAATATTAAGAACTAAAACTCACTTTCAATTGGTATCAGAGGATATCAATGACTTTCAATTTGTATCAAAGCAGGTTGATTTTTCACACAAGCTAACACCTGAAATCACAAAGATCACTTAGTTCTTAAATTTTTTTATAAAAAAGGGTTTTTCTAAAAGTTAATGGCACAAGCATATTTTTCAATTTCATATCCACCAATATGTAATTTGGATAGATTTACTGTTGGGAATCTTGCCCACATGATTCTTGATTTGAAGAAGTCATCATGTCAAGAATACTGCACTTTTTATTTGATTATCTCTCTAGCTTATTATCTCAGGAAATTAAAGCAATATCGTCGAGAAGGACAAGTGATGTCGTCGACAAAGAATGCTTATCGTTGTAATGATGAGCAAAGCAATCGCTGAGGAGATGAAGTATCGTCGACCTCAACAAAGAGGGCATACTGTCAAGAAGAGTAGATATCGTCGTAAAGAAGTCTTGTCGCTGACAAGGCTAAGGTTGACTGCTGAAATTGGATATCGACATGAAGAAGGCATGTCGTCGAGAAAACAATGAGATTACGATGACTTGCTGCAAGAAGGAAGATCACTACGACACTGACAGAGGAAGCAGATCGTCGAATTTGCAGAACCGCTGAGATATCTTGTATCGACGAGATACCGACGACAGCGGCTGAAGAAAGAAGACATTGAAGGTCTACCTAAAGTTCAAGGCATCGACAAAGTTCTGTCGTCGAGATATACTCCATGTCGTCGTAACGATGGAAATATCGTCGAGACAGATTCAAATTTTGCGGACGCACTGTCAGCAATTATTGCCGCCGCCCGATTGTCCAATCAGCGTGTGCACTTAATGAATCAAGGTATTAGTGCATGCTAAAAAGGATTGGAGATCTGACACATAAGGTAACTTTTCAGAAGACCGTTGGGAGACCTCTCAGTCTTATAAAAGGATACATGAGGTTGCCCTAAATAGAAAAAATCGAAAATAAAGAAAGAGCTTGCGCCATAGCAAATCGAACAACACAAGTGCCGCAAGAAAGAAAGAGCAGTCATCCTCATCGACTGTCAAGAAGCCAATCCTCATCAGGCTAAGAAAAGATTTGAAGAAGAACCGTGCACTCAAGATCTGATTCAGAAGCATCTTCTTCAATCTCAAGGAGCCGATCTTCAGCACGCTAAAGTTGCCAATCTTCATCCGGCAGAAGAATCCTTTTATTATTGTACTTTCTTGTAAGGCTTGCGGGCCAATGTGTCTAGCTTGAGGGCTGGAGAGCTGTGAGGCTTGAGGTCCAGGGCAGTGCACTTGCGGGTGCGTCTTGTCGAGCTTGCGGGCTCGGGGGCAGTAGGGGCTTGCGGGTCTAGGCTGTTGGGACTTGCAGGTATGTGTGGTAGGGCTTGAGGGCCTAAGTGTCGAGCTTGCGGGCTCGGGGGCAGTAGGGGCTTGAGGGCCTAGGTTGTTGGGACTTGCGGGTCCGCGTTGTAAGGCTTGAGGGCCTGAAGATTTTGGCGGCGTTTGCCGAGCCTAGCGCACTGCTGGGTAGGCGCAGAAGGAAATAGGACTACTCACAACTCTCTGTCGTGAGGAACCTCTATAGATCTTGTGTCGTCTGGTGTGTTTTAATTGTGTGATAATTTTGTGCATTGCTTGAATTCTGATAACTCACACTAATATTCCAAAAAGTACCAAGATCACCTAACCCCCCCCCCCCCCCCCTTTTAGTTGAACGTTCCATATCCTACAAGTGGTATCAAAGCTAGGTTGATCAAAAGGGGACTTAACAGTCCGATCTAGATCAGGAACGATTCACCATGGTCGGTGGGGATCAGAATCGTGAGATGAGAGCTATGAAGCTTCCTATCTGCACGAAGGAGAATTTCCCCATTTGGAAGGAAAGGGTAAGGCTCTTTATGGAAGCAGCTGACCCAAGAATCTACCCGATGATCAAGCAGGGCCCATTCATCCCTACTACTGCCTCCACTATTGATCCAACCAGGCAAGTGATAAAAAATATGAAGACATGACCAAGGATGAGCTGACCTTGGCAGGTCTAGACAAGAGGGCACAAAACGTCATTGTTAGTGCTATAGATGACTCAACTCTCCAAAATCTAATTCACTGCAAAACGGCCAAGGAGATGTGGGACTCCTTGATCGTATATATGGAGGGTACTGAAGAGGTAAGGGATGACAGGAAATCTCTCCTCAACCAGGAATATGAAGCCTTCAAACAGGGCAAGAATGAAACAATCTCCAACTGCTATGAGAGATTTTTCAAGATCGTGAATGGCCTGAGAAACTACGAAAGAGAGTTCACGAACTCAGATCTAAATGACAAGTTTCTCAGATCCCTCACAAAGGAATGGGATATCAAGATATGTGCCATCAGAGAGATGGGTCAACTAGGCAACATTGAGCCCAAGAACCTATACGGGAAGCTGTTGTCTCATGAACTTCAACTCAACACAAGGAAGGCTGAAAAAGAAGAAAGCTTAAAGGTGAGCTCAAGAGAAAGATCGGTGGCTCTAAAGGCGGAGAGCACCAGAAGATTCAAGGGCAAGACCTCTGCTTCTCAGAATAGATCTGAAAGCAGTGAGGAATCAGGAGGCAGCTCCTCTGAATCTAATGACACTGATAGAGAGGTGGCCCCCCTCTCAAAACAATTCAGAAAGCTGCTACACAGAAGAAGGAGGGACAACAGCAGAAACTTCTCCTCAAGCTCCAGAAGATCGGACTATCCGGACAGATCTAGGGCTCCCAGGGAAGATAGGTATAGATCCAACTCCAGTAAACATTATTTACATAATACTGTCTTCTATTCCTGCAGCAAAACAGGTCACATGGCTGCCGACTGCCCCTCCAAGAAAAAGGAGTCAAGGAACCATGAAGAGAGAAGAAGCTCCAGGAGCAAGAGAACCTCTGAAAAGGGGTTCGTGGCAAAGAAGACCAAAACGTTGAGTGACACTGACTCAAGTTCCTCTGGGACTGAGGATGAGGCACTTATTGGACTGATGGCTATTAATGAAGGCAACCAGGATGACAACTCTTCTGGAAAGGTAAAACACAGAACTTCTCTATCTGCCTCTGATTCTGAATCAGTAGCAGATTCATTGCATAATGATGAGGAGGTACCTGCTGCCAACAGCACTGCCTCAAGATCTCAGTATGAAATTGAATCTGAACTAATAAGGCAATATAAAGCCTTATGGAAAGCCTTCATAGGCAGTAAGAAACTCCTCAAGGTGCAAACCAAGGAGTTAGATTCCTTAAAACCTGTCCAATCCAAGCTCCAGGAGACAGCCGAGAGGCTAACCTCTATGAGCAAATAAGTGGACAAACTTAAGGAAGCCATAAGGCTTAAGAATGCTGAGTTAGGACAGAAAAACAAGGTCATTACGGACCTTGAAGAAATGTTGTTGGCTGAGAAGAAACTTGCTTCCAGCTTCTCAATGCCCAAAACTATCCTGCCGATAATTGACACCTTCTCTGGACAGTTCAGAGCTGGTATCAGTTTCCATCAGGAGCCAGTCATGGGCAAAGATTCTGAAGCCAGACCTTCTTATAAGAAAGTGCTGATAGCAAGTCCTTCAGCCCACAGACCTGCAGCAACAGCAGCTAAAAGAATGGGAGTGGCTGTTCCTACAAAGCCCGCTCCCAAGAAGGTGAACCAAAGAGTAGTGAAGCCAATTCCTCCCCCGGCTCACACACATGAGGTTCACCCTAGATCTGTTAGGGAAGACACCTTCTCCTCTGCACATCAGCACTATCATGCTACACAGATGATGAAGCAGAAGAGAAGATATAACAGATATGAGTGCTGGTGCTGTGGGAAAGTAGGCTACTTTGCATTGGACTGTTGGTTCAACCCAACAGGACTCAATGCAAGGAAAGTGCAAAGCCCTCCGAGGTTTCCGATTCCGCTCTATCATCCTAACAGAAACCAAGGACCCAATCCCTATTGGGTTCCTGAGGGGAAGTGATTTGTTTTGCAGGTAGGTCCAAATGCCAACCAATCTCCAATTTGGTATTTGGACAGTGGCTGCTCCAGGCACATGACTGGAGTCAGAAAGTATCTGAAAGAATTCGTCCCTGTGGAGAATGGACCGACTATCATCTTTGGAGGTTTAGAAAAGGGAGTGACCAGGGGCTACGACAATATCTCTAATGGGTTAGACACCATCACAAAGGTAGCCTATATGGAGGGGTTGAGACACAACCTCATAAGCATTAGTCAGCTTTGTGATCTAGGCTTTGTTATTACTTTCCACAAGGATAAGTGTCTAATTAAGAAGTTCTCAAATTCTGAGACTACCTTAACGGGCACTTGGAGTGGGAATATCTTTTGTTTAAATTTTCTCAATATAAATTCTTCCATGCCCATATGTCTTGTAGCTGATGGCAAAGAGGCTCTATGTGTACACTGGCACAAGAGACTTGCACACATCAACTATAAGACAATAGACAAGCTTTTCTCACAAAACCTGGTCAGAGATGGACCTGACATTAAGTGCATCAGAGATGGTCCTTGTCAAGCCTGCCAATTTGGAAAGTAGACTAGGGCCAGCTTTAAAAGCATTTCTAACAAAGAGTCGTCAAGGTGCTTATTTTTACTGCACATGGATCTATTTGGTCCCATGTCAGTTCATAGCTTAGGAGGGAAGGCCTACACCCTTATAGTTGTTGATGGCTACTCAAGGTTCACTTGGGTATTCTTCCTCAAAAAGAAATCAGATACACTAGACATCTTGAAGAATTTTATTATGCAAATCCAGAATGAAATGAACTGTGGTCAAATTCAGAAGTGACCATGAGACAGAATTTCAGTCAGGGGCCATGACAGAATTCTGCCAAGACCTAGGTATCTCCCAAGAATTCTCCTCCCCCAGAACTCCTCAACAGAATGGAGTTGCTGAAAGGAAGAACAGAACCTTGATAGAGGCTAGCAGGACAATGATAAGTGACTCCTCATTACCAGAATATTTCTGGGCAGAGGCTGTCAACACTGCTTGTCATGTGATAAACAGGGCCTCAATCATCAAAAACCACAAGAAAACTCCCTATGAGCTAATGAAGGGCAGAAAACCAACTCTATCCTACTTTAGGATCTTTGGTAGCAAATGTTATGCCCTTAATAATGGGAAATCCAAACTAACTAAGTTTGCTGAGAAAAGCTGTGAAGGTATTTTCGTTGGATACAGCTCCTACAGCAGGGCATACAGAGTATACAACCTCAATATCCAAACAATGGAAGAATCCGTCCATGTTGTATTTGATGAGACAAGCCTTATACATAAGGGCTGGTCTAGTTCTTTAGTGAATGCATGTACGAAGGAAAGATTAGAGAAGATCTCCATTGCAGACAATACTGACACCTCACTCAACAACAAGAATCAGTCAGTGATGGTGGAAATAGAGGTAGAACCTGCAGATGATACAGAAACAACTGAAGAATTGCAGGATGAAGAAGTAGCTCATACAGAAATACCCAGAACAATACCAACAGCACTGAGACAAGTAAGAGATCATCCCCAAGAGCAGATAATAGGAAATGTCAACCAAGGTGTGCTGACAAGGAGTAGAGCAGCAAATCAAGCATTGTACCTGAGTTTTCTCTCTCAAATTGAACCCAAGAAATTTGAGGAAGCAAATCGGGATCCATTTTGGATTGCTGCAATGCAGGAGGAACTGAACCAATTTAAAAGATGCAAGGTGTGGAAATTGGTTCCAAGACCCCAAGGACACAACATCATAGGAACCAAATGGGTCTACAGGAACAAAATAGATGAAAATGGAATCATCACCAAGAATAAAGCAAGACTAGTAGCAAAAGGCTACAGACAAGAGGAGGGAATAGATTTTGATCAGACATTTGCTCTAGTAGCCAGACTGGAAGCAATAGGATTGTTCCTAGCCTATGCAGTACTCAAGGGTTTCACGGTCTACCAAATGGACGTGAAGTTAGCCTTCCTAAATGGTGATCTTAAAGAGGAAGTATATGTAGAGCAGCCTTCGGGTTTTGTCGACTCTACTTATCCTGATTATGTTTATACCCTTTGATGAAACCAAGTACAGATGCATGATTGGATCCTTGCTCTATCTAACTGCTAGTAGGCCTGACATAATGTTTGCAACATGTGTCTGTGCTCGATATCAGGTGAATCCCAAGGAATCTGACTATGTCTCTGTGAAGAGAATTTAAGATACCTAAAGGGTACATCAAATCTTGGCCTATGGTACCCTAGGAACAATGAATGTGAACTGACGGGTTATTCAGATGCAGATTATGTAGGATGCAAGGAAGATAGGAAGAGTACCTCAGACACATGCCAATTCCTTGGTGGCTCTTTACCATTTTTCCTGGGGCTGTTTTGCTTTGGGCTGCTCCTTACCATTTTTCCTGGGGCTGTTTTGCTTCGGGCTGCTCCTTACCATTTTTCCTGGGGCTGTTTTGCTTCGGGTTGCTCCTTACCATTTTTCTTGGGGCTGTTTTGCTTTGGGCTGCTCCTTACCATTTTTCCTGGGGCTGTTTTTCTTTGGGCTGCTCCTTACCATTTTTCCTGAGGCTGTTGCATTGGGGGCTGCTGTTATAAAAAAAACCTGCTGCAGTGTTTCCTGTTAATTAGGGGCTGATTTCATGTTGTTTTTAGTCGGGGCTGCTCCTTGTCTTCTTTTCTGAAGGACTGTGGTTGTTGGTCTATCCTTCTAGGAATCTCATTATTTGAGATGTCCTTTGCTTATGTTTTATTGGGAAATCGGGCTGGTTAATCCTTCCAGGAGGATGGCTGTTGATTTACTCTTCCAGGAGCTTCACTATTAAAGGTTGAGTCGGTTATACATAAAAGTGGCGTTTTGAATGAGGTAACGAATTCATGAGAGAATGGAATGACTATGGGAGTTGACCACCCATGGTCTACTATGATATACACCTCGTCTATCTTCATCTTATTCAGGTTTTCACTCTTACTCTTCGATGCTACTTCATGTACCAAGGAAGGAAATAAAAGTTCACGAGTATTTTGGGCTTGATCGCCAAACACCCAAGTGATTGGCGAAAGTCTACATGAATCCAGTTGTGCCTTATGTGGGCAGCTTGGGTTGGATTGCCGGCCGGATTAAAATAGTGGTATCCTCTCGGTTGAAGATACGGTAAGCTTATAAAGAGCTTATCTTCTCCCCTTCTACTGAGTTCTCGGGTGGATATATTGCTGATTTTAAAGAGTGTCTCTTTTCTTCTCTGATGAAACGTTGCCTTCAAGAATTAATTCCTACGGGAATGAAATGTTGCCTTCGAGAAATAATTCCTACGGGAATGAAATGTTGCCTTCGAGAAATAATTCCTACGGGAATGAAATGTTGCCTTCAAGAAATAATTCCTACGGGAATGAAATGTTGCCTTCGAGAAATAATTCCTACAAGAACTAATTGACGCCTTAGAGAAATGTGACAAGGGGTAAAAATCGGATGGCCTATGAGTTTTACTCTAAGGCAACCCGCACGACGGACGGTCTAGGAGGGCAACCCGTGCGAAACTAATAGAACTACGTGGGTCTGAGGCCGTATGCAAGATGATACGGAGTACGTAGGCGGTGGTCGCGGGAAGACTGCCTCGACCCAATAAGAATTCCAGATATCCCCTCCCTTATAAATGTTACATTATGTTTGTTTGTTTGTTAGTAAGGGTTGGATTCTCTTCGTGGTTCTAATAACTTGTCTTTAGCACAAGTGACAAGTGCAGATGAGGGACAACACTCATGGGTGGAGGAGGCCACAGAGCAGGCTACTTCAGGTATACGTTATTAAGTCGCATCTCCCTTTTTGTTGTGCCCTATCTCAGGGTATATATATATATATAATGGCAATGAAGTCTTGATGGATAGGATTTATTGCGGCGGCGAAATCGATATTACTCATACAGGTTTTGAAATTGTGGTTTCTGTGATATTTAATCTTCCGCTATAAACCACGTCTTCCGCTAAGGGTAACAAAGCGCACTCTTTAATGATGTCTTCCGCTAAAATACTGCTTCCTTACTCTGTTGGTGTGTAGTGACTTTCGCTTAACACCACCCCTAGGCGTGACATCAGAGTGTTCAAGGAAAAGGGTTGGAGAAGCTAGTGCCTTCACCCCTCGGGGTCACTTCGGCGATGTCCTAAAGGGTGGTGTGCGATAAGATCCCCCGGTCGGACCGCCGATTTGGGAGGGGGGGGGGGGGGTCTTACAGATCTGACACATAAGGTAACTTTTCAGAAGACCGTTGGGAGACCTCTCAGTCTTATAAAAGGATACATGAGGTTGCCCTAAATAGAAAAAATCGAAAATAAAGAAAGAGCTTGCGCCATAGCAAATCGAACAACACAAGCGCCACAAGAAAGAAAGAGCAGTCATCCTCATCGACTGTCAAGAAGCCAATCCTCATCAGGCTAAGAAAAGCTTTGAAGAAGAACCGTGCACTCAAGATCTAATTCAGAAGCATCTTCTTCAATCTCAAGGAGCCGATCTTCAGTAGGCTAAAGTTGTCAATCTTCATCCGGCAGAAGAATCCTTTTATTACTGTACTTTCATGTAAGGCTTGCGGGCCAACGTGTCTAGCTTGAGGGCTGGAGAGCTGTGAGGCTTGAGGGCCAGGGCAGTGCACTTGCGGGTGCGTCTATTCGAGCTTGCGGGCTCGGGGGCAGTAGGGGCTTGTAGGTCTAGGCTGTTGGGACTTGCGGGTCTGTGTGGTAGGGCTTGAGGGCCTGAGTGTCGAGCTTGCGGGCTCGGGGGCAGTATGGGCTTGAGGGCCTAGGCTGTTGGGACTTGCGGGTCCGAGTTGTAAGGCTTGAGGGCCTGAAGCTTTTGGCGGCGTTTGTCGAGCTTAGTGCACTGCTGGGTAGGCGCAGTGGGAAAGAGGACTACTCACGACTCCCTGTCGTGAGGAACCTCTATAGATCTTGTGTCGTCTGGTGTGTTTTATTTGTGTGATAATTTTGTGCATTGCTTGAATTCTGATAACTCACACTAATAATCCAAAAAGAACCAAGATCACCTAACCCCCCCCCCCCCCCCCCTTTAGGTGAACGTTCCATATCCTACATTTACTTTATGGCAAGCTAGAATTAAATTATATATGAATGCCATAAATGAAGAAATTTACAATTCCATTTTGACAGGACCTCCAGCTTCAGTCTCTTCAACAGATGATCAAGAAAAGCTGAAAAGTGCTGATGCCAAGGCCATGAACATATTGGCTCAATCAATGTCAAAAGACATTCTTCAAAAAGTTGCTGACTGCACTTCAGCAAGAGCAATCTGGAACTCGCTCTCAATTATGGTAAATGAATCCACCTTTACTTATTTCACTAACTATATGTTTGATGCAGAACCATCATCCAATCTAAGTAAAGAAGAAGAAGAAGAAGAACAAAAAGCAAAAGATTCCTGCATGACGGCCATATATGGCTCATATCACATATCAGATGCAGAATCTGAACCAAAAAAGGTAACTGAGGTAACTTATATTCCTAATTTCACCTCTGATCAAATCAAATCTGATTTTAAAATAACATATTCAAATTTAATATCTGAGAAGGAAATTAAAAAGGAGTTAATAAAAATAAATAATTTAACTTCTGAACTTAACAAAATTAAAGAAAAATTGAGAAACTCAGAAGAACACATTATTTGCTTAAAAACAAGTTAGTTAAGGCTGAAAACTTTAAACAATCTTTTAAAGAAAAATAAAAACTTTATGTTCAGCAAAATCAAAATAAAGTTTCAAATTTATATTTCAATAAAATAAAAAGGCCAACATATCTATCTATAAGGCAATTTGTTTTAAACTGTTTAATATTTTTACTCAAATTATAATTAAACGGTAGTTTTAAGATTCTTTGGAATTTCCTATCTTAAAGAAAAAATCGGATAACTTCATATTCTTCCAGATTTTCTCCAAAATCAAGTTGAGCATTCTACTCAGATTGCATAGATCAGAAATGATCAGAGCACTGAGTTTAAGTCTCTTCTGATTAAGGGGATTCTATAGAAAGAAGGTGTCAGGCAATGTCTTTCTGATTTTAAAATTCTTAGAATCCAATAACAGCTAGCAATTCATCATTAAAATCCTATTTAAATAAAATTTAGGAAATCAGAAATTGCTTGGTTTTAAAAAGAAATTTAGAAATAATCTCTGACCCTTAAGCTTCAAAGACTTTTTATGCTTAGGTATCCTAAACCAAATAGGGGGAGATTGTTAGAACCTAGTCTAAATTTGGATTAGGATCCCAACTCAAATAGGGGGAGATTGTTGGAACCTTAGTTTTGATTTGAGTTAGGATCCACCTTTAATGTCTAAGTTTCTATCATAACACATTGTATAACTTCGATCAAATCCCATTAAAATAGAAGACTGAAAATAGATATAATTAATAGGCTGAAATAATAAGAGAAAGATAAAAATTACATAAGTTCTCTGTGTTCGACGAACGGCTAACTGCGTTCGACGAACGGCGCTCTGCGGTCGACGAAAAGGTTCAAAGCTGCGTTCGACGAAATCCAAGCAGCGCTCGACGATCCCGTCTCAGCGGTTCAGCGCTCGACAATCCCGTCTCAGCGGTTCAGCGGTCGACGAACAGATTGTCTCAGCGGTCGACGAACAGACCCCGTCTCAGCGGTCGATGAAAAGTTGCGTTCAACGAACTCAAGTCTGCTTTCGACGAACATCTCAATACTTCAGCGGCCGACGAAATTATCCAGGCTCAACGGTCGACGAATCCTTCCGTTCGACGAACTCAAGTCTGCGTTCGACGAATCTTCAACATAGGCTCAGAATGACGAATCAAATGATGAGGTCGACGAACGTGAAGCTGAGCTCGACGAAATATCTTCAGCATTATTTTAATATCATTCTCAGCTCGACTAAAATTATATATATATGCTGTCAGATTTATTAAAGCAATATTTTATTATTTCTATTTATATATTGCTATATATATTGTTGCCTTTCCTTTGTTTGAAATAGCCGTTGGCAGAAGCATTAAATGTTAGAGTCGTTGCAGCAAAGCTAAAGACGACAATTTGTCTGCTCGAGGATTCTGGGAAAAGAAAGAAATATTATCTCCTTCCTTGTCGGGAAAGAAATCAAATTAGCCCAGAAAAGAGGACAACATCTTTACACGATAGCAGGAGACAACTCATCATATAGCAGATTTAATATACAACAATTTTAGACGACAGATCAATATACAGAACAGATCACATTTGTTGTACAAAAAATAATGAGGAAGAGAGAAACAGAGAAGCAAAAAGAAAGAAGAACATATCATAGTTCTTTATACAAAGAACAATATATTTATATCTTGCTTTTTGCTAAACTCTTCTCTGCAGATTATATTTATCCTGAGACACCAATCAAGATTATTTGCTCAGGATCAAATTGCAGAAGAAGAAGAAGAAGAAGAGTATTTGCAATCAAGTGAAGAAGCTCCATCCACAAGCTGTCATCAATCTAAATCAGACAGGGGAGCTCTCTTCAACATCATCATCAAGATCCAACTCAACAACTCATCAGGATCTTCAAGAGTCTTCTTAGAAAGAGAAGAACAACACTATAACCTTTTTTGTTTTCTTTATTTACCCTCCTGTACAAAGGGTTATAACTCCCTTCAAAAGTTAACTCCCGGTGACAGGGCACCTTAGCAAAAACCTGCATCTTGGTTTTGAGCACCTTATCAAAAGCTTTGTGGTTTGTGGACACCTGAACAAAAACACCTTGGTGTGAGGGAACCTGATCAACAACCTCCTAGTGGATTCCTACCAGTGGGTAGAAGAGTAGATGTACCCAGGTTGATTGGGGAACTACTATATATCTTGTGTCATCTGGTTTGCTTGCTTGTTTTATTTCTTTATATGCTTTCTTATCTGTGTTGTGTTGTTGTGCCTTCTAGGTGTTTGATTTTATTACTCACTCAGCACACTTATATATATATATATCATTACTTTGAAATAAAACTTAAACAAGAGCTTTAATATTAAGAACTAAAACTCACTTTCACCCTCCATGGATCACTATGATCCCCCTGGCTCCCACGTATGCCCTTTCTTCACATCTATCTTTCCCCTCTCCGGGTAGCACTTCTCCAATCCTTACAGGTCACTGGTACTACTGACATCATGCCTTTATCTCCAGAAACTCCAGGCAGGTGGCCGTCGCGTGACCTTCCTCCTGGTGGAAGTTACAATAGGGCAACGCCACCATGCCCCTCTTCCTCCTCTTCCTCGGCCTACTGCAATGGTTTGCTCCTGAGGGGGGTGAGGGGGTCTGGGACCTTGCCTCCATCCCGGATGATTGACCCTCCCTTCTCCCCTTCCTTGGTAACCTCTTTCCTAACCTCGCGTCGGTCCCTCCTGGGGTCTCCAAGCCAACCAGTTATTGGGCTCCTGATACCCCCAATCCCGCTGCTGCCCCCGAAACCCCTGACCTATAGGTTCATCTCTTCTCCTTCCCTCCTGCTGCTTCGCTTCTGGCTCGCTCACCCTTGCCAACCCCTTCGCAAACTCTGGGTTGGAGGCGTCCGCTTAAATCTCTCCCGCCGCCCGCTCCATCAATTCCTCGAAGGATGGAGGGGCATTTCGCTTCAGGTTCATTTTGAAGAACCCCTCCCGCAGCCCCACTATGAAGGCCAACTGGAGGGTGAACCCTGG
The DNA here is from genome assembly GCA_033032865.1 of Dactylorhiza incarnata. NCBI lineage: Eukaryota > Viridiplantae > Streptophyta > Magnoliopsida > Asparagales > Orchidaceae > Dactylorhiza > Dactylorhiza incarnata. The sequence continues at coordinate 8,862,351 of JAWHQI010000058.1, read as the reverse complement.
CACCTCTTGGACAAGCAGGACCTCTTCCTGGAACCTATCCACATAATGGGCCAGCGACTCCCCTGACCCTTGCTTGATTTTGATGAGTGCCTCCACGTCCTTCTTCCTCTTCTTTGATGTCAAGAAGCATAGTCGGAAGCTCCGACGCAGATCCTCGAACGCATAGATGGAACCCACTGGGAGCTGGTGGAACCAGTCCCTCGCCTTCTCCTTCGGAGTGGTGGAAAAGAGCTAGACTGGAGGGCATCCGACATTGGTAGGATCAAGACCATGTCCTCGAACCACTACAGGTGCAGGACTGGGTCATCCTTGTCGGTGTATTAAGACATCTATGTCCCTCTGAACCCCTCTGGAACAGGGGCCGAGAGGATCAACTCACAAAAGGGACTCCCCTCCCCTGCTTGGCGAGTGGTCCTCACACGCGGAGTCAGCTCGCAGACCTTCGCACTCGCCGGGCTACTGAACAGTTTCCGCCCGGGGAGATCTCGCGCACTCGCCTCCGCCGCCACCTCCTTCCCGGGCCGCTAGCCGGGAGATTTCTCACCTATCTTTGGGGGTGGGACCACCGGAACTGTGGGTTTCTCACATTCGCCTCTCGTGGCGAAGGCCAACATCAAGGTTTGCAGGACCTCTCGCTTAAATTCTTTGAACATCCCTACTGTTACCCCACTCGCAGGAGGTTGCGAGTGACCTGGGTCAGATCCATCTCCTCCATTTCCAGTCATGGAGCTCAGCTTGAGAATTTCTTGCACAGGCTACGGTCCACGCTCACCGCACCAAAAATGTTGAAACCAGCAACCGGTCTCTTGAGTTTGGACCCACTGGGGGGTGTAGCCCGCACCTACATATCCCTCACCTACACTCTTGACCGTGGACAAAGAACTATGAACATACCCAAGGCTGTATCTTGGAGGTCCCGCCACACACCAGGAAGATCTTAGAGACCTTCCCCTCCTAAACCAATGCTCAGTCGTGCACCTTGAAGGGCACTAGCAGCCATCCAAAACTTGCCTAGGAGGAGAGAGCCTAAAAGATCCGATCTCCTCCAAGGTGCCCTTAAGGGTCTATTTATAGATTCTCTAGTCTGGCCTGCAAATAGCATAAATCAGCCTTTTGATTTTACTAATCACACCCCAAATTGGTCTGCTAATAACCTAACTCCCTTGTTTGAAGGGGCTATTGGCAGCCCACCAAGGGTATCTAGGTAATTTTCTACTAAAGCCTTCTGGGCGAGTGGTCTGTGAATGCTCCACTCGCCAGGCTTCTCGCATACTAGATTCTCCTAGGCGAGTCGTCCGTGGGGGCACCACTCGCCTGACACCTAGCCTGCTCGGTGAGTGAGGTTCCGCCCTCACTCCCCTGACCTTCAGCGCACTCACACTCCTAAGTGAACGAGTGCTTTGCGGAAGAGGCCAGCACTCGCTCCGAGGCTCCCCTGCCTCCCCTGACCTGAGCGAGTGCCCTTCTTAACCTATCTTGCCTGCCTTTTTGACCTTTGGGACCCACTCGGCGAATATGGGATTGTACAACGTACATCTCGCTTGATGAGCTCAATAATCCCTTCCGCTGGCCCTGAGAACTCGTCACTAATATTTATCCTTGTTTTGTTATGAATATGATGTAATTTAACGACCTCACTCAACTTTCTTTTTTGTCAAGCATCTAATAATAAGTTGTTGTGTATTATTTTTCTACTCATTACTTTTTAACTCGCCTATAGACGAACCTCAATTTCTTTGTTTGACGTTCCGCTCTATCAGCCATCACGTGATTTCGCGAGGTCAAAAAGACCTCAATTTGTGTAACGCAGACTCGGCTCGAAAGAGCGCGCCATGCCAGAGCCTCATGACAGTGATGGCTAAAGGGATTCTCGGCTCGCCAAGTTGGACCCGATGAACTCCTCACATCCCAATTTGTGGACGAGATCGCCATCCCCTTGGCTGACTTCGATATGGGACCTCACCTCCCCATCTCGCCGCCGGAAGTTCTCCGGATGCTAAACCACTTCAGCCTCGTCCCCTCCCAGATCAATCTGCATGGGTTCGCGACCATGACGACCCTGATTTGTTTTCATGCCCTCCTAGGCAGGTGATAAAGACCCGGACGACGACGCGTACAATGTTTTGTACACTGTCTATAGGCGGGATGATGCAGAAAACCTCGCAAGGGTGCCGTCGAAAAACCTCTCATTGAAGTCCTCGCGTGCGGTGTTAAGGAGCGCCTAGCTCACCCACTCGCTGGTGAGGCGGCATCTCCGCTGCTGCAAGGTGATGGTCGACACAAATGTGCCTTAGACTCCACCATGAAGGCAGCGCAGCAACAAGCTGAATCTGCCAAGCTGTTGGCGGGGGAGGGGTAGGGGGGCTAAGAGTCCACTGATAGGTTGGTCGCAGCTAAAGAAGAGCTCGTCGATCTGTGCCAGGCCAAGATGGTGCGCGATGTGGTTTAGGTAAACTCAGCTCGCCTCCTTGTCTTTTGCCAGGTGATTTTTGATTCTAACTTTGGTTTATTTTTTCAGGCCTCCGACGTCATTGCCGCAACCGAGATCTCATGCAGCCTTAAGGACTTGTTAGGAATAATAATCGTATGCTCCAATTTTATTAATTATGAGCATTATCGGGGTGTAATTAACATCGACATAATTTACTTGATCTAATTAATCGGGTCGATTATGTTTCATACTGTATGGACAGATCAGATTGTGCTGATACCGGGCATCATTTTACATTTGCATGGTGGGCATAAACCGAGTTTTACTTTTTTAATTATTTAATTACTACTGCACACATTAAGGATAATTCCATACTTAGTGTGGGTGCATGCTCTTGCAAGCTTTCTCACTCTAACACCTTAATTTTGTTCTACATATTATAAAAAAATCAAATTCGTTTTTAGATGTTGTTAAGTGGCTACGAAGGTTTGGAGTGGCAGTTGTAGCTTGCCAGCAGCCCTTCCCATGATTTCGAGAAATGTTGTGTCCCGTGAAAGCTAAAAATGATTGAGTTAATTTGTCGTGGATTATCATAGTAGATCATGTAAGTTTTCCTAATTATTAGTGGACGAATTCAATCAGAGTCGTCTCGATCAAGCGTATGTGATAGTTCGAGTTTATTTGGATCTCCCGCGAGCTTGCGTCAAATTTTGGTTTGCGCAAATTGTCAAAACCCGTGATAGGCGGGCTAGACTAATTCGGACTTCACTAACGCGAGCTTGGTCTTCCCTTGGCACGTTCACATCGATAGATCGGTTCCAATTTGTGTGCTCGATTCATTTAACGTACGCATAAATTTTAGATTAATAAAGAGTGAGGTGCTTTTAGTAATTCCCCTCCACTCTCTAAATCCCTCTCCTATTTAGGGATAAAAAGGCTATTATTTTCTTGTGGTCCATCCCTGAACAAGGCGAACAGTTGCTTGCGGTTCAGTTTTTCCTTACGTTTTTTCCTGCAGTTTTGAAGAGCACTTTCTAGTACTCTTCTTCCAGATTTTTGTGTAGATAGATTACTTTTTTTCCCTCCATTGTTGACGCAGAAAGCTTCGCTCTTTTCGGTGCCCAAAAGTTGTCGATTGTGAATATTGGAGAAGAGTTTCGATCCTTGTTCCAGGAGAAAGAAGCAGAACTTCCATTACGATCTCTGCTCAAAGCAAAGGTTTTTCATTTGTTTTCTGTTAAAAGACATGGATTGACTTTTGCTCGGATGCTCTCTGAGTCCGAGCCGGCAAGCATTTCGAATTTTATTCGAGTCAACTCAAGTGCGTTATTGAGGATGTGTAGCGGGAAAAAGTAAATATTCTAAGCGTTTTGCGTAGATATATGTATAGAATAGTATTAAGTAAATATCATATCATTAATGTGCTGAGCTGGCGTTTCCTGTGCCAGGCCTTCACAAGAGAGCCGTTAGACTCTTACCCTTTAAATACACATGTAAAGAGCAGAACTGATATGAAATGATTAATCCTTTTCTCTCCTCCTTCTATCTCTCGTCCCCCTATGTTCTTCTCTCTCCCCTATTGATTCTTCTCTCTTCCCCCCGGCGTCCTCGGTAACAATATTCGAACGCTTTGGACCTTCGGACTACGAAAAACCAGCAGGTAAACTAACTAAACTACTTCAAACTTCTTCCGTTTCGACCTATCAGGAAATTTTTGAGGAATTGTCAGGCCAAGTAACGGGTATATCACTAGAGGTCTTACAAGACAATTTTATTTCTGGCTTAAAACAAAATATTCGAAGGGCAGTTATTGCTCAAGAACCTTCATCACTACACCATACATTTAAACTTGCAAGATTATTTGAGGAACAATTCTCCGATGACACTTCACATCCCAAACCTTGGGCACCACGGTCGTCACATAATACACACCACCAACAGCAAGGGCGCACAAATAAATTCGCATTTAAACGTTTATCGGCAGTTGAATTACAACAAAAACGAGATAAGGGCCAGTGTTTCACATGTGATGAAAAATACACTCAACACAAATGCAAGAACAAATCCACATTATATTCACTAGAAGGGGAAAGCGACGACATGGACCCATCGGTGCATCTTATAGAGGAACCCGATGAGTTACCCAACGACCCGCTTTCCGACTCCGAAATTAGTTTTCACGCTTTTATGGGCACATACTCTACTAAATCTAGGAAACTCAGTTGTACATGTTTTTCTTGACAACGGTAGCACGCACAATTTTATTACAAAACATGTGGCATCTTTTCTTAAACTACCCATTTCAGCCATAAAACAATTTAAAGTACACGTCGACAATGGAAATACGATGTTCTGTAGGGAAGTGAGTTATCAAGTCCCCCTCACAATTCAGACCATTGAATTTACCATTGATCTCTTCATTACTGATCTACACGGTGCTGATATTGTTTTAGGTTTTAATTGGTTCGAAACATTAGGACCAATAACGACAGACTATAAGAACCGAGAATTAACGTTCACATATCAAAATAGCCCAAGAAAGATTACAGCGGCTAGCAATATAGGCTCGGGTAATGTGAATTCTGCACAATTTCACAAACTAATGGTGCAGGACTCTATTGAGGCAGTGCTTTTATGCCTCCAGTCCGACGGACCAACAGTCGAACCCACAGCACAACCACCAACCATCACACAGTTACCAGCAATTTCGTCCCTTGTAGAGAAATTTAAGCACTTATTTCAGCCACCAACAAGTCTTCCCCCACCCCGATTGGTCGATCACAAAATACCACTGCTTGACGAGACCAGCGTCGCTAAAGTAAAACCCTATAGAAATCCGTATATCCATAAAAACGAGATTTCGTTTAATTTCCGAGATGCTACAACAAGGTCTAGTCCGCCCTAGTACATCACCTTTCAGTTCACCTATTTTATTAATTAAAAAGAAAGATGGAACATTGAGATTCTGCATTGATTATAGGGTCTTAAATTCCCTTACTATCAAAGACAGTTTCCCGATGCCCACTATCGATGAATTGCTCGATGACTTACATGGTGCCAAATTTTTTACTAAGTTAGACTTACATGCCGGGTACCATCAAATTAGGATGCACCCATCCGATGTTCATAAAACAGCTTTTCGTACTCATCAGGGCCTATATGAGTTTTTGGTAATGCCATTTGGACTTACCAATGCTCCCGCGTCATTTCAAGCCCTAATGAATTCTGTTTTTAAACCTTTTCTTCGTCGTTTTGTAGTAATTTTTTTCGACGACATCTTAATCTATAGCAGCTCAATAGAAAGTCATGTACAACATCTACGACTAGTACTCACGTTGTTACAGCAACACAAACTTTTTCTAAAAGCGTCCAAATGTACCTTTGGTTCTTCTTCAATTGATTTTTTAGGTCATCATATTTCATCGTTAGGGGTACAACCTGATACGACTAAATTGGAAGCAATCCAAACATGGCCCGAACCAAAAACGATCAAACAATTAAGAGCATTTTTGGGTTTGGCGGGCTACTACAGACGGTTCATAAAGAACTATGCGTCTATTGCCGCCCCACTATGCGTCTATTGCCGCCCCACTAACCATTTGGACTTACCAATGCTCCCGCGTCATTTCAAGCCCTAATGAATTCTGTTTTTAAACCTTTTCTTCGTCGTTTTGTAGTAATTTTTTTCGACGACATCTTAATCTATAGCAGCTCAATAGAAAGTCATGTACAACATCTACGACTAGTACTCACGTTGTTACAGCAACACAAACTTTTTCTAAAAGCGTCCAAATGTACCTTTGGTTCTTCTTCAATTGATTTTTTAGGTCATCATATTTCATCGTTAGGGGTACAACCTGATACGACTAAATTGGAAGCAATCCAAACATGGCCCGAACCAAAAACGATCAAACAATTAAGAGCATTTTTGGGTTTGGCGGGCTACTACAGACGGTTCATAAAGAACTATGCGTCTATTGCCGCCCCACTATGCGTCTATTGCCGCCCCACTATGCGTCTATTGCCGCCCCACTAACCATTTGGACTTACCAATGCTCCCGCGTCATTTCAAGCCCTAATGAATTCTGTTTTTAAACCTTTTCTTCGTCGTTTTGTAGTAATTTTTTTCGACGACATCTTAATCTATAGCAGCTCAATAGAAAGTCATGTACAACATCTACGACTAGTACTCACGTTGTTACAGCAACACAAACTTTTTCTAAAAGCGTCCAAATGTACCTTTGGTTCTTCTTCAATTGATTTTTTAGGTCATCATATTTCATCGTTAGGGGTACAACCTGATACGACTAAATTGGAAGCAATCCAAACATGGCCCGAACCAAAAACGATCAAACAATTAAGAGCATTTTTGGGTTTGGCGGGCTACTACAGACGGTTCATAAAGAACTATGCGTCTATTGCCGCCCCACTAACCGATTTACTAATAAAAGACAATTTTTACTGGACACCCACTCAAACGGAAACATTTAGGCACCTCAAGGCATTACTCAGTTCACCCCCCCGTTCTCGCATTACCAGATTTTTCAATTCCTTTTGTAATTGAATGTGATGCGTCAGGAATTGGAATCGGCGCGATTTTATCACAAAAGGGACACCCTATTGCATTTTTTAGTAAAAAGATCTCCCTTCGGGAACAGGCCAAGTCAACCTATTTTCAGGAATTACTCGCACTAACCTCAGCCGTTAGCAAATGGCGACAATATTTAATAGGGTCTGCCTTTACTATTTTGACCGATCATAAGACACTTCACAACTTAAACACACAGGTTATGACAATGCCCGAACAACAGCGCTTGTCCAAAATGTTGGGATTTAACTATACAATCCAATATAAACCAGGTCGGGACAACAACGCTGCTGATGCCTTGTCTCGCGTTCATGATCCATCGGCGACCACTAGAGATAGCCAACTCATGAGCCTCCAAAACGTCACATTTTCTTTTTCCAATATTTGTTCGGATTTAGAAAGATTATATCAATCTGACACCAAAGCTCTCGATATACTCCGGCGGTTAAAAACTGAGCCCACGACTGTCCCATTATGGCACCTAGCGGGCAATAAACTTTTTTATAAAGATAAGCTGTATATCCCAGATTCTACTATCCACTCGGTTTTACTCCACGAAGCACATGATACTCGCACAGGCGGCCATTCCGGTGTAACAGTAACATTCAAACGCATTGGCCAATATTTCTTTTGGCCTGGGTTATACCAGGATGTACACACATATGTCCAACATTGCGACTTATGTCAAAAAGGCAAAAGTAGCAATGCACTACCGGCAGGTCTTTTGCAACCCTTGCCAACCCCAACACAAATCTGGGCCGACATTTCAATAGATTTTATAACTCATCTACCAATTTCAAAACATTTTTCAACGATTCTAGTTATGATAGATCGGCTCTCTAAAGGAGCACACTTTGCCCCACTGCCACCACACTACACGGCCCCTCAAGTTTCCCAAGTTTTTTGGGACTGCTGTGGAACATTGCACGATTTTCCCGAGACTATAGTTTCGGATAGAGATTCTATTTTCCTAAGTCGTTTTTGGCTAACTTTTTTTAAGCAAAATGGAACTCGTTTACGCTTCAGTTCGGCCTACCATCCACAGACGGATGGTCAAACCGAACGGGTCAATCGATGTATTAACCAGTACTTACGATTATTTACATTTCAGCATCCACGGCATTGGGCTCACCTCTTAAGTTGGGCCGAATACCATTATAATACATCGTATCATGAGTCGGCCGGAATGTCACCATACGAGGCAAATTACGGCCGACCACCACCGTGTTTCATCCCATTGCCATCCGGTGGTACTACGATAGAAAATAATTTGCCAGCGTCACAACACAGAGCTACTTTAATCCTACGCCTACGAAATAATTTACAACAGGCACAACAAAAAATGAAACAACTAGCAGATAAAAAAAAGGCGCGAAACCTCCTTCCAGGTCGGTGAATTGGTCCTGCTACGTCTTCACCCTTACCGGCAACACACCCTACATAATAAAACATGTAAACGATTTAGTTTGCGCTTTTTTGGGCCATATAAAATTTTAGAGAAAATAGGAGCAGTGGCATATAGGTTGGATCTTCCTCCAACCAGCAAAATACACAATGTTTTTCATAGCTCTTTACTAAAGCCATATTTCGCACCCACGACATTTCCGGTTCACCCTATCCCGGAGTCCTTCCCCGCTCCTATTTCAGATCGCAGACCAATTGCGGTTTTGGACACACGCACCACAGACCACAATAACAGTCCGACAGCTCAAGCCCTTGTACAGTGGGAAGGCTTACTACCAGAGGAAGCATCCTGGGAATGCACCTCCAGTCTGGAACCAGAGGTTCTACAACAACTAACACAGGCTTGTTCCTGTTCAGGTCCACCAGAGTTGACACCGACCAGGGACATACTCACAAACACTCACTCTCCTGTCATCCCCCAAGCACCAACAATACCCCCTAACTTCTCTACAGATTTTTGCAGATTCAAAGAGCACCGGCACACTACGCCATCATCAGCCTCGCAGGGGACAACACACACCCTACCACGGCCCGATTCAGACATTGCGCACAGGGAGGAATTCGCTGCTACTTCTAACTCAGTCATCCCCCCTATGTTCTCAACAGAAAATAATACTTCTATCTGCAGGCACAAGAGACTTGATATGCCTCTGACAAGCACCCCACCAGATCCAGATCCTAAAACATCTACTGATCCAACATCGTTTGTGACAAACGATCCAGCAGTTCTCTCCACCAGCGACAGATCTCCAACCAGGGATCTAGTAGCAATTCCTCTGTTAGGGATTAATACATTCAACGCCTCAGATATAAGCTTCCAGATCCGACGACCAGAAATTAATCAAACATTCACGTCATCCAACGGCCGGAGATCTTCATCGGCGTGATTAAGGGACAGATTCAAATCAAAGCCATCCAACGGCGGACATGCTTTATGATCCTTCCAATACATAAACAGCGGCAGATGATTCAACCACGCGTCCACCATTAAAGAATTAATATTTTATTTTATCTTTAATTGTTGTAACGGTCAAGTTGAGCTGGCATCAAAGGATTAGCCTTTAAATACTGAATGATACAAACGCATGGACTAAGGAATGATTAATCAAAGTTATCCCCTTTCGTCTCTCTCTCTGTGTTTCTTCTCTCCCCCTCCTGGCCTCCTCTTGGCCTTCTTCTAATTCAAAGAACAGGGCCGGTAGGATTGCAACATTTTGGTGCTCTCGTTGAGATCCTTCAATCCTACCGATTGAGGATGGGTGAGGGGTTGAGATCACTAGCAGACGTCAAGAATGCCCTGGCAGCAGAACAAACTCAACGTTCTCTGCAAATGGAAGAACTACAGAAAGCCTTCAGCACCGAACTACAGGTGAAGGAAAACCTTCTTTCACGCCAGATACTGGAACTCCGCGAACACTCCACTGATCAACTCAACGATCAGATTTCCACGTTACGATTGGAGATGCGGCAACAATACGAGCAATTGCAAAAAACATTGAGCGCAAGAACGCAAGATTCACCCCAGGGGCCAACAACACACGGCGACATGCTTCAGGATCATCACCGACCTCCAGAAATCGGCCAATCCTCAAATGGCATTCTTGGTCCCGCACCAACTCCAACTGAAATCCAGGTAGTTTCTAACAAGCTTAGTAATATTGAAGTACCATGCCCTAGATTTTCTGAGGGAGACCCAACCGATTGGTTGTATGAGCTCAAACGTTATTTTGATCACAACGAAACTCGCCCTCAAGATTATCTTACTATCGCATCTTTTCAATTAGACAAACCGGCATCGAAATGGTACCCGGCCACACTAAACGATCACCCTGCTTTATCTTTTACGTTATTTGTAGATGCAATAAAAAAACGATTTGGACCATCAAAATATATCAAACCCGCCGGAATATTAACAAAATTACAACAACGGACAACAATATTAGCCTACAAGAAAGAATTTGAAGATCTAATAACTAGAGTGCCAGGGTTACACCCATCGTTTATTACAGACATGTTTGTCTCAGGCCTCAAACCACATATTAAAAGATCAGTTTTAATGCACGAACCCGAAGAAATTCATGACGCTTATTCCATCGCACGAATGTATGAGGATCAGGAATTCGATGATAATCGATTCAAAAGTCAATATACTAGACACTCCGGTCACACTTTTGAACCCAACAAAAACAACCTCAATTTCGAACCCAATAAAAACACCCTCACCCATAAATTACCACCAATAAAACGACTAACCCCAGCCGAACTACAAACTCGGAGGGAAAAAGGCCTGTGTTATAACTGTGAGGAACGATATCATGCTGGGCATAAATGTAAAGGTAAAGGAGCCCTCCTCTACCTAAAAGGTTCAGAGGAAGAGGAAGATGAGGAGACTAGTGAGGAAATACAAAAAGAGGAAGAAGACCCCACGACACTAGTATATCTACAGGCACTTACGGGAGCCTTACCAAATCATGAGCTGAGATTCACCGGATACATAAATCACCAACCCGTAGAACTTTTTATAGACGGAGGTAGCACTCATAATTTTATTTCTACAAGGATGGCAGCCTTCTTAAAGTTACCAGTTCATAGAGTCGCGGAATTCCCTGTGTTTATGGGTAATGGATCAACAGAACAATGTAAGGGAAAATGCAAAGATATCTCACTGCTCGTACAGTCCAACCCTTATTTAGTTCACTTATATGTCCTAGATATCGAAGGGACGGATCTCATTTTGGGACAACGATGGCTCAGAACACTAGGGCCTGTCACAACGGACTACGTTAACTTAACAATATCATACGAAGGGGCAAAAGGACAAGTGACGTTGATAGGGCAAAATACTACCCAACAGGTTGGCAAGGTTTCTTCATCGCAGCTGATGAGAATGATTGCAGTAAAACCCTCTTCCATGTGTCTATTGATCGCTAAGGAAACCCCAGGGACAGCAAACAAAGAACAAACTCTCCTTAGTAACTTCAGAGGACTGCCACCCCAATTCAAAGAACTACTAATAAAATTCTCTCATCTATACGAGGAACCAACAAAATTACCTCCGAAAAGACTGATAGACCATAAGATCAATTTAATACCGGAGTCTGCAGCGCCAAATTTAAGGCCTTTTAGATACCCTCACCATCAAAAGAACGAAATAGAACGATTAGTGGAAGAGATGTTACGAAACGGACAAATAAAGCCCAGTACATCCGCTTTTAGTTCCCCAGTCTTACTCGTTAAAAAAAAAGACGGAACGTGGAGATTTTGCGTCGATTATAGGGCCTTGAATAAAATAACCATAAAAGATAAATTTCCAATACCAACGATTGATGAGCTGTTAGATGAGTTATTTTATGCCCGATTTTTTTCAAAAATCGACTTACGATCGGGTTATCACCAAATAAGAATGGCAGAGGAAGATGTGCATAAAACTGCCTTCCGCACACATCAAGGCCACTATGAATTCATAGTGCTACCATTCGGATTGACCAACGCACCCTCCACGTTTCAAGCCCTTATGAATTCAATATTTCAAGCGCAACTAAGGAAATTTATAGTAATTTTTTTTGACGATATATTGATTTTCAGCCCGACAAAAGAGGATCACCTTGAGCATTTAGAAATCACTTTAAGTATTCTTTCAGAAAACAAATTATTACTTAAATTAACTAAATGTGATTTCTATACTAAAGAAGTTGAATTTTTGGGACACACAATAAAGGAAGGGAGTGTAAGCCCCAACAAGAGCAACATTGACTCCGTTGAGAATTTCCCCAAACCAGTAAACCAGAAAGATGTACGAGCTTTCCTAGGGTTAACCGGTTATTATCGGAAATTTATTCGAGATTACGCAAAAATTGCTCACCCTTTAACAGACCTACTAAAGAGAAATGCTTTCCAATGGACTAGGAAAACTGAGGAGGCTTTCGAAACATTAAAAGCAAAACTAATTTCGTATCCAATACTAACACTACCTAATTTTAATGAGCCCTTTATAATTGAGACTGATGCATCAGGATTAGGAATAGGAGCCGTCCTAATGCAACAAAAACAAACAATCTCATATTTTAGCAAAAAAATTATCACCAACGATGCAACGCAAATCTACGTATATCAGAGAAATGTATGCTGTCACTACAGCAGTGGCCAAATGGAGGCAATATCTCCTTGGTCACCAATTCACCATTCTAACAGACCACCAAAGCCTGCATTATTTTTTTACACAAACAATTCAAACCCCGGAGCAACAAACTTTTCTATCCAAACTGTTAGGTTATGACTTTATAATTAAATATAAATCTGGAAAAACAAATCAAGCTGCAGATGCATTATCTAGAGCACCAATAACTCCAGGACATTCATCAATAGCTGAACTAAACATGCTCACTGTCCCAACATCCCCCCTATTGGAAGGGTTGGCACAGGAATACAACAATGATGAATGGTCCCGGCAATTTCGAAAGGAGCCACAGGCATACCCAGCATGGAAGCAGCAAGGGATATATATAACATACAAACAGAAAATATACATCCCAAGCCAATCCACAATTAAACAAAAAATTATGACTGAGGCTCATTCTAGCCCTTTGGGAGGGCATTCTGGAATAAAAGGTACCCTACACAAGATCACCACACAATTCTACTGGAAGAAAATGAAACAAGAAATCACAGATTACATAAGGGCATGTGACATTTGCCAAAAGGCAAAAGCAGTAAATCACACCCCTTATGGTTTATTACAACCATTACCAACCCCACAGAAAATCTGGGCAGAAATTACCATGGACTTCATCACCTGTCTACCTAAATCACACGGCTATACTATAATAATGGTAGTAGTGGACAGACTTTCTAAAGCCATACATTTAATACCATTAAAACACCCTATCTCTGGGCCAATAGTGGCCAATGAATTCTGGAATTCAGTAGGAAAACTACATGGAATCCCAGAATCCATAATATCAGATAGGGATAGTCTGTTCCTAAGCGATTTCTGGACAGAACTATTCAGAATACAAGGAACACACCTTAAGTACAGCTCCTCATATCATCCTCAAACAGACGGGTTAACTGAAAGAGTTAACCGGTGTGTCGAGCAATATTTAAGGATCTACACTCATGAACACCCTAACAAATGGTCTGAATATCTAGGATTAGCATAATACCATTATAATACCACATTTAACAGCTCAACCAACATGACCCCTTTTGAGGTCATGTATGGTCGGACACCCCCTGGTTTGTTGAATTATTGTGCAGGAGGGACTACAAACGAAGCAGTAGAGACCACACTACAAAACCGTGATCAGGGGCGGACGCACGTGTGGGCACACCCGGGCACGTGCCCGGGTCGAAAATTTCGCGATTTTCACTTGAGCCCCGCGCATTTCGATTCTTTCCCCATTTTCCGGCTTTCGCCTTCCTCCCCTGCCCTAGATTCCTCGACGATGCACGCGAGCGGCGAGTGTCAACATCTTTCTCTTCGACAGTTCGTCGTTTTTACTCTTCTGTGAGGGCTGAGAGCCTGAGACGCTGAGTTCCCTCTTCGAGGGTTGAGGCGTAGATTCCTAAACGATGAGCGTAGAGGCGTAGAGCGGCAGGCCGGAGTCCATTTCTCTTCCTCTTCGTGAGTTCGACCGTTCGAGCCTTCGAGGACTAGACGGCGAGTGCCCTCATCTTACTGTTCCGGCTTCCCTGAGGGCTGACTGTTCCGGCTTCCCTGAGGGCTGACTACTCCGGCTTCCCTGAGGGCTGACTGCTGAGATTCTGAGACGTTGAGTTCCCTCTTGTCTTCCGCCCCTGAGAGTCTGAGACTGCAGTAAGTTCAATTTTGTTTTGATTTTTGAGTAATTTTTCCAATTCCTAGTTCCCGTTCTCTTGAGACTTCCCCATTTCTGAATCTTCCCTGAGACCCTAACTCATCTTTCTCTTCGCCAGTAAGCAGTGGCGATCCTTTCATTTATGTTTTTCCTTTTGCATTTTGGACCCTGAGAGTCTGAAACGCTGAGTTCCCATTTCTGTCTTTTTCCTTCTTTCTTTCTTCTTCTTCCAGTTCTTTGAATAATTGCAATTTTTTGGTGGAGCCATTGAAGTATTTTTTGGTGGAGCCGTTCAATGTAAGGGATCTTCTTCTTATTTCAGTTCTGGTAAGTTCTCAATTCTTTGCTAATGGTTTATGATTCACCATTTGAATCAGATTTCAGTATTTGAATCAATTGGGCATTTGAATCAAATTCCTGCTTTCAATTCTTTGTTAAGCTTATTGGGTATTATGTTTAATTGTTCACCGTAATTATGTTCACCATTTGAATCAGATTTAAGCATTTCAATCAATTTCAATTCTTTGGTGTAATTGTGTTTAATAATTTTGAAGTTCTTCTTTTTAAGCCACTGCCTAATTAATTAATTTTTTATATTTATTATGAATTTTTATTAGTGCCCGGGTCATGCAAAAATCCTGGGTCCGCCACTGACCGTGATGAAATGCTTCAGATACTCAAAGAAAATTTAGCAAAGGCCCAGAACAGGATGAAGAATCAGGCCGACAAACAACGCACAGATCTCTCCATGGCCAAAGGAGATTGGGTCCTACTTAAACTTCATCCTTACAGACAGTTGACAATGGTCAGACCATCCGGCAGAAAACTGAGCTTAAAGTATTATGGACCATTCCAGATAGAAGAAAGAATCGGAGAAACGGCATATCGTCTACTTCTACCAGCAGAATAAAAAAAAAACCCTGTGTTCCACGTCTCGCTTCTCAAACCTTACACAGGAAATCCAGAGCAGCAAGTAATCGAGCTACCAAAACTTAGCTGGAACAACAAACCTCTCCACCAACCAATGGCCGTCATCAGCTCTCGCCGAATCCTGCGGCACGACCGAGAAATTCCCCAAGTGCTAATTCAATGGCAAGGGCTACCCCCTGCAGACAGCACTTGGGAAGACGTCTCCGACCTAGCAGATATTCCAGAACTACAAGCCGAACTACAACAGCATCAGATAACCCTCGACCACGAAAAGGTGAAAAAGACATGGGGAAGTAAGAAACAAAGGGGACATCGCCAGAAGAAAACTCAGAACAACACTCGAAAAATGCCGGAAAATACACAAAAAGCTCCAGTTATTCTCGAGGCTACACCCAAAGACGATGAAAACACACATCCTCACCAGAAGGAAGTAGAGGAAGGAAACAAGGAAGGAAACGATTACCGAACGAGGCCAGATCCAGTAGAAACACCTCGAGTTACATCCTCAGAAGATCAATAGCACCCATCCATACCCCTTCTTCCATCACGGGCTGCCATCTCCAGATGTTCTCTACCAGATCTTCCACGGCTAGGCACTGCAGAAAGGTACCTCGTCGGTGCGACTCTCTTCCTTACAAGAGAAGAAGAAAATTCTCGCCGTCATCCACACAACGCTGAGGACAGCGTTCTTATAAGGAGAAGCGAATGTTAGGGATTAATACATTCAACGCCTCAGATATAAGCTTCCAGATCCGACGACCAGAAATTAATCAAACATTCACGTCATCCAACGGCAGGAGATCTTCATCGGCGTGATTAAGGGACAGATTCAAATCAAAGCCATCCAACGGCGGACATGCTTTATGATCCTTCCAATACATAAACAGCGGCAGATGATTCAACCACGCGTCCACCATTAAAGAATTAATATTTTATTTTATCTTTAATTGTTGTAACGGTCAAGTTGAGCTGGCATCAAAGGATTAGCCTTTAAATACTGAATGATACAAACGCATGGACTAAGGAATGATTAATCAAAGTTATCCCCTTTCGTCTCTCTCTCTGTGTTTCTTCTCTCCCCCTCCTGGCCTCCTCTTGGCCTTCTTCTAATTCAAAGAACAGGGCCGGTAGGATTGCAACATCCTCACACCAACCAGAGCTCGAACTCACACAACAAGGAAAGGAGTATTCAGACTACAAGTTTTAAAAGAGATACGGAGAAACCTGCTCAACCAACACCGGACATGGAGGATTCACTAGCGCCTCGCCGATCCTCCCGCATCTCAGATCGCATGAGGCACCAACTCCGGCAGACATTCCCAATCTCCCAGCAGCGGCGCACCATCCGATCGCTCCGTCCAAATCTTTCTAGGGCATCCGCAAGAATCCAGCCGGGTAGATAAAGGAGCGCGTCCTCTACTGACCGCGGGCAGTTCCGTACACACACGAAGAGACACCGGGCAGCACTGATATCAAGCCGGCGTCTTAAAAGAGGGACGGCAGGAGATGTAGCGGGAAAAAGTAAATATTCTAAGCGTTTTGCGTAGATATATGTATAGAATAGTATTAAGTAAATATCATATTATTAATGTGCTGAGCTGGCGTTTTCTGTGCCAGGCCTTCACAAGAGAGCCGTTAGACTCTTACCCTTTAAATACACATGTAAAGAGCAGAACTGATATGAGGCCGAGTCCCCCTATGTTCTTCTCTCTCCCCTATTGATTCTTCTCTCTTCTCACGGCGTCCTCGCCGTTCCCTTGTTACCGCCGGACAGCCGGCTTGGTAACAGGATGTCAGCAACAATGCGACACGAGGCCGAGTCCAAGAATGATACGCATATTTATTTTTATTTCCGCACTTACTTTTCTAAGCGTACTATATTTTATTTTTAGTTATCTTCATATCAAAGTGATCGCATAAATTTCACAAGTGATTAAAACAAAATTATTTTAATTACACCATACCGTAGGAATTAATTAATTATGTTCATGACGATCCTGTTCGCATAGGTCGCATTACGCTGTTTAATTTCTAATTTCATTTCTTTCCGCATGTTGGTGACCTAATGCGCTTAGTATAATTTTCTAAAAATTTCTAAAAATGATTTAGTTTGTCGTGGATTCAATTATATTATACAAGTCACTATTTTAGTACATCTAGGTAGTCTTAGTATTCGATTATATTATACAAGTCAAGTTGTTTTAAAATATGATTGAGTTAATCATATAATTCAGATATATATATAAATAAAATAGGCATGAGAATAATATTGGCTAATTTAATTATATCAAAATAAATATTCGTGTTTGGGGTACCCCCATGCCCCGACGCAATAATACATATGTTGTTCATCGTCGCCGTATAAAGTTTTGACTCGTCAAATACAAAACTTAATAAAAATTGAAAGGATAATAACATACTTTTGAGATAAAGTAAAAACTCAAATTAATCCTCATTACAAATAGTTGTATTCAATTTTTTATATATGTCAAGAATTGTTAACCCACAATTTGTTTGTTCACCCGTGTTAGCAATTTTGTGAAATTTGACTACGTACGTAATTGATGCATAATGGGGTCCAATGTAATAAATGATTTAGGCACCAAGTATCCTCCAAT
The DNA here is from genome assembly GCA_033032865.1 of Dactylorhiza incarnata. NCBI lineage: Eukaryota > Viridiplantae > Streptophyta > Magnoliopsida > Asparagales > Orchidaceae > Dactylorhiza > Dactylorhiza incarnata. The sequence continues at coordinate 8,844,504 of JAWHQI010000058.1, read as the reverse complement.
AACAATATTTCTGCCATGCACACAATAACTATTTGAATAGACTTAAGATAAATAAAAGCATTATATAACATTTATTATTAATTCATGATTACACATTTATTATTATATTTTTTCGAGAAAAATAAAAATATCATTTAACTCTCAAGGATTGACTTTGCGTATGCCTTCTCAAATTAACTTGGAGGCACAATAAGCCCGAGATCTCGCAAGAACTTCACATATTCTGGATCAAGTTTTGTGGGACAGGACTCATCGTCCTCTTGCGGCGTCTTTGGTTTCCCCAAACTGAGACAATGGGGCTCGCAGTCCCGCCCACAATTTTTGTACCCCGGCATTGTTACCTTGCAGAAGGTGAAGCACTTGCAATAACATCCACCGGCTTCTGCCGTTCTCATGGAGACAAAACCCAATATAACATTTGAGATGAGAAGAGCCATGATAAAATTCTTAAACGCCATCATCGTTTTTCTTTATTCTTCTAGGTAAAGAACTGAATAATTTGCAAAGGAGATGAATTGTGCTAAGAGCCTTGTGTGGGCATTAATTTATATGATTCGAAATGCCTAAAGAAAGTAATCCGCTATTAAATTGTTTGTGTGGTTGGAACAGAAACGAGGAACTATTTGTTTTATTAGGGAGGAGTTTTGCTCATTTGTTGTGGTCGTTCCTATGTGCTTGTTGCAACAAATTAGATTTTTATTTTACATTCTACTATATTAACAAAAATCATACAGAGTAATAAAAAAAATTTACCTGAATTAATCTTTTTAAATTCAACAGAACAAAGTATTTATAATTAATTTCAACCGGTGCATGCCACTTTATATTCATTCATTTCTAGTCTGAAGGTGCTCTAGAGGAGGAAAAAGTGACATCAGAAGGCCACCAACGATCTAAGGGGTTGTTGACGCCACCCCAAGGTCGATTGTCAATCCATAATTTGGACTCAGGAGGGACCTGTGCATGAAGCAACATGACACCAATGTTGCCACCCTTCGTTTGGATCGAACTGGCTCAGAATTGTGAGTTTACGGTATTTTCAAAATTATCATTTGATCAAGCCAATCACGCTTGTAGTACTTCATGTACGATCAGAATATTTTTATTTATTTATGAATACCCGATAATTTAGATATGTATTTACCTGAGAAAACATTCGCAGGGATCACGAGTTAATAAATATTACAAACAGAAATTGTTCACGAGACATGTAGGGTCTCGTATAGGTTCGTTACACGAAAGAAAAGGAAATTATAATGGTGCGGGAGAATACAGAGGGCGAGAGCCGGTAGGCTTAATATTGTACCCATTGCCACCGACCCCGGCCTCGCCTCCCTGTCCTCGGAGGCACGCACGGGTAATGATACGCGCTCACCGCAGTGAGCTCTTGGTGGACCAGGCGCATCTGGTCTCTAGCCCGTGCGATGTGCCTCCCAGGCGAGGTCTATTCGCACCCGCCTCCCTGGCGCTCCATCTCCCTGATGGGATGAGTGTAATCTCGCTCAAGGACACTTATCCGGCGCTCAAACGCCGCCCTGTGCTCCTCCTCCTGATTGGCCAACTCCCGCTGCATCCAGATCAGCTTGCCGAAAAGCTCCGTCATCCGCTCCTTCAGGCCCCTGGCATCTTCATGGTCGCCGAGAAAGTCTGAGACGTCGCAGGGAGAGGGCGGTGGCGAGATCGGCTCCTCCTCTTGAGGATCCACCGGAGGGATCAAGCGGTAGCCTGCGAGAGCAAATGTTAGTCTTTCTCGGTCAAACAAATCTTGAGTATAATATGAGGGCAACTAACCAGGTACATAAGGCTCGACGGGGGATTGGCGAGAGGTCCCGGCCTGCCCTGCGAATGGTTGACTAGGAGGGTGGAGCGATTTCCCCTTCCCGGGACGATGGACCTGGTCGGCGACACTCGGGGAGGTGCCCAAATCAGCGGCGGGAGAGTTGTTCTCGGGGCCTCTGTCCGTTGAACGCTCCCGCTCCGGAGCCGGGGAGTTGGCGGTGGTCCCGTAGACATGGGACTTGCGCAAGGAGGGGGGTAACCCTGTGGTCCCTAAAGTGAGAGCTACAGAAATCCAGGTTAAGAAAAAAAGTGAAAGGAGATTCCAAAGGTAAGAACACTATCTCAATACAAATCAGACCCAAAAAGCATCAGAAAGTTGTTCTTTTGTTATGTCAACGACATAAAAACCTAAACTGAGAAACTTGACATGCAAAAGATCTTATTATAAAAATTGCTTTATTTGATTTATTAGATGTAAATTGTGCAAATAAACAAGATCTTCGGGTATAAATCATTATAAATTGATGTTGATATTACTCTTGAAGTGATGGGTAATGATTGTAAAATTTAAAAAAGAGAAGCTAGCAATATTTATAAGGGAAAAAAGGTAAAGTGAGAAAATAAGGCAAAAATACATGACATTATAGACTAAAGCAATCAAAATCAGGTTAGCAACAGATCATTTAGAAGACTAAGCAATCATAAGAATATAAAGGAAAAAAAAACAAAAGAGTGTGAGCCAGAGATGTCATCAAAGCAACCCAAAAGCTCATGTATATCTAATAATATGAGAAAAGAAATATGTACTCCTAAGAAACAACAAGCAATAATAACCAGCTTAAGATATTGTCCTGGACCTGTCAAAGAAATCTCTGGAGTTGAGTTAGACACAATCTTTACCCAACAGAAGCCAAATAATCAAGTAAATACCAGCAAGATTTGGACATAAAACCTTCCTCACCAATGCCATCAAAAGAAGGCTAGTAGCCCCATGCTGGTGTCACCAATGCATTCATGAGGCTTTGAGCTAGGATTCTGTGAGCATATGCACCTGTATCTCAAAATGATTTGAAAAAACATTGAGATAATTAGAGCAAAGGATGAAGATGCTAGTACTTGAGAAAAAAGATCAAGCCGAAGCAGAACTTCATATCATAAAACATTAAAATTAAAATGTTACTTACAAAAATGCATTAATATATATTTTTTATAAAGCAAAGTACTGCACATGCACACATATGATGGATGCAAAATTAAAAGTGAGCCTGGTTTCAAAAAATGAAGCTAGAAGTTTGGGGGTCTATATTGAATCCATAGAATATCCTAATACTCCATCAGATGAAAAAAAACCAGTACTTGACACATGTCTTACACTCCAACAAATCTCCATGGAAATATTTTGACTATATGTAAGAGAAAATGGTAAGTTTTTTCAGCATACTGTGCTCGAGTTGTATTCAACATTGTCCCCACAACCAATTCGTGTAAATATGCGATCAACTACTCTTAGTGATGTAAAACGACCAGGAACATAACAACCAATTTGTGCGAGGATGATCAAAAGACAAACTTGTTCAAGATACGTGCTTTTTCCACTCCTGAGCACATAAAAGTAAAAGTTCAGTTGACTATTTTATTCCACATACGAACAGAATTTTGTTCACACCGAGAACAACAATTGGAAAAAAATTAGGTTAAAACGGATATTTGAATACAAATAGAGAGTTACATGTTTGGTCCCATGACTAGTTACATGTTTGATGCTTCTGAAAGAAAAAGAAGTAGCAAAATGCATCCATTTGCCTATGCATAAGAAGAGAAACTGTTGTTTATTGGGGTGTCTACTTAATCACCTAAAAGGGGGGGGGGGGGGGGGGGGGGGGGGGGGGGTGAATAGGTTTTTTCTTCTTTTAATATCCCCCTTTAGGTTTTTCTTTCTTTCTTGTTAATAGATCTAAGAAATAGAGAACAAACCACAGAAAGCACACAACGATCTATAGAGGTTCCTCAAGACCGGGTGTCTTGAGTAGTCCTCTCTCCCTCTGCGCCTACCCAGCAGTGTGTTGGGCTCGGCAAACTCCGCCAAAAGCTTCAGGACCTCAAGCCTTACAACACGGACCCGCAAGTCCCAACAGCCTAAGCCCTCAAGCCTTAATTGCCCCCGAGCCCGCAAGCTCGACACTCAGGCCCTCAAGCCCCTAAACTTGGACCCGCAAGTCCCAACAGCCTAGGCAAGCAAGCCCCTACTGCCCCCGAGCCCTCAAGCTCGACAAGTCGCACCCGCAAGTGTACTGCCCTGGCCCTCAAGCCTCACAGCTCTCTAGCCCTTAAGCTAGAAAATTTGGCCCGCAAGCCTTACAAGAAATGTAACATCCCGATTCGAGCTGTAGTGAGGGCCAGGCTTGCACCTGAGCCGGAGAAGTGCACTTGACAAATGCGGCGAGTACCAGTTCCATTCTTTGTCCCGATGTCTGTTGTATCGGGATCCGAGCCGTCCGGAGAGCATAACTTGAGCAATAAAACTCGAAGGAGGCGTACCGCCTTGAAGGAATTATAGTGCGTACGTTAGCTCAAATGACACAGTCTGCGAATAACATATTTATCCAAAAGGCGATATGCAGCAGACGGTCTCGGTATTCACCCCAGTCAGTTTTGTTAGACTCGTGAAGCCTATACGAGTTCAACAAAACTGTCCGCGCTCGATTCTGATGAGAATCGACGAAATTATTAATGTGGTCTGCGAATAGCATATTTATCCAAAATGGTGAAATTGACCAAACGATCTCGGAATTCACCTCAGTCAATTTTGTTAGACTCGTGAAACCCATACGAGGCCAACGAAATTGTCCGCGCTCGATTCTGATAAGAATCGGCGAAATTATATCGTGATTTGCAAATAGCTCATTTACCCAAAAATGTGCAATCGAACAAACAACCTCGAAATGGACCCCAGTCAGTTTTGTTGGACTCGTAATGATGATACGAGTCCAACCGAGTCGTCCATTTGAAATTCCGACGTCGTTCGACGAGTTTTAATGCGGCGTAAAAATAGGCCGTAAGCGCTCCGGCGAGCGTAAAATGAGCAAACGAACTCGGATTTGATCGTGGATGGTTCCAATAGATGCGTATCAGCGAGACGATCGTAACGAGCCCGTCCGGGATAAATTCCGAGCCCTATAGAGCGATGTACGAGCATTTGAATCTCTTTAAATGAAATAATAATAATAATAATAATAATAATAATAATAATTATAATTATAAGTATTATATATATATATGTATATACGTTTAGGTTAAAAGAAAAGAAAACCCGATCCCCTTCTTCCTCTCAGCTGCGCCGCACGCCTCCCCCTCCTTTTCCGATCCTTCTCCCCTCCGGTCGGCGCCACCTCCGACGATCACTTCTCCGGCAAGATCTCCACCGGCCTTCTCCCTCAAGGCCGGCGATCTCCTCTCCGGTATCTCACTCCAACGACAACCATCTCAGGAGATCTGCTCCCTCCTCCACTCCTCGCGGCAAGCTCTCTTCCTCCGGCGACCTCCAAACTGAGAGCTCCAAGCTATGTTTTCCAGCGAGCGCTGGCAGCCCCTCCATGGGTCTACTCCTCCTCCAACAAACTATGGCTGGCCACCTACCGGCTCCTCTCCATTTCCGGATCCAGATCTCATTTCACGTAGGCCAACCCGAGATCTCCCCTCCCGTTGAGCAATAGCGGCCGAGCTCCATTCTCATAAGCTCCAACGACTCCACTCTCCGGTGAGCACCGCATCAAAGGCAGAAAGCAACACCCTCAAAGGGTTTGGCATCCTCTCCGTCAACGATCGGCGAGATCCAATCATGACCGGGAGCGACAGACAAATGCCGCGTACGCGGCTATTGGGTAGCATGCATGGACACTCGGTGAGCTTCCTCCCCTCTCCCTTGGTGCTAGATCTTTAGATCATATAAGAGAGATGTTGGGCCAAGAGGACCCAACCTTGTGAGTTATGGTGTTTCCATAGGAGAAGACCACGCTAGAACTTCCGTTCTAGGGCGACGATCGCCGTGAGATTTGCTTCAATCAACCCCTCTCTTCAATACGAAGAGAGAGGACTTGATCTCGTGAAGATTGGTGGTCTTTTGAGGGAGTATTTGAGAAAATAGCGTTGTTCATTTTACCCCCTTGCTGGAGGAAGAAGATGAACAAATGTCATTAGATTCACTTTAAGATACGTGCAGAAATTATATCTGCAGACCGATGCAGAAATATGTTTTCTGCGCGCTGCTGAGTTCAAGTCCAGTTTTGGACATGTTCCAGCAAGATCCAGGCTTTGGACTCAACTAGAAAGTTGTAGCCCTTGGTAGCACCTTTCTAATGAATGGTTGCACATAATTTTTGGTGAACTGTAGAGTTCTATAAAGCTGTTGGAAGTAATGAGTTTTATTAAGATTACTATTATATTATAAAGAAATCTGTCAAACTAGACCGGTTGTGTTCGAGTCGCTGTTTGGGCTTGATACAGTCGGAGCTGGTCCCTGAGCTTATGATGGAAGTTGTAGCCGTCGTAGATACCTTTCCAACGACTGGTTGTACGATTTGCGAGGAGCCCGGTAGCTCCCTCAAAGTCTGGTCGAAATTGACCGTGTCTGAAATTATAAGGTAGATGGACAGATTCTGTCCTGTGGTGCACAGCCGGGTTCAAACCCATTTCTGGGTGTGACTGACTTGAATCTGGACCTCGGGCCCAACACGAAAGTTGTAGCCCTTGAAAATACCTTTCCAGAATGGGGTGGCACGTTATTGGTGGTGGAGCATAACTCCCAAAAATCCAGTTTCGGTAAACAACGATACACACGTAAAATTTATAATGTTGTTTGGATTTCTCTCAAATTACTTGTCGGATGTTCGTAAAATTTGGTGGACATGTGCCTAATGGTATTGAGACCACCCCCGATCAGAATTATGAATGTTGGATTTATATATATGGTAATATTGTTAGACTCTTCCTATAAATTTGTTGTGTTGCAAATAACATTGGTAAATATAGACAAGGCTTGAAATTGGGGAAATATTTAAGGTAATGATTATGAGATAACAAGGGGGATCTCATAGGAGTCGGGTTGATATAAGCCCTTGATCAAATATTCGGTTATAAGTTATCATGATGCATGAATAATAGTGCTGAACCCTCAACGAGGTTAATAGTTTGAGTTTTTCGTAATACTTGTGAATTGAGTATGAGGGTGGGATGAGAAGTTATGTTGGGTCTTGCACATAATTTGTAAAAAGGGGGAATATGACGTCATTCCCGCAAGTAGTCCTACAGGGTCGTATAGAATGATTGTCATAATATATGCACACCACCGCACGAGAGTTGTGACAACTCGGGATGGGTAACATCGGCTAAGCGTGCAAGAAGTGAAATGTAATAAGACTCCGCTTGGGAGTCCTTGGGTGCTTATGAGCACGGGTTGTGCATGAGGAGCACATGGGTTGCATGGCTTACACCTGGTGGTGTATGGGACCTGGTTGGAGGATTACTTATGGCGGGTCTACGGGCTTGCTAGTCGTGACACCGACAGAAGCCGACAGTTAGATTCTAGACCGGTTGGGTTGGACTTTTGGTGCTCACCTACCCAAGTCCCCTTCCTTGTCATTGAAGGCTCCGCCGTGTGTTCTTAGCGTCGAGCAGTACGCAGGGTCTCCGCTGTGTGTTCTTAGCGTCGAGGCGTACAGAGGCCTAGGACTGGTAGTGTCCATACCCTCCTAGTAGTGGAGGAGCTTGAATCTAACAGGGTTGGATGAGAAACAACCCTTGAGTAAAAGCCGAGCTTAGTTTTATAATATCATGATAGTCTTCTGGTAATAATCTTGAGTCAATTGGATGAATATTTGTAGTACCTCCCCTTATGTGGTTCATATAACTCATTTGGTCTGTGAATAGTAAAACGGTAGAATGGAGATAACTTGTAGACCATTAGGTGGGAATGGGAGGTAGTTGGTGTACCAAATTTGGATGAAGAGGTTGAGGTCACCAAAAAGGAGTTTAAGTGATGAGAGTGCTTGGTGAGCTATGGGTAAGGCTGTGCTCGGGATTGACGAAAGATCGTCTTTCCCCTAGAGGGTCTTAAAGCACTGAGGTTTAATTCAAGTGAGATGATAAAAGGGTAATCTTATGGGTGCATACCAATAATACTATGTGTCTTGAGAAAGGGAACTTTGGGGTGTCACCCCATTGTAGTTCCTAGTACCGTAGCGAGCCCCTTACAGGGTAACCCTCGGGAAGTCCAAGATTAACTCTAAATTGCAATAACATTTATAGTAGGCAAGGGTAGCCATAGTAGGGTAAGATTGGATTTATGTATCTCCTCCCAGTTGCGGGAGTGGCAGGATTGTGGTGCTCGGGTAGACGAGCGGGAACCTCGAGGGGATGATTATCCCAGTAACTTTCTCAGAAATGTGGCAGGTCTTCGGTACTAGGCAGGTCATCACTCCGACCGCGGTACGTTGACTTAGCGGGTGTGTAGGGGTCTAAGGGGCCAGCTTGGCTGCGTGTCGGGACGACAGTTCCCCGAAGACACCTCTCACTTGGATCACAGTCTGGTGGACTCCAGCAAAGAGTACGCAGAGCTCCGCGGTTGTTTAGCATCGAGGCGTACGTGCGGTCTAGGCCTGGTAGAGTGTATACCCGCCTAGGAGTGGACAGCCCGGTCCGCTACCACCGTGTGTCACAGCGGTTGGTACCCGAGAGGTTGGTTCCTTTCAAACAGAGGGAACTACAAAGGTCTATGCGCATAGAGTCGTGTGTGTGAGTTTCATTGCATAAAACATTCATGGCATAACATAGCATACGCACTTGCGGATCATCATCATATAAATTAGTATGGGCTCTTTTATATGATGAGTTATAATTCCTGGAAATCCTAACTTATAAGTTTGTATGGGCATTCATATAAGTTAGGGTACGAGATTGATTACTTGTCGCTACTGTTCTTACTGCCTTGCTTTACCTGCTTTACCTGCTTTACTTACTGTTTATTTACTGTTGTACACCTTTATTATACTCCTGCTTATACGTGATTAGATTAGCCCCTTTTACACTTGTGTAGCTTAGAATTAGTGTATACACTAGTTTACTTTCCCCATCACCTGCTTTGTATATTACTGTTATATTGCAGCTTTTCTTCCTTTCCTTCCGCCCAGTGCCTTGGAGTCGCCGGGGGAGCGAATGTGGAGCCACTTAGTCTTTATGACTAACGGTTGCTACGTCCCTCTTTTTTTAGGAGTACAATCAGTGGTATAGCATCGTTCAACACCGGAGGCCAGCCAGGTCAGGTGTGCAGGGCTGAGGTTTATGGTACCTTAGCTGCCGTCAGTGTCAGAGGCGGGTGAGTGTTTTGAGATCTAGCCCTTGGGGCATTTAGCTGGTTACTCTGATGATTTGCAGGAGCTTGTGCAGCTTTCTGCTTCTCTGTACTATTCTGGACTTTATTACTTATTGTGAACCTATGGCTTAAATACTTTCTATTATTGATGGGTTGGCACTGTTCAGTTGGTTTAGCCGACAGGATAGGCGTCTTGTGGTACAGGTTAGCCCGTGTGCTGACGCTACCGCAAGGCGGCTATTCTGGGCATAAGATTCCCCTCGGCCATGTTTTGTGTTCCGGGAGGGGGATCTTACAAATGGTATCAGCTTGCAACGATCCTGAGATAAAGAAGTTCATTAGATGACTAGGCTACCCCTGCTAGTTAGATCAGTTTGAGGACAAACTGATGTAGCGGAAGCAGTGGTGTGCCCATGTGTAATTCACAATAAGTACGTCCGCTTTTTCCTATAGAAAGTGCCAACCTAAGCCAAACTCGTACCCTTACGTATAGATGCTGGCTCATTCCGAGACAGTATTTTGTATTCCCATTCCAACCATTAGAGTTGGTTTGGCATAGGATTAATGCCAACCTAACTAGGATATCATTTTTTTGGTCGACTTAGTAGGATATGTCGTGACATACCCTAACCTTATACTGATCTTGGGGATGATTGAGCCAAGCAATAAGTGACCTTGAGTGACTAAGGGAAGAGTTTAATGTGAGTGTAGATGCTAAAGACTCGCACCCTGAGATTTCTATCCCAGTTATGGAGTAATATTATCATCTTACCCAAAAAATTTTAGGGCAATCTCAATGAGATTGGTGCCAGTAGTCCATTATCAGCTTAGTAAGAGACCACCAAGTATGTTGTTTATACTGTATGTCGATACCTCTCACTTCTTTTTATGTAGAAGGTTTCATACAGAGAAGATATGATAAGAATTCGGATCCAGAGAATGCTCATTTTAGGACGAATGTGTTATATTGGTGGTAGAAGAAACTCAGTTAAAGAGATATGGGGGCTTATCTCTTCGTTTATTGGCCTAGTTATGTACCATCTTGGATCCCTTGAGGAGTTAGAATCTTTGTAATTTTTTGGACATTGGAAGTTTTGATCCTTGAGAAGTTAGTTTACCTTAAACAAAGCAGACTGCTAAGGCCATGTTTGGGTTGATATGAATTTTATTAGCGGAATAAGAGAGGAAAAGCTTTTGAAGATGATAATCTTCTCTATATTGTTCTAGGATTATGTGGATAAGTAATGAGGTGAGTAGTAATTTAACATTTTGGGGATATGCGGCGATGTTATAATAACTTTATAGCTGAGAAGTTATCGAACCTTTGTGCATGCATTGTTGGTATGATGATAAACTACCCCTGAGTTTGGAAATTTTTGGTGAACATTCCCTTAGTGTTGTAGTTACTTGGCATTGGAAATTAATAAGTGTTCGGCGATGGAGTCGACATGATTAATATGACTTGTTTGATGATCTAAAATCATAAAAGTTTTTATAAAATAGACATGCATGCGATGGATGATTGTTGGCAGGGTTGGTAGGGCGCTTGTAGTGGATTTTATCTTGTTTATCATACGTGAAGTATGCCCTACTTTTGGTAGTCTGCATAACTCGTGTCGAAGGGAAAATCATCCCGGTTGGTATATGAGTGCATCGTTGCGAGGATCTATAGGGTAAGAACTCTAAGTTGAGGAAGGTATACCCCTAAGGTTTGTGCCCATACGTGAGGAGAATGTACCATATAGGCGGTGGAAGAAATTTAGTCCAAAAACGTGTGGGGGCTAATCCTATTTCTTCGTTTATTGGTCTAGCTAATGGACCAACAGAGGTTTCACCGGGGGTTAAAAAAAATCTTTGCAGACTGCTTCGCTTAGCCTTGCTATCATGGTGTTTTCTCATCTAAGTCGTTACAAGTCGACGATATTATAATTAGGTACACCTTGATGAATGAGTCATTTTTAAGCAAGGTGGATGGTTAAACACCAAGTTTTGGATTACGTTGAGTCCCCTACCAGAATAACAGATGTGAGTACCTAAAGGATGGTTATGTCTTTGCTCTGATCGAAGGTTATGCAGAGAAGTAGACCAAGGAGAAATGACGATCTAAAACCTTTTGGGAAATACACCGAGGTTGTCGGGTTTTCATACATGAACTCCTGGATAAATCATATAGCTGGGTAATTGAGGATATGAATACATCCTGATGTGTGCCAATTAGGACCTTTGTGGGTGACGTTGAGTAAAAATTTAGCATGGTTTTAGATGGATGTCAATACTATGTGAAGGATGCGATGATATCCTGATGTGATGGTAATGACTTGAGTTGGCAGTCCTCGAGTGCTGCTATGCACTAGTCGGATCTTGGCAAGTGCTTGGATGACTTAAGGACTTGGTGGTAGTCCTTAGGTTCTGATAGCATGAGTTCCATCATTAGAACCTCATGGGTGTAGTTATATAAAATCTTGAATCCTCTTGATAGTGTTGTAGTGCCTCTCAGTGATCAATGGTCGGTCCGACGACCGCGCGACAAATTTTGGGGGACGCCTTGAAATTTGTTGAGTTGGAGTTGTATTTGATTGTTGATCAAAGAGGTGTGTTTAAAAGTAACACATTTAGGATAATTGGTTTAAATCGTAGCACTCTTAGCGCCAAGGTTTTGCCACATGGTTGTTAAGTTAACAAATTCACAATAGTGGTGTCAATACACTGGTTTGCGTACATATGTAATGATATTGTAAATCAAATAAAAATTACCGAGAATTTGTGTTGGAGACTCATGGCAGACAGGTAGATATGATATTGATGCAAGCCAATTGTTGATGACACCTGCTTTAGAGATATAGTGTTTTGAGGTCTAGCCCTGCAAGGTGTAAACGAGCAGGTAGCTCGGCAGTCCTGTTGGTTCATAGAACCTGGATAGCGATATAGGTGTTGGTAGTGGTAGCCGGTTGCATCATGGTTATATAAATGAGTAGCATGCTTGAAGTCGTTCATACCAAGTCCTTGCTAAATGTTCCCTTGTATGTTGTATGCTTGAGATTAAATCACAACATAATCAGTTAGACTGATGTAGTGGTTTTTGAAATAGTGTGTGTCATTATTAGTTTGTATGACTTCACAAGGCAAGGGTGCGCACGCAATCTAGTTTCTATGTATAAACCGCAACAATTGAGAATGCATATATACACTTGAAATTATTATGGATGAAGTGCCCATGAACGAATATGATGAGTATGTTTTACTTTCATCCAGAAAATCCTCATAGCCTCAACCTAATATTTCGAGGACGAAATTGTTTCTTCGTTTATTGGATTTGTAACATCCCGATTCGAGCTAGACCCCTTGTGCGCATTTTTGAGTCAAGCGAGTTGACGCGGGCTCGGGGTGTAGTGAGGGCCAGGCTTGCACCTGAGCCGGAGAAGTGCACTTGACAAATGCGGCGAGTACCAGTTCCATTATTTGTCCCGATGTCTGCTGTATCGGGATCCGAGCCGTCCGGAGAGCATAACTTGAGCAATAAAACTCGAAGGAGGCGTACCGCCTTGAAGGAATTATAGTGCGTACGTTAGCTCAAATGACACAGTCTGCGAATAACATATTTATCCAAAAGGCGATATGCAGCAGACGGTCTCAGTATTCACCCCAGTCAGTTTTGTTAGACTCGTGAAGCCTATACGAGTTCAACAAAACTGTCCGCGCTCGATTCTGATGAGAATCGACGAAATTATTAATGTGGTCTGCGAATAGCATATTTATCCAAAATGGTGAAATTGACCAAACGATCTCGGAATTCACCTCAGTCAATTTTGTTAGACTCGTGAAACCCATACGAGGCCAACGATACTGTCCGCGCTCGATTCTGATAAGAATCGGCGAAATTATATCGTGATTTGCAAATAGCTCATTTACCCAAAAATGTGCAATCGAACAAACAACCTCGAAATGGACCCCAGTCAGTTTTGTTGGACTCGTAATGATGATACGAGTCCAACCGAGTCGTCCGTTTGAAATTCCGACGTCGTTCGACGAGTTTTAATGCGGCGTAAAATTAGGCCGTAAGCGCTCCGGCGAGCGTAAAATGAGCAAACGAACTCGGATTTGATCGTGGACGGTTCCAATAGATGCGTATCAGCGAGACGGTCGTAACGAGCCCGTCCGGGATAAATTCCGAGCCCTATAGAGCGATGTACGAGCATTTGAATCTCTTTAAATGAAATAATAATAATAATAATAATAATTATAATTATAATTATAATTATAAGTATTATATATATATATGTATATACGTTTAGGTTAAAAGAAAAGAAAACCCGATCCCCTTCTTCCTCTCAGCTGCGCCGCACGCCTCCCCCTCCTTTTCCGATCCTTCTCCCCTCCGGTCGGCGCCACCTCCGACGATCACTTCTCCGGCAAGATCTCCACCGGCCTTCTCCCTCAAGGCCGGCGATCTCCTCTCCGGTATCTCACTCCAACGACAACCATCTCAGGAGATCTGCTCCCTCCTCCACTCCTCGCGGCAAGCTCTCTTCCTCCGGCGACCTCCAAACTGAGAGCTCCAAGCTATGTTTTCCAGCGAGCGCTGGCAGCCCCTCCATGGGTCTACTCCTCCTCCAACAAACTATGGCTGGCCACCTACCGGCTCCTCTCCATTTCCGGATCCAGATCTCATTTCACGTAGGCCAACCCGAGATCTCCCCTCCCGTTGAGCAATAGCGGCCGAGCTCCATTCTCATAAGCTCCAACGACTCCACTCTCCGGTGAGCACCGCATCAAAGGCAGAAAGCAACACCCTCAAAGGGTTTGGCATCCTCTCCGTCAACGATCGGCGAGATCCAATCATGACCGGGAGCGACAGACAAATGCCGCGTACGCGGCTATTGGGTAGCATGCATGGACACTCGGTGAGCTTCCTCCCCTCTCCCTTGGTGCTAGACCTTTAGATCGTATAAGAGAGATGTTGGGCCAAGAAGACCCAACCTTGTGAGTTATGGTGTTTCCATAGGAGAAGACCACGCTAGAACTTCCGTTCTAGGGCGACGATCGCCGTGAGATTTGCTTCAATCAACCCCTCTCTTCAATACGAAGAGAGAGGACTTGATCTCGTGAAGATTGGTGGTCTTTTGAGGGAGTATTTGAGGAAATAGCGTTGTTCATTTTACCCCCTTGCTGGAGGAAGAAGATGAACAAATGTCATTAGATTCACTTTAAGATACGTGCAGAAATTATATCTGCAGACCGATGCAGAAATATGTTTTCTGCGCGCTGCTGAGTTCAAGTCCAGTTTTGGACATGTTCCAGCAAGATCCAGGCTTTGGACTCAACTAGAAAGTTGTAGCCCTTGGTAGCACCTTTCTAATGAATGGTTGCACATAATTTTTGGTGAACTGTAGAGTTCTATAAAGCTGTTGGAAGTAATGAGTTTTATTAAGATTACTATTATATTATAAAGAAATCTGTCAAACTAGACCGGTTGTGTTCGAGTCGCTGTTTGGGCTTGATACAGTCGGAGCTGGTCCCTGAGCTTATGATGGAAGTTGTATCCGTCGGAGATACCTTTCCAACAACTGGTTGTACGATTTGCGAGGAGCTCGGTAGCTCCCTCAAAGTCTGGTCGAAATAGGCCGTGTCTGAAATTATAAGGTAGATGGACAGATTCTGTCCTGTGGTGCACAGCCGGGTTCAAACCCATTTCTGGGTGTGACTGACTTGAATCTGGACCTCGGGCCCAACACGAAAGTTGTAGCCCTTGGAAATACCTTTCCAGAATGGGGTGGCACGTTATTGGCGGTGGAGCATAACTCCCAGAAATCCAGTTTCGGTAAACAACGATACACACGTAAAATTTATAATGTTGTTTGGATTTCTCTCAAATTACTTGTCGGATCTCAAATTACTTGTCGGATGTTCGTAAAATTTGGTGGACATGTGCCTAATGGTATTGAGACCACCCCGATCAGAATTATGAATGTTAGATTTATATATATGGAAATATTGTTAGACTCTTCCTATAAATTTGTTGTGTTGCAAATAACATTGGTAAATATAGACAAGGCTTGAAATTGGGGAAATATTTAAGGTAATGATTATGAGATAACAAGGGGGATCTCATAGGAGTCGGGTTGATATAAGCCCTTGATCAAATATTCGGTTATAAGTTATCATGATGCATGAATAATGGTGCTGAACCCTCAACGAGGTCAAAATTAGATCTGAGATCAGGGTACTATCAACTGCGGATCCAGGATGAAGACATCCCGAAGACGGCCTTTGGCAGTCGGTATGGCCTCTATGAATTCACGGTTATGCCCTTTGGGCTCACGAATGCCCCCTCTGAATTCATGAGTTTAATGAACCGAGCGTTCGAAGCCTACCTGGATGTCTTCGTCATCATTTTCATAGACGACATATTAATCTATTCAAGGACCAAGGAGGAAAATGCTCAGCACCTGACACTCGTGTTGGAAAGGCTTAGAGAGCACAAACTATATGCCAAATTTAGCAAGTGCCAGTTCTGGCTCAAAGAGGTAGCCTTCTTAGGGCATATCATCAGCGGGGCCGGATTGGCAGTAGATCCGTCAAAGATCCAGGCAGTGCGTGACTGGCCACAATTGAAAATAGCATCGGATGTGAGGAGGTTTTTAGGACTTGCTGGTTATTACCGGAAGTTCGTGGAAGGGTTCTTCCGTATTGCCCTTCCTCTCACATCTCTGACCAAGAAGGATGCACCATTCGTGTGGACTTTGAAATGTGAAGCAGCCTTCCAGGAACTGAAGAGTAGACTTATCTCTGCCCCGATCCTTGCCCTTCCATCTGGGAAGGAAGGATTTCAAGTATATACAGATGCTTCCTACCAAGGAATGGGTGCGCTGTTAATGCAGAACGGTCATGTGATCGCATATGCTTCTCGACAACTAAAGAAACATGAGCAGAACTATCCAGTACAAGACTTAGAAATGGGAGCCATAGTCTTTGCGCTAAAAATTTGGAGACACTACTTATATGGATTCCACTGTGACATCTTCTCAGATCACAAGAACTTAAAGTGCGTAGACACCCAGAAGGATTTAAATATCAGGCAAAGAAGATGGGTAGAGTTTTTGTGTGACTACCAATATACTATGCACTATCATCCCGGGAAGGTAAACACGGTGGCAGATGCTCTCAGTAGGAGGGCTGGTACTTCCGCCGAGAAACCCCAACTAATGGCCTTGGAATTGGCACAGATGTTGGATAATATGCATATCACCCTAGTGTCCAAAAGCGATCCTGAGGTCTACGAGGAGTACCTAGCCGCAATGAGCTTAGTTTGTGACATCCGTGATCGGATCAAGGCAGCACAGAGATGTGATGCAGAGCTAGAACCGGTCTTTAGGGCCTTAAAATCGGGCACCGCTGGGGATTATACATTAAAGGATGACATGGTGAAGTTTCGGGGCAGGAATTCCATACCGGCAGGGGACAACCTCCAGGAAGATGTTCTAATAGAAGCTCGTCACAGAAGATACTCAGTGCACCCCAGAATCACCAAGATGACTGCGGATATGAAGAGAACAATGTATTGTCCAGGGATGAAGAGAGATATTGTCCGCTTTGTGACCCACTGCAAGCCGTGTCAACTGGTAAAGGCTGAGTGCACAAGACCGGGAGGGCTATTACAACCATTGCCAGTGCTGGAATGGAAGTTCGAGGATATCTCCATGTACTTCGTACACGGGTTACCTCGCTCCCGCTCTGGGCATGACTCTGTTTGGGTCATAGTGGATAGATTAACAAAGGTAACCAGGCTCATTCCCACCAAGAAAGGTGCCCCCATCAGCGTCTTAGTCCGAGCATTCGTGGAACAGTTTGTCAGATACCACGGAGTGCCCAAATTAATCGTGTCAGATCGAGACGACCGATTTACATCGAGGGAATGGAAGGAGGTTCAGGCATATCTGGGGTCACGACTAAAGTTTAGCACCGCATTCCACCCTCAGACCGATGGACAGACGGAGCGAACTATCCTGACCCTGGAAGATTTGTTGAGGCTATGCATATTGGATAGTGGGGAACCCTGGGAGGGGCTACTTCCACTCGTCGAATTCTCCTACAACAATGGACACAGTCAAGCATTAGCATGGTCCCGAATGAAGCCTTATACAACAGAAAGTGTAGAACCCCTTTATCTTGGGTTCAGGACGAAGATCCAAAAGCACTAGGGTTAGAATTTATCGAGGAAACGGACGCCCAAGTGCGACTGATTCGTGAACGAATGCTAGAAGCCCAGAGCCGACAGGCCAAATATTACAATGTGCGACATCGTAAAGTAGAGTTCCAGGTGGGAGACCGAGTTTTTCTGAAGATACGTCTGGCGCACGGTGTTACACGGGTAAGGAGGCTAAAGAAGCTCAGTCCTAGATATATGGGGCCCTACAGGATCTTGGAGCGGATCGGCCCCCTAGCATACCGACTGGAGCTGCTACCTGAATTGGAGAACCTGCACGACGTCTTCCACGTCTCTGCACTCAGGAGGGCTTTACTTCGGCCAGAGCAACTGATTCCTGCTGCTACGGGCCCGATAGCATCCGACCGGACAGTTCGTTTGGAGCCAATCCAAATTGATGACACAACGGTTCGGGTCTTGCATCGAAAGAAGGTACCCCTGGTAAAGGTCAGTTGGTCCAACCATGGATGGGAGGAGCATACGTGGGAACCACTGGACTTGATGCAGCAATGCCACCCAGAACTTTTTGAATCAGGTAATACTTGATTGCTAAGAATATTCTTACTTATTCAACTTGATCTGAAACCCCGTATACCTGATCTTAATTTCGAGGACGAAATTGTTTTCTTTTGTATTGGGATTTGTAACATCCCCCAAACTTCTAGGGCCCTAGAAAATTTTTGTCATGACAAGTCATGAAAAAAATAGGATAAGTGACACAGGGCACTAGGATGATAAGTTGAAAGGAGCGAAAAACACATGGTGTGCACTCAGCCACCATGGGCCACCCTAATGTTAAGTGAACTAAAAAGAGGCTAAAACATCTTATGCATCACACATAGCCATGGAGATTCCCTTAAGATGGGGTAATGTATACAAGATAGGCCAAAAAGGCCCCATGGACCTAAGGGAAGGGTTGAACTGTACATTGGGATGCATCTAGTAAGTATTGGTTTCTCAGCCTAAGAATGGCCAAAAGGATTCAATAAGCCAAGGTAACCTCACCCTGACTCTATGACCACCCAATAATAGTGAGTAGGTCACTAGGGACCCATGGGGTCAGCCAATTTGGTCAAAATTTGCTAAAGTCAACTTTAGACCAACCTAGGTCAAACCTCCATAAATGAGGGCAATTGAACTCCAAATGATCAAATTGGACCCACCATCATATGACAACCTCCCTAGGGGACCTAATGGACCCAAAAGACCCATTATAGGACCATCAATTTGGGGAAATTGGGTCAATTACTAAAAAGCCCCAAATTGACCTAAATGTGCTAAAACCAGAAATTGACCTTCAAATGACCCAGGGTGATCGAATTTGTTGGAACCTTAGTTTTGATTTGAGTTAGGATCCACCTTTTAGTGTCTAAGTTTATATTATAATATATCTTATAACTTAGATCATATCCTATTAAGTTAGAAGGCTGAAAAGAATATATATATAAATAATATACTAAGAAATATAAATATATATATTTAATTGGATGAATAATAAGAGAAAGAATTATATTATACATATTCTCTGCGAATGTCGAACGGTGCTCTGCGAATGTCGAATGGCGCTCTGCGAATGTCGAACGGCGCTCTAAGAATTATATTATAACATCGGTCGACGGATGAAGCAATATAACAACGGTCGACGAAGATCACCTATCTCAGCGCTCGACGCTTTTATCCAGGTTCAGCGGTCGACGATCCAGCCCATTTCAGCGGTCGACGAATCCTTCCGTTCGACTAACTCGAGTCTGCGTTCGACGAATCTTCAGCAAAGTTCAGAACAGTAAATTTAATGATCAGGTCGACGAATCAAATGATGAGCTCGACGAACTTGAACCTCAGCTCGATGAATTTCTCCCAGTATTATTTTATATCATTAAATAATATATATATGCTGACAGAGTTATTTATAATGCAATATTTTATATATTCTATTATATATATATTGCTCTATATATATTGTTGACTTAACAATACAGCTGTCAAAGCATTTAATGCTATAGTCGTTGGCAGCAAAGCATTAAATGATGTAGCTGTTGCAGCAAGCCAAAGAAAGAAATTGTTCTGCTCGAGGTTCTGGAAAAAGAAAGAGATATTACTCATTTTCTCTTTAGTTGGCAAGGATTCAAATCAGCCAGGAAAGTGGACAACTTTTATATACGACAGCAGGAGAAATCTTCTTATACAACATTTTATATAGCAGATTATATACTGCTGGCTCTCTCGACAGATTACATATATAGTTTATATTGTTGTACAGATTTCATATAGACAGAACATATACATATCATATTGCTGTACAGGAAAAAGAGAAGAAGAAGAAGAAGAGAAAAAGAAGAACAGAAGCAAAAAGAAGCAGATCAATATATATTATATCTTCTTTTTGCCTAACTCTTTCTTGTAGATCTTCTATACAATCCTGAGACACCAAACACTATCAATTGCTTAGGATCTAAACTGCAAGAAGAAGAAGAAGTGTTATTGCAATCAAGAGAAGGATCTCCATCCACAAGCTGCCATCAAACTAAATCAGACAGGGGGAGCTCTCTTCAACATCATCTTCATCAAGAGTCTTCTCAGCAAAAGAGAATAACACCAAACCTTTTTCTATTTTCTTTTATTCCTTCCCATCTTGTAAAGGGTTATAACTCCCTTCAAAAGTTAACTCCCGGTGATAGTCCACCTTAGAAAAAACCTGCATCTTGGTTTATAAGCACCTGATCAAAAGCTTATAGGTGAATTGGGCACCTGATCAAACCTCCATTGGTGTGTGGACACCTTATCAAAATCACCTTGGTGTGAGGGCACCTTATCAACAACCTCCAGTGGATTCCTACCAGTGGGTAGAAGAGTAGATGTACCCAGTTGAGGGGAACTACTATATTTTCTTGTGTCATCTGGATGTGTCTTGGTTTGCTTGTTTGTTTTATTTCTTGCTTATGTGCTGTGTTTACTTTGCCTACTTACTGTTTATGTTTATTACTCAATCAGCAAACACTTATAAACTTAAATAGAACCTTTTAATAATACTTAAGAACTAAACTCACTTTCAGAATTGATCACCCCTAACACTCATAGACCACTTAGGGAGTCTAAAGGTTCTACATTTGACCCTTGGGATAAGCCAATTTTGGGGAATTAGGCAAAATTACCAAATTGCCCAAATTACAACTTATGCCCTTTATGGATCAATTGACCCCAAGTGGCCAAATTGACCTAGCACAACCCTTCCTAGATACTAAGGAAGGAAAGTAAATGAGACCTAAATGAGCCAAAGTGCACATTCGATTTTGGAGGATTAGGGCAAAATCATCAAAATACCCAAATTGCCCCTATAGATAAATAAGTGCAATCAAGCCCCATTTGGCCCCACCTTGACTCAATTTATCTTGGAATAGGCCCATGTGGTCTAAGACATCAAAATGGCTCAGTCACATTAAGTGGTGTGAGCTTGAGTTAAGCCCAAACCAATAAATCCCCAATTTGGCCTATGTGATCAAGTGAGCCCAAACTCAAAATCAAGTGGGCTTAACCCAACCCCCATGAATCCATTAACCAGCCCCATGATGATCAGATCTCAAACCTCCTGAAAAATTAGAATTAGGGGTGATAAATGCTTTTTCCAAGTGTAAGAGGGGAGGAAGAAGACAAGGAATGAGTGGAGGAGGAGAATAGGGGAAGGGTGCCAAATGGCATCCCAATTCCCTTCCCCATGCACTGCTCTAGGCTGGGGAATTAATCGCCTTCAGTTTGGGGCAGAGGGAGGAGGCTGCTTGTTGGCCAAAAGGGGCGGCCAAGGCTGGCCGAGAGCCACCATAATGGCTAACAGCCATATGCCCTCCCTCCCTCTCCATTCTTCACTCCATCACCTTCAAGAGCCTATAAGGGCCTCAAAATAAGCCTATAAAGTTGGGTCAAAAACGTGACAGATTAATGAAATGAGTTTAAATAAATAAAACTGGGCTGCGTATAGAAGATCTGCAAGATCCAACGACTGACATTTCGTCTTCTTCCCCGAGCCAATGGCTCTGATTGAGTCTTCCTGGGCCGAACTCTCTCGCCATTTCCGACCACCTAAGGGTATTTCTGGCCAGGATCTCGACGCCACCACCTCTGTCCGAGGTAGGGCTATCGATCGGCGGTGAGAACTCGATCGGAGGTGGCCGGAGGTGGCCGGAGTTGCTCTACAGCTATTTCAGTTTTCGAGCTTGAAACACACAAAAAAAATGAAATGGCGATTCCACCATTTCTTCATTGATTTTAAAAAGGGAATAAAGGGGAAGTTAGCACAGATGGAGAGAGGAAGGAACTTGGAACTCATTAGGACTTGATAGGACCAAGGTTGCATCTTAAGAGTCAAACCTAGTTCAATTCCACCTTGGTCTGCGAACAGTAGAAACTGAAAACATAGATTCGGACCCCTTCCTTATGGTCACCACCCCATAGAGTTATTAACTCTAAGAGATTTGCAGATGCCCAATTAGGTTGAAGGATTAATCACCAAAGGCAGTCAGCGGAAGTGAAGACGGGGGTGGGCTTAGTAAACTATCAATTTAGGAATTTGACAAGGACCTATTAGAGGAGGTGAAGAATGACTTAGCGGGAAGTGCAAGTTATGATTGAGAGATAACACAAGGATATAGTCGGTCACTAGGAATGACATGGTTCGGTGTTCAATAGAACACCGATACATGTCTGCCCGAGTCAAATGGTAATCCACCCTAGGGTTTTAGAGCAATTGGAGAGCAAATGTGCATACAAGAATGAGTAGCAACTAAATAAAATAAATATCCTGGAAAGGGGGATTTGGGCTTCAGTCACCATCACATTCCCTAGTACCATTGCGAGCCCTTCACCGGGTAATCCACGGGAAGTCCAGGATTCACCCCATACTTCTAAGATCAACTAACAATAGACAAGAGTAGTAAAGTAGGAGAACTTGAAACATAATCTCCCTCCCAAATTTGGGAAGGAATGAAATAAGTACTTGGATAGTCCTGCGAGCGGTAGGCTCGGGTTATAAGGAAGGACTAGGATAGTCCTGCAAGCGGTAGGCTCGAGTTATAAGGAAGGACTGGGCTAGTCCTGCAAGCGGTAGGATCGAGTTATAAGGAAGGACTGGGATAGTCCTGCGAGCAGTAGGCTCGGGTTATAAGGAAGGATTGGGATTGTCCTGCGATCGGCAGACTCAAGTTATAAGGAAGAACTGGAATAGTCCTGCGAGCGGTAGGCTCGAGTTATAAGGAAGGACTTGGATAGTCCTGAGAGCGGTAGGCTCGGGTTATAAGGAAGGACTGGGATAGTCCTGCGAGCGGTAGACTCGGGTTATAAGGAAGGACTGAGATAGTCCTGCGAGCGGTTGGCTCGATTTTTATAAATGTTGGTTTAGAATTACGAGTTGAAGGCTCAGTGGTACGAGATAATACATAATTGCATGTGCATAAGATGTGGTGGGTCTTCAGTTCTGGCTTAGTCATCACACCGACAGCAATTCATTGACTATGCAGTGCTAATGGTTTGATTAGGGGCTAGGTTGTTTTACTGCGCGTCTGACTAGACGGATTCCCTAAACCCTGCCTGGCCAATTTAGTTTAGTACGCAGGAGCTCGTGTGTACTGGGTACCAGTATCACAGCATACGTTAGGGCCTAGGTCTGGTAGTGTGACTTGAGACGCCCGCTCCTCTGCCACCGTTTGACCACGACGGGAGGTGCCCGAGAGGTTAGCTACCTCCGAAAAGTGGGAACTAAAGGTCTGTACGTACAGAGTCGTGTGCGTGTGTTGCAACATTCCATTGCATTGCATATCATAGCATATCATTCTTGCATAAATCTGAAACCTCATCGTATAAATTAGTATGAGCTCTTTTATACGATGAGTTTACCTTAGTGCCAGATCCCTTAGCTTATGTGCTTTTGTGTGTGCATATAATTTAAGGTTACATTCGTAGCTGCTCTTATTTATTATACCTGCTTCTTTATATTGCATTGTCTGTTACTTATTGCTGTCACACTATACTCTGCTAGCATAGAATAGTTATCATTAAATGTTCAGTAATTATGTACCCTGTTAGTCTATCCCCTTGTCACCTGCTTGTTCCATTACCCCTTGTTGTCCTCTGCTTCCTTCTCTTACGCACTTTGATTTTCTAGTACTCTATTTCTAGTATTTCATCTTCTATGTATCTCATTTGGACATGCTTTTAATGTTACGTGATATGTTGTGGACTAGTGTTATGTATTTTATACTTCTCTTATGCTGCGGTGAAATAGTTGGCCTGGATGATGAATAGCCGGCAGGATTGTCGTCACGTGGTGGCGACCTTCATCTTTGGAGGTGTCACCGCAGGGCGGCGGTTCTGGGCGGTAAGACCCAGTTTAAAAGCAAAAAAAAGAGGGTCTTACAGTTTTTAATCGATCACTACCCAATTCTAAAATTTCAAAAATAGGTGCGCGAGTGATCGTGTCGTCAACAATATCATGAGAAATATGATCGAGAGTTTCAAATTCTTCGTCATGAAAAGAAAACGATGAAATGTGTTCAGAAAATAAAATGGAGTCCACATCAGATGAAGCCTAAATAAACAAGAGTCGTCATTAATTGGATAAAATATTTTTCATTGAAGAATTGATAGTAAAGGTAACTTCATCGTCTCCGACTCTAAGGAGAAGTTTACCATTACTAACGTCAATAATAGCACGAGAGGTGGCAAGGAAGGGGCGGCCAAGAAATAGTTGTGCATCGGCATCCTCTTCAATGTCAAGGATAACCAAATGTACTAGAAAGATAAATTTGTCAACTTTGACAAGCACAACCTCAATAACACCCATTGGGTATTTGATGGACTAATCCGCTAATTGTATGCTCATTCTAGTAGGATTAGGTTCCCTTAATCCTAATTTCCTAAACAAGGAATAAAGCATCAAATTAATACTAGCGCCGAGATCTGCCAACGCATGTTTGACTAATCAATTGCCAAAAAGATAAGGGAAAGAGAAACTACCCGGATCGGATAATTTCTTTGGCAATTTATTTAGTAAAACTGCAGAAAATTCCGCATTGAATTGAACGGTTGAGATGTCCTCAAGTTTTCTTTTATTGGATAAAAGATCCTTGAGGTACTTTGTGTATTTCAGCATTTGCGCGATGGCCTCACAAAATGATAAATTGATATGAATTTGTTTGAATAATTCCAAGAAATTACCATAGTGCACGTCCATTCGTTCCACTTTGAATTTGGAGGGGACAAGAAGAGAAGGTTCAAATTCATTAATTTTATTTTGCGGTGGAGGTTGAGAAGAAATGATTTCCTCAGAATCAACCAGTTTGGTAGGAATAGTTACCTCCACATGAACCTTTTTGATAGGAGTAGTTACCTCCTTCCCACTCCATAGCTTGATTGCTTTTGCTTGCTCCTTTGGGCTGGGCTCCGTATTGCCGGATAATGCTTCCTTGTTGGCGATCAGAGAGCATTTTTGCGAGTTGCCCAATTTGGTTCTCCAAAATGCGGACGAATCCGGTGAGATTCTGGATGCTTGTATCATTGCTAGCCACATATTTAGAAAACACCTCCTCGATAGAAGGTTGTTTTGGCTCTTGCGGCGGTGTAAATCTGGGTGGATTTGCGTTTGGGGGGCGCACCGCATTCCCTGGATTACTCCATGAGAAGTTGGGGTGATTCCTCCAACCCGAATTAAAAGTGTTGCTGTAAGGGTTGTTGTTCGGGTTAAAAGGCATCTGGTTTGGATTACCCATGTAATCCGCTTGTTCCACCGTGACTGGAGTAGGCTCCCAGGTAGGTGTAGACGAGGAAGCAGTCATCTCTTCTATTTTTTATATTTAAAATCTCAACCTGCAAAGACAAATTAGAAATTGAATCAATTTCATACATCCCGACCAGTTTATTAGGGCGAGACCGGGGTGTACTCCATTGATAAGTATTCATAGACATCCCCTCTAAAAGCTCTTGCACGCCCGCTGGTGTTTAATTATGTAAGGTACCAGTGGCGGACCCAGAATTTTTGTATGACCCGGGCACTAGTAAAATTAATTATAAATACAAAAATTATGACTCATCTGCATCTCTAGTAGTTTTCTTTTCTAATTTGATTCTACTTAAGAATACAAATCTGTCCATGATTATTTCTTGCACAACAATAAATATCTGTTTTAAATGAGACCCTTTTTGTCGCTTTGACCGCAAAAAACAAACCACAAATTTAATCACTCTTTAATCACAAATTCACAATCACAATAATATATTTTAAGCAAAACTATAACTAAATAATTTTAAGCATACAATCTTTCAGGAATGATAAGTAAACAGGAAAAGTTACCTGCTGGCTCTTGCCTCTGCAATTCTTGACACAACTCGCCTTAGATTTGAGATGGAAAAGAGCTTGGAATGGTCCCTGATGGATTCCAAATAAACAGAGCTGGAAAATGGAAATAGAAAATCAACAGAGCTGTAAATAATTGAAATCAAAATGGAACTTGGAAAGGAAGAGGATTAGAGGAAGAAATACTCGAATTGTCGCCTGAGGATCAAAATGCAACTGCAACTCTGCCTGAGGATCAAAATGCAACTGCAACTCTGCGAGGATGAATGAAATCCAAATAGAAAAAACCTAGAAATCATTGAAATGGAAATGGAAATGGAAAAGAAAAATAAAATTTGGATTGGAAGAGGATTAGAGGTCCTGGACGAAGACATACGGTTTCAATGTCCCAACTTCTTGTGGATTCTCTCCGTCTCGGAGTCTCGGACCGTCGGATGCGGGACGCCTGCCACTCATGTCGTAGAAAACGAGAACAACGAAGAGTCGAAGACCTAGACTGCTAGACGCCTCTGCGTCTGCGCCTAGCCAGTGTTTGGTGCTCACTGCTCCCGTTGACACCGTCGTAGAGGAAGAGAAAGCGAAGAGTCGAAGCAGAAGAACATGTCGCTAGTCGCCAGTCGCCGTCGGGGTTGGCTTCCACCTCGCGCTCGCGTCGCAGCAGATGAATAACCCTAAATCGAACAAGGCGTTGGTCATTGGCAGACTGGCTCCTCGCTCCCCCTCCCCCCTAATTTCGCGAAAACACACCCGGGCACGTGCCCGGGTGTGTCCAGACGTGGGTCCGCCCCTGTAAGGTACCATCGGCGGCGGCGTCAATCATTTGATGTGTTTGGAGATTTAGGCCATTATGAAAAGTTTGAATTTGCAACCAATCGGGGATTGCATGATGGGGCCATCGACGCAAATATTCTTTAAAATGCTTTCAAATATCATAAAGCGTTTTCGATTCAATTTGGGAGAAGAAAATGATATCCTTACGTAATTGGGCCGATTTAGCGGGCGGAAAATATTTCGTAAGAAATGGTTCCGTCATTTGAGCCCATGTGGTGATCGATCCTCTTGGAAGAGAATTTAGTCACTGCTTAGCCTTATTGTGCAAGGTGAAAGGAAAAATTTGAAGTCTTATTACGTCATCGGATACCCCATTAATTTTAAAAGTATCTCATATTTCTAGGAAACTAAAAATATGCACATTGGGATCCTCGTCTTGTAGCCTATCATATTGTACATATTGCTGTACCATTTGAATGATGATTGGTTTCAACTCAAAATTATTGTTCGCAATAGCAGTGATGCGATTACGGCAAGTGCACTGGTCGTTCAAGTAATATAAAACGAGGAGTGAATCCCCGAGTATCGAATCTTGAAGGAACAAAGTAAGGTGATTACTTTTGAGGAAGGACTTGAGATCGAAGTCCTTTAGGTCGGATGGATTGCGGAAGGCTTGGATTGGATTGTGGAAAATAAAAGAAACGAACTAAACTACTCCTATGCAGGCCGGTATGCGCTGTTTCGCCGGGCGGATGGAAACTATATTGGCCGCTATCCACTGCTTCGCTTGGTGGATGGACGAGTAGGCAAGCGGATGAGGTGGGTGTAACTGTGGAAAGGTTTGAGGGATGTTAGCACCTCTTGGCTAGGCGGATGGATTACACGGGCTGCTATGCACCGCTTCGCTACGCAGATGGAAGAGTAGGCTTGCGGAGGGAATGGGTCGAACCAGGGGAATGAGGGTCGCAAACACCTCGTCACAAAGTTCAACCAAGATCATAAGCATATCATTCTATAGTGATTCCATACACCAAGCATAAACAAAAAGAACTTTCATAAAAGCATAATGAAAGCTAATAACAATTAAAATAGGTTTAAGCAAGGTTCATCATCAAAGTATAGGTGATTTCATACCATACAACCTTAAAAGAGGAAAATAAGGGTAGAAATACAAACAACGATCGAGACTATGCCGTAGAAATGGGAGGATGCACTGGGTTGTAAATCTATGTCCTACAGTCCATTCATCGGTTGCGTCCGGGATCTCTGAAGCTCTCACCACCTCTAGCCCCTCTTCTCGAGTGTCTACGTTGTCCACGTCAATGCCCTCGTTCTTCCTTGCAATCTGGCTAATATTGAGTGGAGATCACCTTCTTGAGAGCTTAAGATGATGGGGAAACACTATGGAGTGATACCCTCCCTTGGAAGAAGAAAAACAGAGCAGTCGGCCCCTTCCGGTGGAAGAAATCGCGGAGCTGTTCGGGTACCAAATGACCTAAAAATCGGGACTTAAATAGAAAAAATGTCAGAAAATCCTTCACGCACGACCAAACGCACGTTCGAAGTCAACCGTGCGCGAAGGAATCGCACGGGCGGAGCAGAAACGTAATTTTTTAGAAAACAACATTTGCTCGTGCGTTTTACTCACGCACGGGCAAAATGCTCGTGCATGAAGAAAACACACTGGTAAATTCAGAATGGCAGATTTTCATTATTTTGAGCGAAATAAAAACGCACGATCAACCAGATCGTGCGTGAAGGATAAACGCACGACCGTGCGATCTGGAAAATTGCAAAATGACATAAATTCTTAGATAAAAGAGGGAAACTCGTGCGATTTTGCTTATGCACGATCACTTACCCCCAGCAGAATAGTGCGCAATTGCACACCACAATGGGCCAAATGTGCACTTCGTGTGAGAATTGTGAATAAGTGAAATATAAGCATTAATACACAAAAAGTGAAGTTCAAGTGCGTGAAAACTAGCCCAGATGAGTCCTAAAATCACTATATAAATTGGACTCATCAAGCAGGTCGAACA
Source organism: Dactylorhiza incarnata (assembly GCA_033032865.1). Classification (NCBI taxonomy): domain Eukaryota; kingdom Viridiplantae; phylum Streptophyta; class Magnoliopsida; order Asparagales; family Orchidaceae; genus Dactylorhiza; species Dactylorhiza incarnata. Next base: position 8,816,005 of record JAWHQI010000058.1, on the reverse strand, counting down.
ATACTAGAAGGGGCATCGTCCAGATTAGGCCGGGCATAATAGGACATAGTCCATTCCGCAACCGCATCCTGATTTGGATCACCCATTTGAGAAGAAGAGGAGGAGGAAGGAGAAGAAGTTGAAATGGAAGAAATGGTATTCAGAAAAGAAGTGTCGCCTATGGATTCTTCAATCAGATCTTGAGAATTTGGTCTTTAGAATCGTAAGCATCGCCGAATGGTTTTCTCGATTTTCGGATCCAAGTCAAGAAGATCTGACGGATTCCTTCGGGTCATATACCAAAAAGAAAAAGAAAATCTTTGGAATTTAGAAAAAGAAAAATAATATATAAATAGAGATATAATTTTTTTTGGATTTTTTTATTTAATTATAAAGATTTAATTAGTCTTACATTTCTTGAGGACTACCAGGTGAATGGTTCACAACGGTACTAGGAGATAAGATGAGATGATAACCCAAATCTCCCTTTCTAAGGATTTAATTACGCCTTTTGAAAAAAAAAGGGATAAAAGTAATAAAACTAAGCTTTCAAAATATCAACAATAGTCTCCGGCAACGGCGCCAAAAACTTGATAGGCTGAAATCGTGTTGCGTAAAATTAGAATATTATTCATGTATAATCCGATAAGGCAAGTGTACCTATCGTTTTGTAGTATAGGATTTGGAAAATCAAGTTTCATATTATTTCCGGGCTTGTTGAGTACTTCTACTCACAAAGAAGAGCTATTATTTTATCGATCGAAAAGTTGGGTTTGTTTTGGAAAAACAATTAGGAGAAAATCAACTGCGAAGAAAAATTATGATTAAAAGATTAACACTTAATCTAGAATCCCTTTGGAAGAAAATAGAATTTTATAAAAAGACTAATCCGCAAACTCTTATTGAAATACCTTCGACCATGGAGGTTCCCAAAACATGATAGCACCTTTTTCGAGGAATACTACCAAATAACCTTAGGTTGATCGATTAAGACCCCTCGGCTAGTCAAAATCCCTAAGCATGCTTTAAGCAGTGAACCCCACTATTGTATTTGACTCTAATCCGGAAGATTTATGTCGTCCTCTCTCGAGGAGTGCATGCAACTCCTTTTATCTTTGAGCGATCTCCTCATACGCACAGATCTCACGATCAACTAGAATACGGATCTTAGATTGAAAATCATATACCGGAAATATGAATTCAAAACGAAGTAATTTAAAGATAAATCAAAGATAATCAAAAGGAGAGTTTGCCAATTAGAAAAATTCAAAACATATTTTATTTTATTCCAAAGTTCATCATGACCAAGCGCCAAAGGAAATTTAGCCACTCATCATAATGTTGGGAATACAAGTAGAAGAGGCAAAAGACATGGTAAAATAAGCTACAAACTTGAGTTGAAATTGTAATAATAGAAAACTTACAACTAGTAAATAAACTAGCTAGAACAACAAAACAGTAAACTAAAGCTGAAAATAAACTCCAAAATCGAACTCCGATACTTATGGAGATTGCTGCCTTTTATCGATGAAAAATCTGTGACTCACGCCCTTGGTCATGCCAATGACCGAGGGCATGTAAGGTGCATAATTGCTATCTTGAAAGCCCGGGAATGTTGGGGGAGATAAATCGCCAAAATTCAATTGCATGGCCGTGACCTAGGGCGTGTCTTGACCGAGCCTGGAAACGGCGGGCTAAGGCGCGATCAGGAGTTAATTTGGCAGTTGCAGGAGGGGTCACTGCCTCGGTCACTCCCGTGACCGAGGGCATGCAAGCTGGAAACGACACGGGCTGAGAACTGCATGCATTTAACACATTTCGGGTGAGTCACACCCGCGACCTTGAGGTCACGCCCGTGACAGACGTCGTGTAATTTTAATCTGACGTGGCGGCATGTTCTGGCAGCTGGAAGATGGCTGTGCTGGGTCATGGCCGTGACTTGCAGTTACGCCCGTGACCAAGGGCGTGCACTTTGTGATTTCAGCAGAAATGCTCCAGAATTTCCCTTGAACACGACTACGGGCTTGTAATTGCTATTGGCAGTCCAAATTACCTGAAAATACAAAAATAAAGTAAATTAGTGATATATTATTAAACTAAAACTAAAAAAAATTTCAATAAAACATTATATAAAAATAACTATAAATAATGCATTATCAAATACCCCCATACATAGCCTTTTGCTATTCCAGAGCAAAACCATCATAAGTATAAGAAATATTTATATGACATTTCAAAAACCAAATGAATTTACTCATAGTTATCCATTTTAAAATTATACATGACTCATACACAAATAAGTTTTGAAAAAAAATTCAGATTCATAAGAAATAAGTCATTATTCATAAATTGATATGCGTAGAATAATGATTAGTTTCAAAAATTCTTTATTCAAATTTTCATAATAAAATTGTATTGAATTAAGCAAAATAATATAAGATTAGAATTATATAAACTTTTAATATCATTTGAAATTTATTAGAAAACCTAAAATATTAACTAAGCACTCTCATAATATCTTGAATATCAATAATATTGGCTAAGTTTTGGTTAAAATTGGCATATATGAGATTTTTAATTGGGAAATGATGAATTTTATCTTCTCATTTCTATCTTTTTTTTAATACTCTTTTTTTTTATATTTTTAATATTTGCTTGAAAAAGAAAAAACATAACAGAAATAATTTTGTTTTGTTCCGATGAGACCCCTCACTTTGGCTAGGTACCTCATGAGTGTGGGTTCCCTCTCCTCGAACTCGCCCTTGACCTGTGAGGCTATGACCATCGAATCCGTGAGGACCTCTACATCGTGAACCCGTAACTCTTAGGCCAGATGCAAACCGGCAATCACCGCCTCGTACTCCGCCTGGTTGTTGGTGATGGGAAATTGTATCACTAGTGCTTGCTCAATTTTCACTCCATGAGGGCTTTCTAATACCACTCCCCCTCCCAGAGAGTTCCTTCCTGAGGCCCCATCAACCAGCAGCTTCCAGGGGACGTGCCTAAGAGCTTGCTCCTCTTCCATCTCAACCACATAGTCTGCCATGAAATCTTCCACGACCTGAGCCTTCATCGATAGCCGAGGGACAAATGTGATATCGAACTCGCTCTGCTCCACTGACCACTTTGCGAGCCTTCATGAATGTTCTACTCCCTCAAAGATTTTGTAGAGGGGGTGGTCGGTCACCACTTGGATCGAATGGGCTTGGAAGTATGGCCTGGGCTTCCTGGCCGAGATTACAAGAGCGAAAGCCAGCTTTTCTCAAATTGGGTATCAGAACTCCGCCTTCTTCAGAATCCTGCTCACGTAGTTGACGGGCAGCTGCTTCTTACCCTCTTCTCGGACCAAGACGGAGCTCACGGCTTCAGCCCCAACTCTGAGGTATAAGGCTAGACCCTCCCCCTCCTTAGGACCCTGGAGCAGTGGAGCCTTTGTAAGCTGATTCTTTAGGGCTTGGAAGGCCTCCTCACACTCCTTCGTCCATTCAAACTTTTGATCGCCTCTCAACACTTTAAAAAGGGGGAGAAATTATACCCCGCCCGGGAGAGAAACCTACTCAACCCCGCAAGCTTTCCAGTCAGGCGCTGGACTTTCTTAGCATTTCGTGGCAATCCTAACTCCATTATAGATTTAACTTTGTCGGGGTTAGGCTCTACCCCCGCCAGAGTAAGGAGGTGGCACAGAAACTTCCCCTTGCCGGCCCCGAAGATACATTTTGAAGGGTTCAACCTCATCTTGAACCTGCGCAGGGTGGCAAAGGTCTCTTCAAGGTCCTTGAGGCGGGAGCTCACATCCTTTCTCTTCACCATGAAGTCATCCATGTATACCTCCAAGTTTCTTCCCCTTTGTTCCCGGAAGACTCGATCCATCATCCTCTAGTACGTCGCCCCTACATTTTTTAGACCAAAGGACATCATCTTATAGCAGTATCACCCCTCTCTCGTGATGAAGGAGACATCCTTGACGTCTGGCGGGTGCATCCTGATCTGATGATAACATGAAAAAGCATCTACAAAACTCATTACAAAAAAAATGACGGCTGAGTCAACCAGTGCGTCGATCCAAGGCAAAGGATAATAATCCTTAGGGCAGGCTTTGTTTAAAAGTGAGAAATCGATACACATTCTCTAGCGGCCAATGCCTTTCTTTACCATGACGACATTGGAGACCCAGCTTGGATACTGGATCTTCGATACAAAACCTGCTTTGAGGAGCTTCTCCACTTCATCGCGGATCAGCTCTTCCAGCTTGTCACCTATGGCCCTTCTCTTCTGTCGGATGGGGAGGATTCCTGGCTCAAGGTTGAGTCGGTGGCAGGCCACATCCGCGTCGATGCCCTTCATATCTGCCGCGCTCCATGCGAAGATGTTCACGCTCATTTGAATGCACTCCATCATCTTCCTCTGTTCATTAGGCCAAGTCCCCCGCTGACCCGCACCTTCTCTATATTCCCTTACTGGGTGGTGACCTCCATATCGACTACTTCTTCCTCTGCCTCAAACCGAGACGGTTCTTCCCATCTGCCCCTTTCCTCCCGTCACTCGGCTAGAATCTCCTCTTCTACCGCGGCCTCCTCCATTGGCTCGAGCTGCTCCTCCTGAGCCACCTCCGTCTCCTCTCCTCGGATGTTGCTCTCTCCCTCTTCTCCCGCTATTTTCTCTTCTCCTAGCCCCTTCATCCCCCTCATCTCTCTGTCTACCTTCTCAGCCTCTGCTATCCAGGAGATGGTGTTGATGACAGTCACGTAGCACTACCTCGCCACCTTTGCATCCCCACAGATTCGGACCTGGACTCCTCCGCTGTGGAACTTCAAGCACTGGTGGAAGGACGAGGGAACGCACCGGAAGGTGCTGATGAGAGGGCATTCAAATCGCATTATAGCTGCTCGGAGCCTCGACAATGACGAACCAGTAGTTTCTCGGGACCCCTCCCAACATCACCTAGAGGCCGACTCCTCCCTCGACCTCGTTCCTCTCCCCTGAAAATCCAAACAACTGTCCATCCGAGACCTGCACCCTCTTCACCTCTACCTCCATTGCGTCGAAGGCCTTCTTGAAGATTACATTCACGGAGCTCCCGTTGTCGATCAAGATCCGGGAGACGGTGAAGTTCTCGATCGCCGTCTGGATCACCAAGGTGTCACAGAAGTGGTCTTCATAGTCCAGCATGTCCTCCGATGAGAAGGTGAGCTTCTCCGAAGGGGTGGGGTTTGGGAGGTCGATGCGATGCTCCTCTTGAACATCGTTCGGAAGCTCCTCTTGCGAGTTGCCTCTATCCCAACCCCTCTGTTGGAATCTTAGTTTTGATTTGAGTTAGGATCCACCTTTAATGTCTAAGTTTCTATCATAACACATTGTATAACTTAGATCAAATCCCATTAAAATAGAAGGCTGAAAATAGATATAATTAATAGGCTGAAATAATAAGAGAAAGATAAAATTTACATAAGTTCTCTGCGTTCGACGAACGGCTAACTGCGTTCAACGAACGGCGCTCTGTGGTCGATGAAAAAGTTCAAAGCTGTGTTCGACAAAATCCAAGCAGCGCTCGACGATCCCGTCTCAGCGGTTCAGCGCTCGACGATCCCGTCTCAGCGGTTCAGTGGTCGACGAACAGATTGTCTCAGTGGTCGACGAATAGACCCCGTCTCAGCGGTCGACGAAAAGTTGTGTTCGATGAACTCAAGTCTGCGTTCGACGAACAACTCAATACTTCAGCGGTCGACGAAATTATCCAGGCTCAGCGGTCGACGAATCCTTCCGTTCGACGAACTCAAGTCTGCGTTCGACGAATCTTCAACAGAGGCTCAGAACAACGAATCAAATGATGAGGTCGACGAACGTGAAGTTGAGCTCGACGAAATATCTTCAGCATTATTTTAATATCATTCTCAGCTCGACTAAAATTATATATATATGCTGTCAGATTTATTAAAGCAATATTTTATTATTTCTATTTATATATTGCTATATATATTATTGACTTTCCTTTGTTTGAAATAGCCGTTGACAGAAGCATTAAATGTTAAAGCTGTTGCAGCAAAGCTTAAGACGGCAATTTGTCTGCTCGAGGATTCTGGGAAAAGAAAGAAATATTATCTTCTTCCTTGTCGGGAAAGAAATCCAATTAGCCCAGAAAAGAGGACACCATCTTTACACGACAGCAAGAGACAACTCATCATATAGCAGATTAATATACAGCAGTTTTAGACGGCAGATCAATATACAGAACAGATCAGATTAGCTGTACAAAAAAGAAAGAGGAAGAGAGAAACAGAGAAGCAAAAAGAAAGAAGAACATATCAGAGTTATTTATACAAAGAACAATATATTTATATCTTGCTTTTTGCTAAACTCTTCTCTGCAGATTATATTTATCCTGAGACACCAATCAAGATTATTTGCTCAGGATCAAATTGTAGAAGAAGAAGAAGAGTATTTGCAATCAAGTGAAGAAGCTCCATCCACAAGCTGTCATCAATCTAAATCAGACAGGGGGAGCTCTCTTCAACATCATCATCAAGATCCAACTCAACAACCCATCAGGATCTTCAAGAGTCTGCTTAGAAAGAAAAGAACAACACTATAACCTTTTTTTGTTTTCCTTATTTCCCCTCTTGTACAAAGGGTTATAACTCCCTTCAAAAGTTAACTCCCGGTGACAGGGCACCTTAGCAAAAACCTGCATCTTGGTTTTGAGCACCTGATCAAAAGCTCTGTGGTGTGTGGACACCTGAACAAAAACACCTTGGTGTGAGGGCACCTGATCAACAACCTCCTAGTGGATTCCTACCAGTGGGTAGAAGGGTAGATGTACCATGGTTGATTGGGGAACTACTATATATCTTGTGTCATCTGGTTTGCTTGCTTGTTTGCTTGTTTTATTTCTTTATATGCTTTCTTATCTGTTTTGTGTTGATGTGCCTTCTAGATGTTTGATTTTATTACTCACTCAGCACACTTATATATATATAACATTACTTTGAAATAAAACTTAAACAAGAGCATTAATATTAAGAACTAAAACTCACTTTCAATTGGTATCAGAGGATATCAATGACTTTCAATTTGTATCAAAGCAGGTTGATTTTTCACACAAGCTAACACCTGAAATCACAAAGATCACTTAGTTCTTAAATTTTTTTATAAAAAAGGGTTTTTCTAAAAGTTAATGGCACAAGCATATTTTTCAATTTCATATCCACCAATATGTAATTTGGATAGATTTACTGTTGGGAATCTTGCCCACATGATTCTTGATTTGAAGAAGTCATCATGTCAAGAATACTGCACTTTTTATTTGATTATCTCTCTAGCTTATTATCTCAGGAAATTAAAGCAATATCGTCGAGAAGGACAAGTGATGTCGTCGACAAAGAATGCTTATCGTTGTAATGATGAGCAAAGCAATCGCTGAGGAGATGAAGTATCGTCGACCTCAACAAAGAGGGCATACTGTCAAGAAGAGTAGATATCGTCGTAAAGAAGTCTTGTCGCTGACAAGGCTAAGGTTGACTGCTGAAATTGGATATCGACATGAAGAAGGCATGTCGTCGAGAAAACAATGAGATTACGATGACTTGCTGCAAGAAGGAAGATCACTACGACACTGACAGAGGAAGCAGATCGTCGAATTTGCAGAACCGCTGAGATATCTTGTATCGACGAGATACCGACGACAGCGGCTGAAGAAAGAAGACATTGAAGGTCTACCTAAAGTTCAAGGCATCGACAAAGTTCTGTCGTCGAGATATACTCCATGTCGTCGTAACGATGGAAATATCGTCGAGACAGATTCAAATTTTGCGGACGCACTGTCAGCAATTATTGACGCCGCCCGATTGTCCAATCAGCGTGTGCACTTAATGAATCAAGGTATTAGTGCATGCTAAAAAGGATTGGAGATCTGACACATAAGGTAACTTTTCAGAAGACCGTTGGGAGACCTCTCAGTCTTATAAAAGGATACATGAGGTTGCCCTAAATAGAAAAAATCGAAAATAAAGAAAGAGCTTGCGCCATAGCAAATCGAACAACACAAGTGCCGCAAGAAAGAAAGAGCAGTCATCCTCATCGACTGTCAAGAAGCCAATCCTCATCAGGCTAAGAAAAGATTTGAAGAAGAACCGTGCACTCAAGATCTGATTCAGAAGCATCTTCTTCAATCTCAAGGAGCCGATCTTCAGCACGCTAAAGTTGCCAATCTTCATCCGGTAGAAGAATCCTTTTATTATTGTACTTTCTTGTAAGGCTTGCGGGCCAATGTGTCTAGCTTGAGGGCTGGAGAGCTGTGAGGCTTGAGGTCCAGGGCAGTGCACTTGCGGGTGCGTCTTGTCGAGCTTGCGGGCTCGGGGGCAGTAGGGGCTTGCGGGTCTAGGCTGTTGGGACTTGCAGGTATGTGTGGTAGGGCTTGAGGGCCTAAGTGTCGAGCTTGCGGGCTCGGGGGCAGTAGGGGCTTGAGGGCCTAGGCTGTTGGGACTTGCGGGTCCGCGTTGTAAGGCTTGAGGGCCTGAAGATTTTGGCGGCGTTTGCCGAGCCTAGCGCACTGCTGGGTAGGCGCAGAAGGAAATAGGACTACTCACAACTCTCTGTCGTGAGGAACCTCTATAGATCTTGTGTCGTCTGGTGTGTTTTAATTGTGTGATAATTTTGTGCATTGCTTGAATTCTGATAACTCACACTAATATTCCAAAAAGTACCAAGATCACCTAACCCCCCCCCCCCCTTTTAGTTGAACGTTCCATATCCTACAAGTGGTATCAAAGCTAGGTTGATCAAAAGGGGACTTAACAGTCCGATCTAGATCAGGAACGATTCACCATGGTCGGTGGGGATCAGAATCGTGAGATGAGAGCTATGAAGCTTCCTATCTGCACGAAGGAGAATTTCCCCATTTGGAAGGAAAGGGTAAGGCTCTTTATGGAAGCAGCTGACCCAAGAATCTACCCGATGATCAAGCAGGGCCCATTCATCCCTACTACTGCCTCCACTATTGATCCAACCAGGCAAGTGATAAAAAAATATGAAGACATGACCAAGGATGAGCTGACCTTGGCAGGTCTAGACAAGAGGGCACAAAACGTCATTGTTAGTGTTATAGATGACTCAACTCTCCAAAATCTAATTCACTGCAAAACGGCCAAGGAGATGTGGGACTCCTTGATCGTATATATGGAGGGTACTGAAGAGGTAAGGGATGACAGGAAATCTCTCCTCAACCAGGAATATGAAGCCTTCAAACAGGGCAAGAATGAAACAATCTCCAACTGCTATGAGAGATTTTTCAAGATCGTGAATGGCCTGAGAAACTACGAAAGAGAGTTCACGAACTCAGATCTAAATGACAAGTTTCTCAGATCCCTCACAAAGGAATGGGATATCAAGATATGTGCCATCAGAGAGATGGGTCAACTAGGCAACATTGAGCCCAAGAACCTATACGGGAAGCTGTTGTCTCATGAACTTCAACTCAACACAAGGAAGGCTGAAAAAGAAGAAAGCTTAAAGGTGAGCTCAAGAGAAAGATCGGTGGCTCTAAAGGCGGAGAGCACCAGAAGATTCAAGGGCAAGACCTCTGCTTCTCAGAATAGATCTGAAAGCAGTGAGGAATCAGGAGGCAGCTCCTCTGAATCTAATGACACTGATAGAGAGGTGGCCCCCCTCTCAAAACAATTCAGAAAGCTGCTACACAGAAGAAGGAGGGACAACAGCAGAAACTTCTCCTCAAGCTCCAGAAGATCGGACTATCGGGACAGATCTAGGGCTCCCAGGGAAGATAGGTATAGATCCAACTCCAGTAAACATTATTTACATAATACTGTCTTCTATTCCTGCAGCAAAACAGGTCACATGGCTGCCGACTGCCCCTCCAAGAAAAAGGAGTCAAGGAACCATGAAGAGAGAAGAAGCTCCAGGAGCAAGAGAACCTCTGAAAAGGGGTTCGTGGCAAAGAAGACCAAAACGTTGAGTGACACTGACTCAAGTTCCTCTGGGACTGAGGATGAGGCACTTATTGGACTGATGGCTATTAATGAAGGCAACCAGGATGACAACTCTTCTGGAAAGGTAAAACACAGAACTTCTCTATCTGCCTCTGATTCTGAATCAGTAGCAGATTCATTGCATAATGATGAGGAGGTACCTGCTGCCAACAGCACTGCCTCAAGATCTCAGTATGAAATTGAATCTGAACTAATAAGGCAATATAAAGCCTTATGAAAAGCCTTCATAGGCAGTAAGAAACTCCTCAAGGTGCAAACCAAGGAGTTAGATTCCTTAAAACCTGTCCAATCCAAGCTCCAGGAGACAGCCGAGAGGCTAACCTCTATGAGCAAATAAGTGGACAAACTTAAGGAAGCCATAAGGCTTAAGAATGCTGAGTTAGGACAGAAAAACAAGGTCATTACGGACCTTGAAGAAATGTTGTTGGCTGAGAAGAAACTTGCTTCCAGCTTCTCAATGCCCAAAACTATCCTGCCGATAATTGACACCTTCTCTGGACAGTTCAGAGCTGGTATCAGTTTCCATCAGGAGCCAGTCATGGGCAAAGATTCTGAAGCCAGACCTTCTTATAAGAAAGTGCTGATAGCAAGTCCTTCAGCCCACAGACCTGCAGCAACAGCAGCTAAAAGAATGGGAGTGGCTGTTCCTACAAAGCCCGCTCCCAAGAAGGTGAACCAAAGAGTAGTGAAGCCAATTCCTCCCCCGGCTCACACACATGAGGTTCACCCTAGATCTGTTAGGGAAGACACCTTCTCCTCTGCACATCAGCACTATCATGCTACACAGATGATGAAGCAGAAGAGAAGATATAACAGATATGAGTGCTGGTGCTGTGGGAAAGTAGGCTACTTTGCATTGGACTGTTGGTTCAACCCAACAGGACTCAATGCAAGGAAAGTGCAAAGCCCTCCGAGGTTTCCGATTCCGCTCTATCATCCTAACAGAAACCAAGGACCCAATCCCTATTGGGTTCCTGAGGGGAAGTGATTTGTTTTGCAGGTAGGTCCAAATGCCAACCAATCTCCAATTTGGTATTTGGACAGTGGCTGCTCCAGGCACATGACTGGAGTCAGAAAGTATCTGAAAGAATTCGTCCCTGTGGAGAATGGACCGACTATCATCTTTGGAGGTTTAGAAAAGGGAGTGACCAGGGGCTACGACAATATCTCTAATGGGTTAGACACCATCACAAAGGTAGCCTATATGGAGGGGTTGAGACACAACCTCATAAGCATTAGTCAGCTTTGTGATCTAGGCTTTGTTATTACTTTCCACAAGGATAAGTGTCTAATTAAGAAGTTCTCAAATTCTGAGACTACCTTAACGGGCACTTGGAGTGGGAACATCTTTTGTTTAAATTTTCTCAATATAAATTCTTCCATGCCCATATGTCTTGTAGCTGATGGCAAAGAGGCTCTATGTGTACACTGGCACAAGAGACTTGCACACATCAACTATAAGACAATAGACAAGCTTTTCTCACAAAACCTGGTCAGAGATGGACCTGACATTAAGTGCATCAGAGATGGTCCTTGTCAAGCCTGCCAATTTGGAAAGTAGACTAGGGCCAGCTTTAAAAGCATTTCTAACAAAGAGTCGTCAAGGTGCTTATTTTTACTGCACATGGATCTATTTGGTCCCATGTCAGTTCATAGCTTAGGAGGGAAGGCCTACACCCTTATAGTTGTTGATGGCTACTCAAGGTTCACTTGGGTATTCTTCCTCAAAAAGAAATCAGATACACTAGACATCTTGAAGAATTTTATTATGCAAATCCAGAATGAAATGAACTGTGGTCAAATTCAGAAGTGACCATGAGATAGAATTTCAGTCAGGGGCCATGACAGAATTCTGCCAAGACCTAGGTATCTCCCAAGAATTCTCCTCCCCCAGAACTCCTCAACAGAATGGAGTTGCCGAAAGGAAGAACAGAACCTTGATAGAGGCTAGCAGGACAATGATAAGTGACTCCTCATTACCAGAATATTTCTGGGCAGAGGCTGTCAACACTGCTTGTCATGTGATAAACAGGGCCTCAATCATCAAAAACCACAAGAAAACTCCCTATGAGCTAATGAAGGGCAGAAAACCAACTCTATCCTACTTTAGGATCTTTGGTAGCAAATGTTATGTCCTTAATAATGGGAAATCCAAACTAACTAAGTTTGCTGAGAAAAGCTGTGAAGGTATTTTCGTTGGATACAGCTCCTACAGCAGGGCATACAGAGTATACAACCTCAATATCCAAACAATGGAAGAATCCGTCCATGTTGTATTTGATGAGACAAGCCTTATACATAAGGGCTGGTCTAGTTCTTTAGTGAATGCATGTACGAAGGAAAGATTAGAGAAGATCTCCATTGCAGACAATACTGACACCTCACTCAACAACAAGAATCAGTCAGTGATGGTGGAAATAGAGGTAGAACCTGCAGATGATACAGAAACAACTGAAGAATTGCAGGATGAAGAAGTAGCTCATACAGAAATACCCAGAACAATACCAACAGCACTGAGACAAGTAAGAGATCATCCCCAAGAGCAGATAATAGGAAATGTCAACCAAGGTGTGCTGACAAGGAGTAGAGCAGCAAATCAAGCATTGTACCTGAGTTTTCTCTCTCAAATTGAACCCAAGAAATTTGAGGAAGCAAATCGGGATCCATTTTGGATTGCTGCAATGCAGGAGGAACTGAACCAATTTAAAAGATGCAAGGTGTGGAAATTGGTTCCAAGACCCCAAGGACACAACATCATAGGAACCAAATGGGTCTACAGGAACAAAATAGATGAAAATGGAATCATCACCAAGAATAAAGCAAGACTAGTAGCAAAAGGCTACAGACAAGAGGAGGGAATAGATTTTGATCAGACATTTGCTCTAGTAGCCAGACTGGAAGCAATAGGATTGTTCCTAGCCTATGCAGTACTCAAGGGTTTCACGGTCTACCAAATGGACGTGAAGTTAGCCTTCCTAAATGGTGATCTTAAAGAGGAAGTATATGTAGAGCAGCCTTCGGGTTTTGTCGACTCTACTTATCCTGATTATGTTTATACCCTTTGATGAAACCAAGTACAGATGCATGATTGGATCCTTGCTCTATCTAACTGCTAGTAGGCCTGACATAATGTTTGCAACATGTGTCTGTGCTCGATATCAGGTGAATCCCAAGGAATCTGACTATGTCTCTGTGAAGAGAATTTAAGATACCTAAAGGGTACATCAAATCTTGGCCTATGGTACCCTAGGAACAATGAATGTGAACTGACGGGTTATTCAGATGCAGATTATGTAGGATGCAAGGAAGATAGGAAGAGTACCTCAGACACATGCCAATTCCTTGGTGGCTCTTTACCATTTTTCCTGGGGCTGTTTTGCTTTGGGCTGCTCCTTACCATTTTTCCTGGGGCTGTTTTGCTTCGGGCTGCTCCTTACCATTTTTCCTGGGGCTGTTTTGCTTCGGGTTGCTCCTTACCATTTTTCTTGGGGCTGTTTTGCTTTGGGCTGCTCCTTACCATTTTTCCTGGGGCTGTTTTTCTTTGGGCTGCTCCTTACCATTTTTCCTGAGGCTGTTGCATTGGGGGCTGCTGTTATAAAAAAACCTGCTGCAGTGTTTCCTGTTAATTAGGGGCTGATTTCATGTTGTTTTTAGTCGGGGCTGCTCCTTGTCTTCTTTTCTGAAGGACTGTGGTTGTTGGTCTATCCTTCTAGGAATCTCATTATTTGAGATGTCCTTTGCTTATGTTTTATTGGGAAATCGGGCTGGTTAATCCTTCCAGGAGGATGGCTGTTGATTTACTCTTCCAGGAGCTTCACTATTAAAGGTTGAGTCGGTTATACATAAAAGTGGCGTTTTGAATGAGGTAACGAATTCATGAGAGAATGGAATGACTATGGGAGTTGACCACCCATGGTCTACTATGATATACACCTCGTCTATCTTCATCTTATTCAGGTTTTCACTCTTACTCTTCGATGCTACTTCATGTACCAAGGAAGGAAATAAAAGTTCACGAGTATTTTGGGCTTGATCGCCAAACACCCAAGTGATTGGCGAAAGTCTACATGAATCCAGTTGTGCCTTATGTGGGCAGCTTGGGTTGGATTGCCGGCCGGATTAAAATAGTGGTATCCTCTCGGTTGAAGATACGGTAAGCTTATAAAGAGCTTATCTTCTCCCCTTCTACTGAGTTCTCGGGTGGATATATTGCTGATTTTAAAGAGTGTCTCTTTTCTTCTCTGATGAAACGTTGCCTTCAAGAATTAATTCCTACGGGAATGAAATGTTGCCTTCGAGAAATAATTCCTACGGGAATGAAATGTTGCCTTCGAGAAATAATTCCTACGGGAATGAAATGTTGCCTTCAAGAAATAATTCCTACGGGAATGAAATGTTGCCTTCGAGAAATAATTCCTACAAGAACTAATTGACGCCTTAGAGAAATGTGACAAGGGGTAAAAATCGGATGGCCTATGAGTTTTACTCTAAGGCAACCCGCACGACGGACGGTCTAGGAGGGCAACCCGTGCGAAACTAATAGAACTACGTGGGTCTGAGGCCGTATGCAGGATGATACGGAGTACGTAGGCGGTGGTCGCGGGAAGACTGCCTCGACCCAATAAGAATTCCAGATATCCCCTCCCTTATAAATGTTACATTATGTTTGTTTGTTTGTTAGTAAGGGTTGGATTCTCTTCGTGGTTCTAATAACTTGTCTTTAGCACAAGTGACAAGTGCAGATGAGGGACAACACTCATGGGTGGAGGAGGCCACAGAGCAGGCTACTTCAGGTATACGTTATTAAGTCGCATCTCCCTTTTTGTTGTGCCCTATCTCAGGGTATATATATATATAATGGCAATGAAGTCTTGATGGATAGGATTTATTGCGGCGGCGAAATCGATATTACTCATACAGGTTTTGAAATTGTGGTTTCTGTGATATTTAATCTTCCGCTATAAACCATGTCTTCCGCTAAGGGTAACAAAGCGCACTCTTTAATGATGTCTTCCGCTAAAATACTGCTTCCTTACTCTGTTGGTGTGTAGTGACTTTCGCTTAACACCACCCCTAGGCGTGACATCAGAGTGTTCAAGGAAAAGGGTTGGAGAAGCTAGTGCCTTCACCCCTCGGGGTCACTTCGGCGACGTGCTAAAGGGTGGTGTGCGATAAGATCCCCCGGTCGGACCGCCGATTTGGGAGGGGGGGGGGGGTCTTACAGATCTGACACATAAGGTAACTTTTCAGAAGACCGTTGGGAGACCTCTCAGTCTTATAAAAGGATACATGAGGTTGCCCTAAATAGAAAAAATCGAAAATAAAGAAAGAGCTTGCGCCATAGCAAATCGAACAACACAAGCGCCGCAAGAAAGAAAGAGCAGTCATCCTCATCGACTGTCAAGAAGCCAATCCTCATCAGGCTAAGAAAAGCTTTGAAGAAGAACCGTGCACTCAAGATCTAATTCAGAAGCATCTTCTTCAATCTCAAGGAGCCGATCTTCAGTAGGCTAAAGTTGCCAATCTTCATCCGGCAGAAGAATCCTTTTATTACTGTACTTTCATGTAAGGCTTGCGGGCCAACGTGTCTAGCTTGAGGGCTGGAGAGCTGTGAGGCTTGAGGGCCAGGGCAGTGCACTTGCGGGTGCGTCTATTCGAGCTTGCGGGCTCGGGGGCAGTAGGGGCTTGTAGGTCTAGGCTGTTGGGACTTGCGGGTCTGTGTGGTAGGGCTTGAGGGCCTGAGTGTCGAGCTTGCGGGCTCGGGGGCAGTATGGGCTTGAGGGCCTAGGCTGTTGGGACTTGCGGGTCCGAGTTGTAAGGCTTGAGGGCCTGAAGCTTTTGGCGGCGTTTGTCGAGCTTAGTGCACTGCTGGGTAGGCGCAGTGGGAAAGAGGACTACTTACGACTCCCTGTCGTGAGGAACCTCTATAGATCTTGTGTCGTCTGGTGTGTTTTATTTGTGTGATAATTTTGTGCATTGCTTGAATTCTGATAACTCACACTAATAATCCAAAAAGAACCAAGATCACCTAACCCCCCCCCCCCCCCCCTTTAGGTGAACGTTCCATATCCTACATTTACTTTATGGCAAGCTAGAATTAAATTATATATGAATGCCATAAATGAAGAAATTTACAATTCCATTTTGACAGGACCTCCAGCTTCAGTCTCTTCAACAGATGATCAAGAAAAGCTGAAAAGTGCTGATGCCAAGGCCATGAACATATTGGCTCAATCAATGTCAAAAGACATTCTTCAAAAAGTTGCTGACTGCACTTCAGCAAGAGCAATCTGAAACTCGCTCTCAATTATGGTAAATGAATCCACCTTTACTTATTTCACTAACTATATGTTTGATGCAGAACCATCATCCAATCTAAGTAAAGAAGAAGAAGAAGAACAAAAAGCAAAAGATTTCTGCATGATGGCCATATATGGCTCATATCACATATCAGATGCAGAATCTGAACCAAAAAAGGTAACTGAGGTAACTTATATTCCTAATTTCACCTCTGATCAAATCAAATCTGATTTTAAAATAACATATTCAAATTTAATATCTGAGAAGGAAATTAAAAAGGAGTTAATAAAAATAAATAATTTAACTTCTGAACTTAACAAAATTAAAGAAAAATTGAGAAACTCAGAAGAACACATTATTTGCTTAAAAACAAGTTAGTTAAGGCTGAAAACTTTAAACAATCTTTTAAAGAAAAATAAAAACTTTATGTTCAGCAAAATCAAAATAAATTTTCAAATTTATATTTCAATAAAATAAAAAGGCCAACATATCTATCTATAAGGCAATTTGTTTTAAACTGTTTAATATTTTTACTCAAATTATAATTAAACGGTAGTTTTAAGATTCTTTGGAATTTCCTATCTTAAAGAAAAAATCGGATAACTTCATATTCTTCCAGATTTTCTCCAAAATCAAGTTGAGCATTCTACTCAGATTGCATAGATCAGAAATGATCAGAGCACTGAGTTTAAGTCTCTTCTGATTAATGGGATTCTATAGAAAGAAGGTGTCAGGCAATGTCTTTCTGATTTTAAAATTCTTAGAATCCAATAACAGCTAGCAATTCATCATTAAAATCCTATTTAAATAAAATTTAGGAAATCAGAAATTGCTTGGTTTTAAAAAGAAATTTAGAAATAATCTCTGACCCTTAAGCTTCAAAGACTTTTTATGCTTAGGTATCCTAAACCAAATAGGGGGAGATTGTTAGAACCTAGTCTAAATTTGGATTAGGATCCCAACTCAAATAGGGGGAGATTGTTGGAACCTTAGTTTTGATTTGAGTTAGGATCCGCCTTTAATGTCTAAGTTTCTATCATAACACATTGTATAACTTCGATCAAATCCTATTAAAATAGAAGACTGAAAATAGATATAATTAATAGGCTGAAATAATAAGAGAAAGATAAAAATTACATAAGTTCTCTGTGTTCGACGAACGGCTAACTGCGTTCGACGAACGGCGCTCTGCGGTCGACGAAAAGGTTCAAAGCTGCGTTCGACGAAATCCAAGCAGCGCTCGACGATCCCGTCTCAGCGGTTCAGCGCTCGACAATCCCGTCTCAGCGGTTCAGCGGTCGACGAACAGATTGTCTCAGCGGTCGACGAACAGACCCCGTCTCAGCAGTCGATGAAAAGTTGCGTTCAACGAACTCAAGTCTGCTTTCGACGAACATCTCAATACTTCAGCGGCCGACGAAATTATCCAGGCTCAACGGTCGACGAATCCTTCCGTTCGACGAACTCAAGTCTGCGTTCGACGAATCTTCAACATAGGCTCAGAATGACGAATCAAATGATGAGGTCGACGAACGTGAAGCTGAGCTCGACGAAATATCTTCAGCATTATTTTAATATCATTCTCAGCTCGACTAAAATTATATATATATATGCTGTCAGATTTATTAAAGCAATATTTTATTATTTCTATTTATATATTGCTATATATATTGTTGCCTTTCCTTTGTTTGAAATAGCCGTTGGCAGAAGCATTAAATGTTAGAGTCGTTGCAGCAAAGCTAAAGACGACAATTTGTCTGCTCGAGGATTCTGGGAAAAGAAAGAAATATTATCTCCTTCCTTGTCGGGAAAGAAATCAAATTAGCCCAGAAAAGAGGACAACATCTTTACACGATAGCAGGAGACAACTCATTATATAGCAGATTTAATATACAACAATTTTAGACGACAGATCAATATACAGAACAGATCACATTTGTTGTACAAAAAATAATGAGGAAGAGAGAAACAGAGAAGCAAAAAGAAAGAAGAACAAATCATAGTTCTTTATACAAAGAACAATATATTTATATCTTGCTTTTTGCTAAACTCTTCTCTGCAGATTATATTTATCCTGAGACACCAATCAAGATTATTTGCTCAGGATCAAATTGCAGAAGAAGAAGAAAAAGAGTATTTGCAATCAAGTGAAGAAGCTCCATCCACAAGCTGTCATCAATCTAAATCAGACAGGAGAGCTCTCTTCAACATCATCATCAAGATCCAACTCAACAACTCATCAGGATCTTCAAGAGTCTTCTTAGAAAGAGAAGAACAACACTATAACCTTTTTTGTTTTCTTTATTTCCCCTCCTGTACAAAGGGTTATAACTCCCGGTGACAGGGCACCTCAGCAAAAACCTGCATCTTGGTTTTGAGCACCTTATCAAAAGCTCTGTGGTGTGTGGACACCTGAACAAAAACACCTTGGTGTGAGGGCACCTGATCAACAACCTCCTAGTGGATTCCTACCAGTGGGTAGAAGAGTAGATGTACCCAGGTTGATTGGGGAACTACTATATATCTTGTGTTATCTGGTTTGCTTGCTTGTTTTATTTCTTTATATGCTTTCTTATCTGTGCTGTGTTGCTGTGCCTTCTAGGTGTTTGATTTTATTACTCACTCAGCACACTTATATATATATATATCATTACTTTGAAATAAAACTTAAACAAGAGCTTTAATATTAAGAACTAAAACTCACTTTCACCCTCCATGGATCACTATGATCCCCCCTGGCTCCCACGTATGCCCTTTCTTCACATCTATCTTCCCCCTCTCCGGGTAGCACTTCTTCAATCCTTACAGGTCACTGGTACTACTGACATCTTGCCCTTATCTCCAGAAACTCCAGGCAGGTGGCCGTCGCGTGACCTTCCTCCTGGTGGAAGTCACAATAGGGCAACGCCACCATGCGCCCTCTTCCTCCTCTTCCTCGGCCTACTACCATGGTTTACTCCTGAGGGGGGTGAGGGGGTCTGGGACCTTGCCTCCATCCCGGATGATTGACCCTCCCTTCTCCCCTTCCTTGGTAACCTCTTTCCTAACCTCGCGTCGGTCCCTCCTGGGGTCTCCAAGCCAACCAGTTATTGGGCTCCTGATACCCCCAATCCCGCTGCTGCCCCCGAAACCCCTGATCTCTAGGTTCATCTCTTCTCCTTCCCTCCTGCTGCCTCGCTTCTGGCTCGCTCAGCCTTGCCAACCCCTTCGCAAACTCTGGGTTGGAGGCGTCCGCTTAAATCTCTCCCGCCGCCCGCTCCATCAATTCCTCGAAGGATAGAGGGGCATTTTGCTTCAGGTTCATTTTGAAGAACCCCTCCCGCAGCCCCACTATGAAGGCCAACTGGAGGGTGAACCCTGGCACCTCTTGGACAAGCAGGACCTCTTCCTAGAACCTATCCACATAATGGGCCAGCGACTCCCCTGGCCCTTGCTTGATTTTGATGAGTGCCTCCGCGTACTTCTTCCTCTTCTTTGATGTCAAGAAGCATAGACGGAAGCTCTGACGCAGATCCTCGAACGCATAGATGGAACCCACGGGGAGCTGGTGGAACCAGTCCCTCGCCTTCTCCTTCGGAGTGGTGGCAAAGAGCTAGAATGGAGGGCATCCGACATTGGTAGGATCAAGACCATGTCCTCGAACCACTGCAGGTGCAGGATTGGGTCATCCTTGCCGGTGTATTAAGACATCTATGTCCCTCTGAACCCCTCTGGAACAGGGGCCGAGAGGATCAACTCACAAAAGGTACTCCCCTCCCCTGCTTGGCGAGTGGTCCTCTCACGCGGAGTCAGCTCGCAGACCTCCGCACTCGCCGGGCTACTGAACAGTTTTCGCCCGGGGAGATCTCGCGCACTCGCCTCCGCCGCCACCTCCTTCCTGGGCCGCTAGCCGGGAGATTTCTCACCTATCTTTGGGGGTGGGACCACCGGAACTGTGGGTTTCTCACATTCGCCTCTCGTGGCGAAGGCCAACAGCAAGGTTTGCAGGACCTCTCGCTTAAAGTCTTTGAACTACCCTACTGTTACCCCACTCGCAGGAGGTTGCGAGTGACCTGGATCAGATCCATCTCCTCCATTTCCAGTCATGGAGCTCAGCTTGAGAATTTCTTGCACAGGCTACGGTCCACGCTCACCGCACCAAAAATGTTGAAACCGGCAACCGGTCTCTTGAGTTTGGACCCACTGGGGGTGTAGCCCGCACCTACATATCCCTCACCTACACTCTTGACCGTGGACAAAGAACTATGAACATACCCAAGGCTGCATCGAGGAGGTCCCGCCACACACCAGGAAGATCTAAGAGACCTTCTCCTCCCAAACCAATGCTCAGTCGTGCACCTTGGAGGGCACTAGCAGCCATCCAAAACTTGCCTAGGAGGAGAGAGCCTAAAAGATCCGATCTCCTCCAAGGTGCCCTTAAGGGTCTATTTATAGATTCTCTAGTGTGGCCTGCAAATAACATAAATCCGCCTTTTGCTTTTACTAATCACACCCCAAATTGGTCTGCTAACAACCTAACTCCCTTGTTTGGAGGGGCTATTGGCAGCCCACCAAGGGTATCTAGGTAATTTCCTACTAAAGCCTTCTGGGCGAGTGGTCTGTGAAGGCTCCACTCGCCAGGCTTCTCGCATACTAGATTCTCCTGGGCGAGTCGTCCGTGGGGGCACCACTCGCCTGACACCTAGCCTGCTCGGTGAGTGAGGTTTCGCCCTCACTCCCCTGACCTTCAGCGCACTCGCACTCCTAAGTGAACGAGTGCTTTGCGGAAGACGCCAGCACTCGCTCCGAGGCTCCCCTGCCTCCCCTGACCTGGGCGAGTGCCCTTCTTGACCTATCTTGCCTGCCTTTTTGACCTTTGGGACCCACTCGGCGAATACGGGATTGTACAACGTACATCTCGCTTGATGAGCTCTATAATCCCTTCCGCTGGCCCTGAGAACTCGTCACTAATATTTATCCTTGTTTTGTTATGAATATGATGTAATTTAACGACCTCACTCAACTTTCTTTTTTGTCAAGCATCTAATAATAAGTTGTTGTGTATTAATTTTCTACTCATTAGTTTTTAACTCGCCTATAGACGAGCCTCAATTTCTTTGTTTGACGTTCCGCTCTATCAGCCATCACGTGATTTCGCGAGGTCAAAAAGACCTCAATTTGTGTAACGCGGACTCGGCTCGAAAGAGCGCGCCATGTCATAGCCTCATGACAGTGATGGCCAAAGGGATTCTCGGCTCGCCAAGCTGGACCCGATGAACTCCTCACTTCCCAATTTGTGGACGAGATCGCCATCCCCTTGGCTGACTTCGATATGGGACCTCACCTCCCCATCTCGCCGCCGGAAGTTCTCTGGATGCTAAACCACTTCAGCCTCGTCCCCTCCCAGATCAATCTGCATGGGTTCGCGACCATGATGACCCTGATTTGTTTTCATGCCCTCCTAGGCAGGTGATAAAGACCAGGACGACGACGCGTACAATGTTTTGTACACTGTCTATAGGCGGGATGATGCAGAAAACCTCGCAAGGGTGCCGTCGAAAAACCTCTCATTGAAGTCCTCGCGTGCGGTGTTAAGGAGCGCCTAGCTCACCCACTCGCTGGTGAGGCGGCATCTCCGCTGCTGCAAGGTGATGGTCGACACAAATGTGCCTTAGACTCCGCCATGAAGGCAACGCAGCAACAAGCTGAATCTGCCAAGCTGTTGGCGGGGTAGGGGTAGGGGGGCTAAGAGTCCACTGATAGGTTGGTCGCAGCTAAAGATAGGTTGGTCGCAGCTAAAGAAGAGCTCGTCGATCTGTGTCAGGCCAAGATGGTGCGCGATGTGGTTTAGGTAAACTCAACTCGCCTCCTTCTTGTCTTTTGCCAGGTGATTTTTTATTCTAATTTTAGTTTATTTTTTCAGTCCCCCGACGTGATTGCCGCGACCGAGATCTCATGCACTTTTGGAGCAGAAGAACAAGGGGCTTAAGGACTTGTTAGAAATAATAATCGTATGCTCCAATTTTGTTAATTATGAGCATTATCGGGGTGTAATTAACATCGACATAATTTACTTGATCTAATTAATCGGGTCGATTATGTTTCATACTGTATGGGCAGTTCAGATTATGTGCAGATACCGGACGTCGTTTTACATTTGTATGGTGGGCATAAACATAAAACAGAGGCCATAGAGTTTTACTTAGTGTGGGTGCATGCTCTTGCAAGCTTTCCCACTCTAACACCTTAATTTTTTTTCTAATTCTATGATTTTATATTCAAAATGTATAATAACTATTTATAAAAAAACTATCTACATATTATAAAAAAATCAAATTTCGTTTTTAGATGTTGTTGTTAAGTGGCTACGAAGGTTTGGAGTGGCAGTTGTAGCTTGCCAGCAGCCCTTCCCATGAAAGCTAAAAATGATTGAGTTAATTTGTCGTGGATTATCATAGTAGATATTGTAAGTTTTCCTAATTATTAGTGGACGAATTCAATCGAGTCGTCTCGATCAAGCTTGCGTCAAATTTTGGTTTGCGCGAATTGTCAAAACCCATGATAGGTGGGCTAGACTAATTCGCACTTCATTAACGCTAGCTTGGTCTTCCCTTGGCACGTTCGCATCGATAGATCGGTTCTAATTTGTGCGCTTGATTCATTTAACGTACGCATGAATTTTAAATTAATAAAGAGTAGGGTGCTTTTAATAATTCCCCTCCACTCTCTAAATCCCTCTCCTATTTAGAGATAAAAAGCCGATTATTTTCTTGTGGTCCTTCCGTGAACAAGGCGAACAGTTGCTTGCGGTTCAGTTTTTCCTCACGTTTTTTCCTGCAGTTTTGAAGAGCACTTTCTAGTACTCTTCTTCCAGATTTTTGTGTAGATAGATATTTTTTCTTCCCTCCATCGTTGACGCAGAAAGCTTCACTCTTTTCGGTGCCCAACAGTTGTCGATTGTGAATATTGGAGAAGAGTTTCGATCCTAGTTCCAGGAGAAAGAGGCAGAACTTCCATTACGATCTCTGCTCAAAGCAAAGGTTTTTCATTTGTTTTCTGTTAAAAGCCATGGATTGACTTATTGACCATTGACCATTGACCATCGTTTAGAAAGAAACGCCAAGCTTCTATTTTATTTGCCTGATGTTTGTCATCTTAAAAGCAAAGAAAATAATCAAAGAGATTACTTAATAGAGATTAGTGAATGCTCTCTGCGTCCGAGCCGGCAAGCATTTCGAATTTAAGGCCGAGTGCAAGAATGATACGCATATTTATTTTTATTTCCGCACTTACTTTTCTAAGCGTACTATATTTTATTTTTAGTTATCTTCATATCAAAGTGATCGCATAAATTTCACAAGTGATTAAAACAAAATTATTTTAATTACGCCATACCGTAGGAATTATTAATTAATTATGTTCATGACGATCCTGTTCGCATAGGTCACAATTTGTTTGTATATGTCAAGAATTGTTAACCCACAATTTGTTTGTTCACCCGTGTTAGCAATTTTGTGAAATTTGTCTACGTACGTAATTGATGCATAATGAGGTCCAATGTAATAAATGATTTAGGCACCAAGTATCCTCCAATAACAATATTTCTGCCATGCACACAATAACTATTTGAATAGACTTAAGATAAATAAAAGCATTATATAACATTTATTATTAATTCATGATTACATAGTTCTTCTACACGTAACAATGTGTTATGCATGCATACACATTTATTATTATATTTTTTTCGAGAATAATAAAAATATCATTGAACTCTCAAGGATTGACTTTACGTATTGCCTTCTCAAATTAACTTGGAGGCACAATAAGCCCGAGATCTCGCAAGAACTTCACATATTCTGGACCAAGTTTTGTGGGACAGGACTCATCGTCCTCTTGCGGCGTCTTTGGTTTCCCCAAACTGAGACAATGGGGCTCGCAGTCCCGCCCACAATTTTTGTACCCCGGCATTGTTACCTTGCAGAAGGTGAAGCACTTGCAATAACATCCACCGGCTTCTGCCGTTCTCATGGAGACAAAACCCAATATAACATTTGAGATGAGAAGAGCCATGATAAAATTCTTAAACGCCATCGTCGTTTTTCTTTATTCTTCTAGGTAAAGAACTGAATAATTTGCAAAGGAGATGAATTGTGCTAAGAGCCTTGTGTGGGCATTAATTTATATGATTCGAAATGCCTAAAGAAAGTAATCCGCTATTAAATTGTTTGTGTGGTTGGAACAGAAACGAGGAACTATTTGTTTTATTTGTTTTGCTTATTTGTTGTGGTCGTTCCTATCTGCTTGTTGCAACGAATTTGATTTTTTTTTTTACATTCTAATATATTAACAAAAATCTTGCAGAGTAAATTTACCTGAGTTAATCTTTTTAAATTCAACCGAACAAAGTATTTATAATTAATTTCAACCAGTGCCACTTTATATTCATTTATTTCTAGTCTGAAGGTGCTCTAGAGGAGGGAAAAGTGACATCAGAAGGCCACCAGCGATCTAAGGGGTTGTTGGCATCACCCCAAGGTCGATTGTCAATCCATAATTTGGACTCAGGAGGGCCCTGTGCATGAAGCAACATGCCACCAATGCCGCCGCCCTGGCTCAAAATTGTGAGTTTACGGTATTTTCAAAATTATCATTTGATCAAGCCAATCACGCTTGTAGTACTTCATATATGATCAGAATATTTTTATTTATTTATGAATACCCGTTAATTTAGATATGTATTTTAAAATATTTCTAATTAATAATCACGCTCTTGTTTCTTAAAACTGACTACGAAAACCATAACTTATTAAAATACCGATATGACTAGAATATTATGAATTTTAAAACCATATAACCTGGCTACGCCTGAGTAACTCCCATAAGCTTCTCAAGACATATTGAGTTAAGTATTAGCCTCTAATGAAGTTCTTGGGCTTCGAAAATCATTAAATATTTATGGAAAGTGTATATCGGTATTAGAAGTCTTTCAAATTTTTTCCAAGTTTTTATCAGACTTCAAATTTTTTCCAAGTTTTTATCATAAATTTAGGCCCTCTATTAATTTAAAAACTGAAATTTTACCCTCTTTTTAAATTATTAAAAATATCTATTAATCTCACAAAATTTTAAAAAATTTATTGGAGATAGATATTGACGAGTTCTAACACTTTGATGTTCAAAGTTTTTTGTTTTGATCTAAGCATAAGCCGCAAAAAATTCAAACAAGCATTTCATATAAGAATCGGTCTGCACGGATCTGGAAGCAATCATGGTGTTGAGATTAAGCCACACAGCGAAAGTCTATGACTCCACGGAGGATCTGGAACCGATCCGCTGTGGGGAGGGTCAATGATTGTCGAGAAGATCAGCGCCGTTGGATCTTAATAATAAGATCCAACGGTGGTTGTAGGGTGCGGTGGCTGAGAGCTTACGGGCTCTCGCCACCATCGGCCGGTCGTCGGACCGGCGCGCCACCGCCTCTGACCGGCTCGCCGGTGGCAGGCGCACACTCCATTAGTGGTCCGGCGGTAGGACTCCATCGAAGGCCGCCAGAATGGGTCGATGCAGGGAAATACACCTCGGGCACCGCTGGAGTTTCATTTCCCGGCGGTGCCACCGCCCGGAGACTTGTCGGAGGGGCTGTTGATGTTGGAGTTACCATTGTGATCTAGAAGTGGTCAAACATGTAATGTCACTACCAACACGATATGAGCCTGCAGGGTCGCACATAAGAGCATGTGGAGAAGTTGGAAGATTGACTATGTTGGTAAAGGTTACCAATCACTATATAGAATGGGGGAAGTCCAGCAAATGTTGCTGTCTGAATTCGTCGGGTTTACACGGATAGAATTCGTCGGATTCGTCGGGATTCGTCGGATTGTTCCGTGAAATCTCGACGAATTGTTACAGAGATCCTTAACTCGGCAAATGTTGCCGTCTGACATGATTCGTCGGATTCGTCGGGATTCGTCGGATTGTTCCGTGGAATCTCGACGAATTGTTACAGAGATCCTTAACTCGGCAAATGTTGCCGTCTGACATGATTCGTCGGATTCGTCGGGATTCGTCGGATTGTTCCGTGGAATCTCGACGAATTGTCACAGAGAGCATTAACTCGGCAAATGTTGCCGTCTGATGAGATTCGTCGGAATTCGTCGGATTGTCCCGTGAAAACTCGACGAATGCTGTTCCGTGGAATCCCGACGAATTGTAACAGAAGCCCGTATTTTGCTGTGTGGTCTGCGGATAACGATTCTTCTAGAAGCTGTTTATCCTTTGGGTATAAATAGGACTTCTTTTAGGGTTCTCATAACTTACGAAATAGAAGCCGACGGAAGGAGTTCCGCTCTCGCTCGAACCCTAGACGGAAGTGTTCCGCCGTTCTGAATCGCCTCCGCCGACTTCCTCTCCGACGATTGTCGCCGTTGTTGTTCTTCCTGAAGTGGATCTAGCAATCCGTGGAAGTGCAAGGTGTAGTCTTCTTCTCCCGGCTCGTGTGGACTGCTATAGAGACGTAGACATTATTCTACGTGAGAACTCTTGCAAAGCCGACGAAGGCAATCTTCTTCTTGGAGCATCTAGGTTGGATTTGATCCAATCCCGCCAAGGTAATTTCAAACCTAGCATTTTGATTAACTTCTTGATTCAATATTCATGGTCGATCCGAATCTTTTGGGTTGTTTCTCTTCATTTCCGCTGCGCCTACATTTGATGTATGGTTCTAGAAAAACCCAACAGTTGATTCTCCTATGGCAAAGGGATCTGCCCAGCTACCTTGGATGGGCTCGGGAGTTCTTCCCGAGCAGGGTGGCTGGAGTTGGTGCTCGGGGTTCCCTCCTCTTCCTTCCCCAGCACCGGCAGGGCTTCCAGTTGCCGATGATGGTTCTTGGAGGTGGAGCTCTCCCTTCACTTGAGCTAGGGGAGGGGTTATATAGGCAGCCCGGTGTTGAAACCCCCTCCCGCTCTCTCCTTCCTTCTCTCGGTTAAGAAATCCAAGGTTTTGGCTTAGCCAACCTTAGTTGAGTTTATGGGCAGTTGGCAAGGGTTGAGTGGAGCGTGGAGTGTACTGGTGGGATTAGTGGTAGGTGGGGTTGGGCTTAAAATATCTCATCCCACTTTAGTTGTAGCCTAGGTTTGGGTTTGGTTTTGGCTAGGCTTGGAGCTAGCCTTGGTCCAAACCTAAAAATATCTATTCAACTCCTTGGAGTTGTGCTGCCTCATGCCTGAATTCCTTTCGCCTGCTTTGGGATTAGTACTTATTTGCATGGGGAGAGTTGGGTTAGCTTAGATGAGTGGGTTTAGATTTTGAGAAAATTACTCTTTTGAGGAGGGTTGACCAGGTCAACCCAAAGTGGGTCCCCCATGCATATCAAAGTCAATGTGGGTCCCAGTCATTGAGTGTCGAGTTATCATTGATGTGACGTGGTTGAAATCCAGCGTTCACGTATCTCGAGGTCTCGTATAATTTTATGAGCATTTATTTTTATATACTTGCCCAAACGATGTAGGAATTGAGCAAAATGAATTTGTTTGCACTCGTATAGACCATACGAGTCTAACGTAACTGACAGACTACAATTTGGAGCTCATTTACTCAATATTCAAAAATGGCGTTGTTGCGACGCTCAATATTACTCAAAATAGTCATTTTCTCCAAACGACCTCGGATTGCAACAAAACGAGTTCCGTTGCACTCGTAAGAACCATACGAGACTAACGCAACTGACGTAGGTCGATTCGGAGCACGAATGCTTATTAAACTAAAATAGCGTCGCCGTGACGCGCTACGGTACTCAAAATGATTACTTTCACTAATTGACCTTGGATTGAGACGAAACGAATTTCGTTGCACTCGTATCGACCATACGAGTCTAACGGAATTGGCCGAAGTCTATTCGAAGCACGTATGCTCATTAAACTAAAATAACGTCATCGTGATGCGCTATAGTACTCAAAATAGTCACATTCACTAAATAACTTCGGATTGGAACAAAATAAGTTCGGTTGCACTCGTATCGGAAGAATCGGTCTGCACGGATCTGGAAGCAATCATGGTGCTGAGATTAAGCCACACAGCGAAAGTCTACGACCCCACGGAGGATCTGGAACTGATCCGCTGTGGGGAGGGTCAATGATTATCGAGAAGATCAGCGTCGTTGGATCTTAATAATAAGTTCCAACGTTGGTTGTAGGGTGCGGTGCTGAGAGCTTACGGGCTCTCGCCACCGTCGGCCGGTCATCGGACCGGCGTGCCACCGCCTCTGACCGGCTCACCGGTGGCAGGCACACCCTCCATCGGTGGTCCGGTGGTAGGACTCCGTCGGAGGCTGCCAGAATGGGTCGATGCAGGGAAATCCACCTCGGGCACCGCTGGAGCTTCATTTCCCGGCGGTGCCACTGCCCGGAGACTTGTCAGAGGGGTTGTTGATTCTCCTCCGGCAAAGGGAGCTTCCCAGCTAACTTGGATGGGCTCGGGAGTTCTTCCTGAGCAGGGTGGATGGAGGTGGTGCTCGGGGTTCCCTCCTCCTCCTTCCCCAGCACCCGCAGGGCTTCCAGTTGCCGATGAAGGTTCTTGGAGGTGGAGCTCTCCCTTCACTTGAGCTAGGGGAGTGGTTATATAGGCAGCCCGGTGTTGAAACCCCTCTCCCCCTCTCTCCTTCCTTCTCTCGGTTAAGAAATCCAAGGTTTTAGCTTAGCCAACCTTAGTTGAATTTATGGGCAGTTGGCAAGGGTTGAGTGGAGCGTGGAGTGTACTGGTGGGATTAGTGGTAGGTGGGGTTGGGCATAAAATATCTCATCCAACTTTAGGTGTAGCTTAGGTTTGGGTTTTGTTTTGGCTAGGCTTGGAGCTAGCCTTGGTCCAAACCTAAGAATATCTATTCAACTCCTTAGAGTTGGGCTGCCTCATGCCTGAATTCCTTTGGCCTGCTTTGGGATTAGTGCTTATTTGCATGGGGAGAGTCGGGTTAGCTTAAATGAGTGGGTTTAGATTTTGAGAAAATTACTCTTTTGAGGAGGGTTGACCAAGGTCAACCCAAAGTGGGTCCCCCACGGATGTCAAAGTCAATGTGGGTCCCAGTCGTTGAGTGTCGAATCATCATTGATGTGACGGGGTTGAAATCCAGCTCTCACGCATCTCGAGGGCTCCTATAATTTTACCAGCATTTATTTTTATTTACTTGTCCAAATGAAGTCGGAATTGAGCAAAATGAATTTGATTGCACTCGTATCGACCATACGAGTCTAACGTAACTGACAGACTTCAATTCGGAGTTCGTTTACTCTATATTCAAAAATGGTATTGTTACGGCGCTCGATGTTACTCAAAAAAGACATTTTCTCCAAACGACTTTGGATTGCAACGAAACGAGTTCCGTTGCACTCGTAACGACCATATGAGCCTAACACAACTGACGGAGGTTAATTCGTAGCATGTATGCTTATTAAACTAAAATAGCGTCGTTGTGAAGCACTACGATACTCAAAATGGTCACTTTCACCAAATGAACTCGGATTGGGATGAAACGACTTTCGTAGCACTCATATCGACCATACGACTCTAACGGAACTGGCAGAAGTCAATTCGGAGCACGTATGCTCATTAAACTAAAATAGCGTCGCCGTGACACGCTGTGGTACTCAAAA
Source organism: Dactylorhiza incarnata (assembly GCA_033032865.1). Classification (NCBI taxonomy): domain Eukaryota; kingdom Viridiplantae; phylum Streptophyta; class Magnoliopsida; order Asparagales; family Orchidaceae; genus Dactylorhiza; species Dactylorhiza incarnata. The sequence continues at coordinate 8,786,099 of JAWHQI010000058.1, read as the reverse complement.
TGATCACTTTCAGCAAATGATCTCAGATTGGAACAAAACGAGTTTCGTTGCACTCGTATCGATCATACGAGTCTAACAGAACTGATGAAAGTCAATTCGGAGCATGTATGCTCATTAAACTAAAATAGCGTCGTCGTGACGCGCAACGGTACTCAAAATTGTCACTTTCGCCAAATTACCACAGGTTGGAACGAAACGAGTTCCGTTGCACTCGTATAGACCATACGAGTCTAACGGAAGTCAATTTGGAGCACATATGCTCATTAAACTACATTGGCGTTGTGGCGAAGCACAATGTTCCCCAAAACAGTCATTTCTCTAAATGACCACCATTAGGGGGTGGAGGTCAGGTCGTGGTTCTCTATGACCCATCCTGAGATCCTCCAAGGGTTCAACTGAACTGGCTAGACCCTATTTTAAAGTTGGGATGTTACACCGCATGCTGCACCAAGTCGTGCGGCCTCCCCCATCGCCCGGTTGTGCATACTTCCGCGCATCCGCTATCTGCTTCGTTCCCCTCACGTGCTGCGAATATATTACCTCAGGCATGGTGAAGGCTCCGACGTCTCTCACGTAGCAACACCAAGCCATGAGATACCGCCCACATAGGCCGCACCAAGCCGTGCAACACCACACACGCAGGCCGCGCGACACCACCCATGCAGCCCGAGCGACACCACCCGCGCAGGCCAGGCGACACCGCTCTCATGGAAACAATCACACTGCCGCTTGGTACTGAGTGCGAATCCAACGCACAGGACTCCTCTCGCGCGTGGATTCCCTTCTACGCTCTCCTGCGATGGGAGCACTCTCTTATGCGCGGAAGAGCCGCTCTTCGTCGCTTGCCTCTGCAACGCTCATCACCTCTACGATGCTCATTGTCATGCTCACTATCGCTCGCCTCCCAACATCTCGCTTGCCGACGCAACCGTCACCCATTCCGTCGTCACCCCCCACCGTCGTCACCCCCCACCGTCGTCGCCGGCTTTGCCCGAACTGCCATGGCGGGGAAAGATCGCTATATTTGCAAAAAATGGTGATCTGTGTGCCCCAGATCAAGAGTTCTTATTTGTCCGTCCAGTAGTTATTGTGGCGAATTTACCGAGGCACCCCTCTCAAAGGTTATAAAAGGGTTCCTGATCCATCATTTGAAAACACCTTACCTTTAGCACTAGAGAGAGCTCTCATGTATTCACTTGAAGATATTCCAGAGATCTCCTTCGGTATTTGAAGATCCCTCTCGGAGCTCGAAGATCTTCTTCGGAGCTCGATGATATCCTTTGGCTCTCTAGGTCCCTTTGAAGATAGCTCGAAGATGATCTTCTTCAGCTCCGTGCTTCGAGTCCAAAGCCCCTATTGCTGCGTTGATCCTTTCAGATTGCTCTCGAGCACACTTCTCAGCGCTCCGCTCCAAGTAACACTTGTAGTCCAGAAATCTTATTGTATGGAGCGATTGTCTGTCACCCTCGAGAAATAGCTTCTTGTAACACTCCGAGAGATATTGAATTTGGTCGGCACCAATCCGGCCCCGTGGTTATTTCCCCTTTCAGGTTTTTCCACGTCAAACGTCTTGCTATCAATTGATGGTTCTATATGTGGCTGTTTACGCACACGGCTCACTCTCGAGCTGAGATATTATTTGATGTTTTCCTACCTAAAATAAAATATATTTATATATCAAATGTTTTGATATTAATTTTTAATTTATATAGAAATTTTCTTCATTTCAATTGCTTGAAACTCGAATATTTTATTTTCTTGAGATCTTTTCCCAACTCTAAAGTATCGAAAACCAGGAAAAAAAACTTCTTTAAAGATCCAACAACTACGGAGCAGGTCTTCTTGGCAATTGAAGGATTAGTGGTATAGCGACAATACGGTGGATAATTGACTTGACGAGTTCCTGGTCCTAGATGATAATTGCTCCTAGGGAACAAAGAGAGTTCTCACTAGCAGGAGAAAAGAAACGAAATGGACGCAAGGCTAGTCAGAAGAAATGTCCGGAAAAATTCGAGCAGTAAAGGAGGGGCATGACTGGAGAGTGCAAGGTGCTCAATACCGAAGTTGAAAGAGATAAAAGGCGGTGATCGACGCCCTAGCTCGAAGATGTGTGAATAGATAGAAGGATGTTGTGATCAGTACTTAGCTCATAGAGGAGAAATGGGTCAAAGGAGGGAATGAAGTCTTTCGGAGGGAAATGAATTTTCATCTTTTTATTTAGAATAATTAAGATCTATAAAATTATTTATATTTAAACAGAGTTTCTTTACAAAAAAACAATTGTATAATTTTACAATAAATATTTTTATTTTTAATTAATTTCTTGACTAATAAACTTTCTATTCGACTCTCGGCTCATCAATTCGATTTCCACTTATAAGGAGATCAAAATTGCATATATGTTTAAATATTCAATGACCTATATATACGTCTAAAGACTCAGAGTCTCGGCCCATCAAGGACGGAGCACGGAAGCGACGGGTTAAGGGGTGTGCGTCATGGTTAGTTCGTCGGTATGGGGCTGGGTTTCTCTAGGGGTCTGCGTGTCTAGCTTTGTCGTTGGTGGGGGAGAGACTTGTTTCTGATGGACGACTGTTCTGCAGAGATCGAGGGGGCAATCTTTCTTATACTTGTATTACTGGTAAGGTTCCTTCCCCTTCTCTGCTCGTTATCCCGCTACGTCCTCTAGTTCCAGCCATATACGACAGGGTTTGCGCTAGATTCACTTGAGAAGACATCAGTAGGGCGGTGGCTCCCATGCGTCATACTCGTGTTGTAAAATGCTTTGATGGATGACCTCCTCTATCCTCACTCAAAGAGTTATTCTTCTCCATCTATAAGTGTAACATCCCCCAAACTACTAAACCCCTAGGAAATTTTTGTCATGACAAATTTATGATAAAAATATGATAAGAGACCAAGGGTACCTTGGTGACAAGTTGATTAAGAGGAGAACACCATGGTGTGCACTTAGCCACTATGGGTCACCCGAATTTAAGGAAAATTCAAGTGTAAACCAAGAAGGGTTGAAGCACCCCAAGCATCACTTATAACCATGTGGAGATCCCCTAGGCTAAATTAAAGCATGTTAGGTAACATGGATGGTTTCCTAAACCAAAAAGGGGGTGCCCCTTGATCATTATAAGAGCCTTTACCGGATTAGGTCAAGTTACACATAAAGGTCCAACTTGACATATTCCACTATAGTATGGGCCGGTCAATTAGCCTGAGCCAGTGAAACTGACCACACCACACCCTTCCTAGACATTAGGGTAGGATAATGGGACAAAGTGGACCCAATGTGATTGGTCAATTTTAGGAAATTATGTCAATTATCAAAAAGCCCCAAATTGACCTATAAATGTACTAATCCCATCAATTGACCTTCAACTGGCCCAAATGTGATCAAATTGGTCACACCAAACCCTATATGACCATTAGGAGATACTAATGTGGCAACATTGAACCTTGGAGGTGGACCAATTTTGGGAAATTGGGACAATTACCAAAAAGCCCCAAATTGACCTAAATGTGTTAAACCCCTCAATTGATCTTCAATTGACCCAATGTGATAAAATTAATCACCCATAACACTCCAAGATTACTTAGGGAGATTAATGGGTCCAGATTGGACCCTTGGTACAAGCCAATTTTTGGGAAATTAGGCAAAATTATCAAATTGCCCCCAAATTACAATTTATGCCCTTTATGGTTCAATTGGCCCTCAATTGGCCAAATTGACCTAGCACAATCCTTCCTAAACACTAAGGGAGTATATGAGACCTAAGTGAACCAAGGTGTACATTCAAGTTTGGAGGATTATGGCAAAATCACCAAAATGCCCAAATTGTTACTCTAAGCAATTTAGTGCAATTATGACCCATATGACCCCACCATGACTCAATTCATATTGGAGTAGGTTCATAGGATCTAAGGAAACAATGTGGGTCAGTCACAATGGATGGGGTGAGCTTGGATCAAGCCCAAACTCAAAATTCCCAATTTGCTCAATTTAGGTCAATTGAGCTCAAAGCCCAATCCAACTGATATTAACCCAAATGCATGAGCCCAAGAGCAAGCCCATATTGCCTAATACCAGCTGGTCCCGAAAATTGTCAGGTTAGAGAATTAATTAGGGCTAATTTGGAATTAGCTTCAAATCAAAAGAGACAAAAATGAGAGATTTGGGGCATGAGTGCCAAATGACCCTCAATTGCCTTTCCCAAGCCCTTCTTTGAACTCAGGGAGTAATTCCCAACATTTCCCAGGCCGGCCAGCTGCTAAGTGGAGCCAAGGAGGAGCTTCCAAGGCTTGGCGACCCCTCCCCCAATGGCAGCCACATATACACATCCCCTCAACCCTTTTTGACAAAAGCATTAGCATCTTGGAGTGCAGAGGAGAAGAAGCCCCATGATTGTAGAAGGAACCGAGCACTGAGGATGGAGATTGACCAAGGAATTGGAACTCAAATGTCGGTCATGGCAAGCCGGGATTCCCTCAAACTAAAACTCAATAAGGCAAGTTTTCCTCACCTCCTCCTCTGGTGCTAGTAATCTCAATCTTCCATTTCCAGAAATAGCTTGTGTATTGGTGATAAAACCATTTTGAAACCTTGTTCTTGGCCGAAAAACGAAAACAGCAGGGGCCCTATCCCGTCCACGTTCTCACCTCCAGTGGATAGCCCTACCCCGGCCGGTGGTGGTGGTTTAGGGCTTTTGCCGGAGATGGCCGGAGTTGGCCAGAAAATAGGGTCAAAGTTGGCCTTGTGAGAACGAATCGGGACCGCAGGCTTGGGAGGAAGACGACTCCACAGCCGTCCGATCTGGGGTGATCAGATAGTCGCAGCCCACCTCTAATTAATACATGTTTTATTAAAATAATTGTCCGACCTTTAAATAATTGTAGAAAATACCTAAAGGCCAAATCATAAAAAGTGCTCAACATGAAAAAGGTAGCCCTTGAGTCTACTATTTTTAGAAATTGATTTCACTCAATTTGGAGCACTGTAGCTCCCTAGGCATCCATTTTAGTATAGCATGTACATAGGGGCTCTTAATCATTGGAAATTTATTTATGGAGTTCTACAACTCCAAATAGCTTGCATTTTGGGGCATGCATGAGGCATGCCCTATTAGACCTCCTGTAAAAATTTGAGAACTTTTAAAATTAATTTGCCGAAGGATTAGTTAGGGTTTTAATTAAGCTTGCATGTAGCAATTATGGGGGCTAATGACTCCTAATCACCACAAATTTGGGTTGAGGGCATAACCTTATCATGGTGAGGGTCTGGTAAAATTTTAGACCAAAATGACATGTGCATGTTTGGGAATTACCGTATGCATCTAGGTGTACTGTATGGGAAATGGGGTGCATTTAGCACCCAAGTAATTTTAGTGAATTTTGGAGCTCTACAACTCCAATTAGGATGAAATTTGGGGCATGCATGAGTCATGCCCTAAAGCACCCCCTACCAAAAATTGGGAATTTTTGGAAATAATTTTTATAATATTTTGTTCAACATTTCATTTTCCTTGTATAGCAGAAATCTAGGGTTATAATGGTCCAAATCCACACAAATTTTCTCTGGATGGTAGATCAGGCCAAATATATTCCATGGTAGAAATTCCAGGTCATTTGGACCACTGCATGTTGGGCTTACCCACTTGCATGTTTGTGTCAAGGTTAAGGTGTGGGGTGCATATAGCCCAAATAGGTATTATGTGGTCATAGCTCTTTTTACTTGGTGTTAGTCTCTGAAAATTTAGCCACACCTTTATGATGATAAAATACATACCCTAACCAAAAATTGGAATTTTGGGGGCAAATTTTTCTAAGATTTTTTTAGAAATTAAATAAATCATGTATGATGTGTATCATAGGTTATTTTGACTCAAACCACTCCAAATCTCCTTTGGGAGGTTGGTTATGAGTATATTAGTCACTGGTGAAGTTTTTGGCTCAATTGGGTTCTTGCATATGAATGGATCCATGGTTTAATGAGTCATAGGAAACCTTCATATTTGGTCACACTAAATGTTGATTCCTGCCCTAGTGGAATAGATATTTTGTACACTACTTTTGAGGCCCTTAGATTCCTTAAAATGAAAATTAGACAGAGACAACTTTTGTAGGCCTCTGTGTGTAAGATATGTAGAAAGTGAGATCACACTAGTTGGAGCCCTACAACTCTCTGTACATCAGATTTAGTAAGGCTGGTCCTAGTGAAGGACGAACCTTAAAATGCGAATAACTTTTATATAGTAATTGATATGAGGCTGAAAATTTAACCATGTGTGGATGTACACTAGATCTACTACGAGCCCAAAAATCAGAATTTTTGGGGCACATTTTCCTAAGGTTTTAGTAGGGATTTAATAAACCACATATGGTGTATAAGGTGGGTGAATTTGGCTCAAATCACTCCAAATCTCCTGTGGGAGGTTGTTCTTTCACATAATAGGCTCTCGTTAAAATTTTAGGTCATTTGGACCTCTGCATGTTAGTTGTTTCACATGCAAGAGCAAGGGAATTACGGTGCATATAGCATGACCATGGAACATTAGAGTTTACATGAGATTTTAATGGTTTTACCTGGGTCAACTTTCATGAAATTTAAACCATGCACTTAGGATCATAATAGAATACTTTATAGTGAAAATCATCAACATTTGGGTTAGTTTCCCTATGAAAGTTGACCTCACATGATTTGGTCATGTCGATACCGAGTGAGTAAATATTGGGTCAAAGCTCACTGAAATGCAGTAAAACTTTGTACATGATCTTCTTATACCAGTAGGAAGCTCTGAGAATTTTATTAGAATTAATTATTGAGTACATGACATGCTTCCTGTTGGGCTAGAGAGCATGCAAGCCCGACCAGAGCACCTCCAAATTAGTTCGAGCAAGTACCTATACGATCGGCTAGCGGTATGCCGATACGCAACCAAAAACACAGCACAAAATAACAACAATAAATGTGACACAAAGATTTAACGTGGAAACCCAATAGGGTGAAAACCATGAGACGATCGGAGTCCAACCCGGAATGCCGCCACTAAGAATGTGTAAAACAAATAGGCAATTACAAGGTTTTCCCTCCTCGATGCACACAGCATCTTCACCAACTTCGCACCACACAATAATACACAATAAACAGTAGCAGAAAAATTGCAAGTTACCGACAGTGGCGGACGAGACGGATTACACAAATCCTCTCCAAGATGCCTCTTCGAATCCTTGCCAATGTCTGCTCCAGATCCAATCCGTGCAGGAGAAGTATTCCTCATCAACGTCGCAGAGACGTCTGAAAGCTCTCCCCAAACTAAGACGCTTGACACAAATGCCTCTCTAGAAACTCTTTCAATGCTTGAGATGGGAGAGAAGTGGATGTCTTTCCCCTCCTCCTTCATGCCTATTTATAAGGCTAAAACCAAGGGGTAGATGGTGGTAGATAGCATGTGGATGAAGCTTCCATGAAGCTTCTCTCGGTCAAAGACACATGTCGAATAATATGAAGCTTCATTTGGCCACCTTCCTAGAAGCTTCCTTTAAGAGCACATGTTGATTTCATAGTCAACGACGGCTACCCCTTTTCACACATGGCACGAAACACATGCTTGCATGGTCAAAAATTGGATAGCCTTTTTCACACTTAGGAGAAAGTATCTCATCAAATATCCCCCTTTTTGACTAAGTGAAGAAACTTGTCATTCTAACCATCTTCCTTCAAATCTCCAGTTTGCCTCCGTCTAAGGCCTCCATCAACATGTATCCCCTTTGGTCAGTAGATTCAATGCCACCAAATTCGAGTTAGTAGAACTCAAATCCACAGTTTTCTCCACAAAGGATGGGAACTGTACCCAACAATTTATCCCAAAAATATGCATTTATGAGTCTTAGAATCCAATTTTGATCTTTCATCCCGAGGGATGTGCACAAAGGCTTTGCACCCAAAGACCCTCAAGTGACTATACGAAGGTTCCTTCCCATAACAGACCTTATCAGCAATGCATAATTGGGAGATAAGTTGATGACGTGTGCAACTGTGTATAAAGCCTCACCCCAAAACATGTTAGGTAGCTTTGACTCAGATAGCATGCACCTCACCCTCTCCATCAAGGTCCTGTTCATTCTTTCAGGTACGCCATTTAGCTACGGCATCTTGGGCGAAGTCTTCTCATGTCTGATCCCTTATTCTTTACAATAATCATCAAAAGGACCAATATACTCTCCCCCGTTGTCGGACCTGATGCACTTTAACTTCTTCCCAGATTGCCTCTCCACCTCAGCGTGGAATCTCCGAAAAGTGTCGAGAACCTCACCTTTGGTCTTAATAACCATTCTTATCATGGCGTCAAGGTGTACCAAGGTGAGCCCCGGGCGCCTTGACGCTTAGACGACAATGCGGATGCCTAGGCGACAATAAGGTGAGCAAATGCAAGGCGATAATTAGTTTTTTTTTAAAAAATATATGAAGACTATAGACAACGGTTATTATAATAATCGTTGTCTATAGAGACTGCCACGGGACTATAGACAGCGATTATTATAATAACCACTGTCTATAGTCCCCTGGCGGTTACTATAGACAGCGGTTATTATAATAACAACTGTCTATAGTCCCCTGACAGTTACTACAGACAGTGGTTATTATAATAACCGCTGCCTATAGTCCCCTGACATTCACTATAAACAGCGGTTATAATAATAACCGATGTCTATAGTCCCAGTTTTTTTTACAAGCCAGTAAGAGAATTTACCAACACTACCAGAAGTCATTCAGCATTCAGATACCTAGGTTTTTTTCATTAATACATCCAAAATGAACCACACAACAATCATTAATCATGCCACACCCACACATTGAGGAATAGTGACATGAACAATCACACATTGAGGAATATCAATTAGTAAAATATGTAAATTTAGAATCAATATATTCTGATTTCAGAATCAATATATATAATGACAATCACAACAATTTCACTCAATACCAAAATGTTATCATCATACACTGATACACACTAGTAAATCGTCATTGGCATTGCATGAGCTTAGTTGGTTTGAGGCACTCGTCATTTGCCCATAATTATCAACAAGATCTTCATCATCATTTGCAACGCTAAAATGATATAGATCTTCATCCCCTTTAGCTACTAGTTCAAGATTAGCTGGAGCTCCACTTCATAAATTTCGAGCCCCAGTCCCAATAGCTCTCTCTACAACTTCCCATGTGAGATCATCATCATAAACTAAAGCTTCCCCCGGTTGGTTCATCATCCACTCACGACTCCAATCTAGCTCATCAAATACTAAAGGGTTGTAATAACTTCCTTTTTCACGTCTTTATTGGAATCGTGCTTGTAGACGACGATTATATTGGATGTATACAAGATCATTAAGCCTTTGATGCTCCAATCTATTTCTTTTCTTTGTGTGAATCTGAATCAAGATAGTTGCAAACTTGTTATTTGTTAGTAGATAAAACAAGTTCAATTTTAAATTAAATATTTGTATACTTACAAAATCAAAAGTACTCCAGTTGCGCGCACAACTAGAAGAAGAACAACATAAGCCAAGTATGCACAATGCTACCTTTGTAAAGTCAACATTCGCTCCTCCATGTGCACCCCACCAATCCACTATTTATTTAAGACAAAAATAAATTAGTATAACATATAAGTAGTTTAAGAAAAAATAAAAACGTAATCAATACTTACTTGGATTTAAGGTGGTTCGTTGCCTAATAGCCATTGGATTTCCAAAACTATTTCGAGATGCTTTATAGTTAGTGTCTTGCTCTGCAATCTTGTCTTGTAATTATTGATCAGGCACTAGTCTTGCAATAACATCATTGAAAGCAGCTTGAAATTTCCAAGTATCATCAATATGTTTTCCTCATATTCAAAATATTTGTTTGGATTTAGAAACAATGCCGACCTATACAACTGTTTCTCCATTTGATTTGTCCACCTATTTTGAACAATGTCAATAATTTTCTTATATAATCATTCTTTATTATCAAAATGATCTTTGATCTTTTGTTTGGCTTCTTCCATTGCCACATATACTTCAGGCATAGCTGGTCTTTCATCTCCATCTACTAATCACAACACGGCTATTAGTGGCTTTCCTCCTTTTAGGAAATCTCTTACTCCATTTCAAAAAACAGTTGAAAGTATTGCTTCAACAACTTGTTTTCCGGCTTCAGTTTTTGCCAGATTAGCAGCATTCCATGAAGGCGACACAAAGAATAATTTCAACTTCTCCTCATGCTTAAGCACACTTTGTAGAGTAAGGAATGATGTTGCAAATCTAGTCACTGAATGCCAAACTAGATCACCACCAATAGTAGTCCTTACTACATCATGTAAACGAGTGTGCCTGGAGATGAAATTTGTAATCATCCTTGCCTTTTTTATCACCATTTTATTTTGTTGTAGTTTGCCTATATCTTCTAGCATGAGATCAACGTAATGAGCTGCACAAGGAGTCCAAAATAATGTGGGCCTTCTCTCCATTAAAATTTTACCAACTGCCTTATAATTGGAGGCATTGTTAGTCACTACCTGCATACAACATAACTTTTTATATATCTAAAGTTCTATAGTTCTATAGTCTATAGTTGTAGACTATTAAACATGAAAAAAATATGAAAATTAAAATAACCAAAAAAAAGTTACCTAAACAATGCAATCTGCTCCTATCTCTGTCATTTTACTATCAAGCAACTCTGATAGCATTGTAGCATCTTGAATATGACCGAATGCATCTACGGAACCCATAAAATAAGTTCTTTCTGGACAGTTTACTAGGAAATTGATCAAATGTCTCCCTCTCCTGTCCGTCCGACCATCTGACAAAAGAGTGCAACCATATCTCCCCCAATATGCTTGATACTTTGTTTTCATCTACTTAACTTTCTCTTTTGTATTTAGTAACAAAGGGACTCGTACATCATGATAACTTGGGCCTTTATAACCAGACCCATACTGTCCAACTGCTTCAAGCATTACTTCAAAACGTCGTTCCTTTGCAGCATTGAAAGGAATTCCACATTCATAGAACCAATATGCAACATAGCCATCAACTCTCTTTTTCTTTTCAGGAGATCTAAAACATCTCTCAATAGTAGTTTGTGCAGGACCTTTAGCATGTCTTTCATCAACTACATCTTCGGGAGCACGTCTTACATGAGCATCCATAGGGCCCCATTTTTGTGGAAGGTGGAGTACTTTTCTCTTTTTGGCACTTATCCCAGAACTTGGGACAAATGAAATTGTAGTTGTAGATAATGTCGGAGAAACATTCTGTGAATCTATTCGCTCTATTTCTTGTTCACTCGCATTATCATCATCAGCTGTCAAATCCACCTTGTCCCTTTTTATCATTTAAAGCTGCATACATCTCAGTTGCTATTTCTGAAGTAGTCTTAAAACACTTTGCCACATCTCCATATCCGCCACATAAGTGTTGTTTCAATCTCTTGATTCCACCTTGATATACTTTATCATACAAATTACATTTAACGATATTTTTATCCTTTATGTCAGGCCAATGTCCATACTTCCATCCAGGATCCTTTGAATTTGCTTTTCTTTTAGGAATAGTTTTTGGATCAAGCTCATTGTTACCAACAGATGGAGCAAGACTGTTGATGTTTTGGTCTTCCATCTTTCACAAACAAGACCTATAGAATTCAGAGTTAGGTAGGGTCAATGTCCATAAACAATTACAATTATAATTTACACATAGTTACACAAATAGTTCATACTTCAATTTTCATACAGTTCTATTTCTAATTTTCTACATAAGTATGAAGTAACACAATAACACATACACAATTACACAATTACATTTGATTAGCAATAAAACGAAATATGTTTCTAACTTTCAATCATGTTTCATGTCGCACAATAATTGATTATATAATCACAAATCTTATTTCGCATATTATCAATTTTCTCATGCGAAAATTCATTCACTCCATCATAGATCTGCAATAAAAACAAAAATATTTGTTAAAATAAATTCAACATAATTATTATCATGTATAAAACTATATGAAGTTAACTTACCCTTGATGGCATTGTCGTACTCCAAAGAGCATCAACTATGTCAATCATGTAGCATATGATATAATACCCACATTGAATATTATCTGGTTGTTTAGGGCACTAAATAAATAAACAAATAGTAAACATTAAAATTTAGAATTGTAAATATGGAAAAAATATTTAACATATACTCATATAGGTTATAGCTTACCGGCTTCCACCGTAAAACCTTTGGTTTTTGAAAATTGGATTTTCGATCCTTTGCCAAATCTTTCAATGCACTTCATAAAATATTAAAAAAAATTAGTTTGCAGCTGAATCTAAATTTCAAATAGGGAAAAACTAATTAATAAACTTACAGTGTAATGACATTTTTAAGATCGTCACGAATGTCATTATTTAAAGGATCAAGCCAATAAATTGTATTTTTACTGTATTCAATAATCGCCAACATCCAATGTAATAACTTAATTCGAATAAAAATAGCAATAATTATTTATACTTACTCCTATGATATGGCAAAAATAATAAAGAATCCGGATGAAGTTGAGTAAGCCTATTTTTTAGATCTTGTACTCGTGATTTAATACGCTCCTTGACAAACTTATCATTAAAAGCAAAAATAGATGTCGGATAATGAAAAGATACATTTCTTGTGTATCTAAACTTCTTTAGTTGTGAATCTATGTACCTGTAAAAAACATGTAAATTCATAATCAAAATATATATTAACTAAAAATCTTAGGTTTGTAATATTTGATAATCATTACTCACCCAATACATGATAATATGATGTTAACTCTAATTTTTTCTATATTAAGAAAATCAAACAACTCTGAAACTTCAAAGTATGTACATGTTGAGTCTTCAGTTCCAAATACATTTGGATGTAATACCAGAGTTATTATTTTTTCCTGTCTCTCCATCGTAGTAATGAAATCGGGTAACATGAAAATGACATCATTTGCATTCTGTGGAATTAAAAATAATTAGTATTTCGGGCAAAAATATTAATTACATAAAAATAAAAAATAATAATTATAAATTTATAATACGGAAGATGGTAAACACCCATGTGATGTTTTAGGCTGATGTGATGTTTCAGGCAGTTGTGATGTTTCAGGCCCATGTGAAGCTAAAACAAGTGCCTGCTGAAAAACCAAAAATAACAAGTTTACCATAAATAAAAGTATAAAGATAGCATGATATTTCATAAAAGTATAAATAATTAAACATAAATACATAATAATACCTGAGACATGTTTTGAGATGTTTCATTTCTAGCCCCAAACATGCGCGTAAGTTCATCAATTTGATTTTTCATGCTAGCCATCTCTGCTTGATGCGCTTGTTGTTGTTGGTTGAGTTGGCTCTGAAAGGCCTGCTCATGTTGTTGTTGTTGTTAGTAGAGTTGGCTCTGAAAGGCCTGCTCATGTTGTTGTTGTTGTTGGTAGAGTTGGCTCGCATTGGCTTGATGCTCTTGTTGTTGTTCTTGCCTCCATAACTCTTGTTGTTGGCTCAATCTTTCTTGAACAATAGATTCCACATCATCAATACGAGCTATTGTTCTCTCCTTCCGCTTATCATTCTTGAAAAAACTTGCCACCAGCTCTTACTCTGCCCGGATGTTCCTTTCCTAAAACAGATGCAAGGATGTCATCTCTTCCCTGTGGCACTGTTGCAGCAGTCTGGGAATCTTGTGTCGAGACCTCGTCCTATGTGAAATCAATAAATATTAATGCAAATGATGAAATGAAATTTTAGAAATGATGAAATGATAATTTAAACATACAATTTTAGCTGCCAAATCAGCTGCATCTTGACTAATGTATTCACCAGTCTTTCTTTTGTGACCGGCTTTCCATAGCTCCGCACATGAAATTGGTGTATTTGCACCTTGTTCAATCTTGACAATAAAATGCAAATAAATTATCATTTAAATTATTGAGAAAACTAATTTTTAAAACAAAATATATGAGAGAGAAGTAGAGAACTAAATACTAATACCATCCTTTTTTCTAATCCAGATATGGAAGTAGTATGAAACGACTTCTGTGCTTTTGCTCTCCCTGTATTAACTTTACTTTTATCTTACACAAATAAATATTTGTTAATACTTAGAGTAGAATGCTTACAAAGTTAGTAAATGCTATAAAACATTGAGTTTATTAAGACCACATAACCATAGATTCTGGAGTGGTGCGATTGTCGACAAAAACTTTGCAATCTTCAGGAACTATAAAATTATACTTGACAGAAACATTGTAACGATGCTCCAAATCAACATCCTTTACGTAAGTGACATAAAGTTTGAATTTCCACGACCTCCAACTTTCACCCATGCTTTTCATTAATTAATGACGAACACCATCAGCATTATCAAAATAATTCTGAAAATATCAAAATAATAGACAATATTATTAATAAATAACTAAAAAAACACAGTTATCTAATCACTAATAACAAAATTACGTACATTTACTTCTTCCCATATTCGATCTTCAATTTCTTTATCAACTTCCTTCCATCTAGCACATGTAATTGGAACATAAATCCTCACAAGAAAACCAATTAAACTCATCAATTTATTAGACTTAGGCCCGGGAATAATGTAGTCATCATCATTAACAAAAATAAAAAGCTTCTTCCCCTCTGCTCTAAGCTTATTCAATCTCATCATTTTAGTGAAGCCTCTTATTGACTTTGATGAGGATCCTTTATCAGCCATTTTCATGTAACAAGAAAACCCTAAAAAAAACCTAAACCATCCAAAAAACCTAAACAAAATTCATACAAAACCGCAATGATATTGAGGTACTACCAGTCTACCACACATTAAGTCAATCACACATATAAATAAATAACTATAGAAGCAGTAGGAACTAGGAAGTAGGGAAATATAAAATGATCATTCAACTTAGAAATTATACCATTCAAATTAGAAATTATATCATTCAACTTAGAAATTATATGAGCAAGAAAAACATGTAAAAACGAACCAGAGGAAAATGTTGACTTGTCGAGGAGAAATCGCCTTTAGGGTTTTCGCACAGAGCAGCAACGATCCAACGACGGTAAAAAGTAAAATGTCGAGGTAAATTCTATTGTTTATATCCCTATTAGACAGCGGTTTATATATAAACCGCTGTCTATTATACACGAAATATTACAATAGACAATGGTTTATATATAAACCGCTGTCTATTATACACAGAATGTTACATGAGGCAGCGATTTATATATAAACCGTTATCTAGTGTACACAGAATGTTATAATAGACATCGGTTTATATATAAACCGCTGTCTATTAGAGTATAGACATAAGTTTATATATAAACCGCTGTCTATACCCCTAATTTTTAAAAAAAAAATAAGGCGGCCTTCGCCTTGTTTTCAATCGGCCGACTGGACGCCTAGGCATCGCCTAGGCAATGCCATGATAAGAATGTTAATAGCATAGACCCAAAGTATGGCGGCAGTTCTGGGCATAAGATCCGGGACTCTCTAGGTGCGAGAGAGGGATCATAAAACTGGTATCACTTAAACAAACGATCCAACGAGAAAGAATTCAGAACTTTTAGAATATGGGGGCATGCATGAGCCAAGCCCTATTACACCTCCTGTAAAAAATTGAGATTTTCCTAAGGATTATTTAGGGTTTTAATTAAGCATACATGTAGCAATTATGGGGGATAATGACTCATAATCACCACAAATTTGGGCTGAGGGCATAACCTTATCATGGTGAGGGCCTGGTAAAAATTTTTGACCAAAATGATATGTGCATGTTTGGGAATTACCATATGCATATAGGTGTAGTGTGTGGGAAATGGGGTGCATATAGCACCCAAGTGATTTTAGTGAATTTTGGAGCTATACATCTCCAATTAGGATGATATTTGGGGCATGCATGAGTGATGCTATAAAGCATCCCCTGCCCAAAACTGGGAATTTTGTTAAATAATTTTTATAAGATTTTGTTCAACATTTCATTTTCCTTATATAGCCTAGATCTAAAGTTATAATGGTCCAAATCCACCCAAATTTTCTTTGGATGGTAGATCAGGCCATATATAGTTTATGGTAGAAATTCCAGACCATTTAGACCACTGCATATTGGGCTAACCCACTTGCATGTTTGTGCCAAGGTTATGGTGTGGGGTGCATATAGCCCAAATAAGTATTATGTGGCCCTATCTCTTTTTACTTGGTGTTAGTCTCTACAAATTTAGCCACACCTTTATGATGATAAAATACATCCCCTAACCAAAAATTGGAATTTTTGGGGCACATTTTTCTAAGGTTTTTGTAGAAATTAAATAAATCATGTATGATGTATATCATAGGTTATTTTGACTCAAACCACTCCAAATCTCCTTTGGGAGGTTGGTAATGAGTATATTAGTCACTGGTGAAGTTTTTGTATCAATTGTGTTCTTGCATATGAATGAATCCATGGTTTAATGAGTCATAGGAAACCTTCATTTTTGGTCACACTAAATGTTGATTCCTGCCCTAGTGGAATAGATATTTTGTACACAAATTTTGAGGCCTTTAAAGTCATTCAAATGAAAAGCAGGAAGAGACAACTTTTGTAGGCCTTTGTGTCTACAATCGGTTGAAAGTGAGATCACACCGTTTGGAGCCCTACAACTCTCTGTATGGAAGATTTAGTAAGGATGGTCCTAGTGAAGGACATACCTTAAAATGTGAATAACTTTTATATTGTAATTGATATGAGGTTGAAAATTTAACCATGTGTGGATGTACCCTAGATCTACTATGAGCCAAAAATTAGAATTTTTGGGGCACATTTTCCTAAGGTTTTAGTTGGAATTTAATAAACCACATATGGTGTATAAGGTGTGTGAATTTGGCTCAAATCACTCCAAATCTCCGGTGGGAGGTTATTCTTGCACATAATAGGCTCTGGTTAAAATTTTAGGTCATTTGGACCTCTGCAAGTTAGTTGTTTCACATGCAAGAGCAAGGGAATTGGGGTGCATATAGCATGACCATGGAACATTAGAGTTTACATGAGAGTTTAATGGTTTTCCCTTGGTCAACATTCATGAAATTTAAACCTTGCACTTAGGATCATAATAGAATACTCTATAGTGAAAATCATCAACATTTGGGTTAGTTTCCCTAGGAAAGTTGACCTCACGTGATTTGGTCACGTAGATCCCAAGTGAGTAAATATAGGGACAAAGCTCACTGAAATGCAATAAAATATTGTACATGATCTTTTTATACTAGTAGGAAGCTCTGAGAATTTTATTAGAATTAATTATTGAGTAGATGACATGCTTCCTTCACAAAGTACAATTTGAGCTTATAACTTGAGAAATTCATAACATGAAATGTATTTGCTGGATTGTTGTAGAACTTTGCAATTAGACTTTGCATACTAGTAGAAAGCTTTCAGAATTTTATTAGAATTAATTATTGAGTACATGACATGCTTCCTTCACAAAGTACAATTTGAGCTTATAACTTGAGAAATTCATAACATGCAATATATTTGTTGGATTGTTATAGAACTTTGTAATTGAACTTTTCATACCAGTAGGAAGCTCTCAGAATTTTATTAAAATTAATTATTGAGTACATGGCATTCTTCCTTCACAAAGTACAATTTGAGCTTATAACTTTAGAAATTTATAACATGCAATATATTTGTTGGATTGTTATAGAACTTTGTTATTGGACTTTTCATACCAGTAGGAAGCTCTGAGAATTTTATTAGAATTACTTATTGAGTACATGACATTCTTCTTTCACAAAGTACAATATGAGCTTATAACTTGAGAAATTCATAACATGCAATATATTTGCTGGATTGTTGTAGTACATTAATTTAATTAGAGGCATTTTTGTATTAAGTAGTATGCGGATACCCTGGTGTGTTCTTTAGGGGCGTACAAAAGGTTTAGGCTGGGAGGTGTCATACAGGCCTAGAAGTGGAGGACCTGATCCACTGCCCCGGTTTGCCTCAACGGGGTGTACCTGAGCAGAGACCTAAAAAGCAGGATAGAGGTTGTGCTTATCAGATAGTACGTGGATACCCTGTTTGTTCTTAGGGGCGTACGTAAGGTTTAGGCTAAGAAATGTGTGACATTAACCTAGAAGTGGATATATAGCCCAGTCCCCTGCCCTGTTTGCCTCAACTGGGTACCTGAGTTGACATACTCGAACAGTGGGAACTACAAAAGGTCTGTACGTACAGAGTCAGGTGGGTGAGTTACATCATTGCATTGCACATCATAGCATAGCATACTTGCATAAAATAGAGACCTCGTTGTATAAATTAGTATGGGTTCTTTATACGATGAGTTTACCTTCTTGCCAGATCCCTTAGCTTATGTGTTTGTGTGTGTATACACATAAGTTAATGTTACTTTCATAGCTGCTCTAGTTGTTTCTTGACTTGCTCTTGTTTATCTTAAATCAGCTCTGGTTTACTTTTCTAGGTGCTTAGCTCTTTTATAACTACGTACATATACTCACTTTGACGCTCATTTATATACTGCTCGGTTTCATAGTAGCACTCTTTTATACATGGTAGGACTGAGCAAGATTCACTGTCACTTGCTTGATATATGTTACCCCTTGTTGTCCTTCGCTTCTTCCTCCCGCCCGGTACCTAAGAGTCGTCAGGGGAGGGGATGGGGAATTTGGCTTAGTCTTTTGACTAACGGTCGGTGGACCACATTATTTTAGGAGTCGTTATGCCGGAGCAGCAGGACGTCTTTCAGGAGACCGGGACAAGAGAGTGTGACAAGGGGGAGCAGCCCGTACCAGCAGTAGCTGAAATAGATATGGATGTAAATGTTTTGAGACTTCCGCATGAGCATGAGTGAACCTGTAGTAAGGATATATTGATCTACTGGACATAAGCCCTTTTTGTTCATTTTATTGTACTCATTGTTGGACTTGTATTCATTTTCATATATATATACAGATATGTGTGATTGTGGACTTGGTTTATTTTTACGTAGTTTACTTCTTATCTCTTGTTGGCCTGGTCGATCTTTCTTGCCAGCAGGATCGACATCTTGCGGAGGCGGCTAACTCGTGTGTTAGCGTCACCGTAAGACGGCGGTTCTGGGCATAAGATCTGGGAACTCTTCAAACACATGAATTATTGTTGAACCATCAATAATTGTGAATTTACCTACTCCAATACATTTTAATTTTAATTATTCATTTAGTTAACAAATAGATTAAACTCTAAATAAATCTAGCAAAAGACAATAAAATAAGTGCTTTTGGGGAGACAACCTATGCATTATTGTTTTTTTTTTCCATGCACATATCCAGATCACCAGACATGTGGCTTGTACGTGTATACTTGATGTTGTTTTTCATGCATAGAGCACTTCACACATGCCTCTTCAAACTGGCTTAAATGTTCTAAAAAAACACATCACGTGCCTCAAATAGAGTTGTCACAGTTCCGATTAGACTAAAACTTTGAACCGAACCGCTAAGGTAATGGTTATTCAAATTAGAACCAAAACCGTATTTGGTTTGACAGTTCTGATTCTCGTTCCAGCATAATTTTTGGAACCGTCGTGTTAATGGTTTCGATTCTGGTTCAACAAGAACCAAAACCAAACCGGTCACTAATGGTTCGGTCCGGTTCCAATCAGTTCCAGCCAGAACCAAAACCAAACTTGGCGGAATATATGGGGGAGGTCGAAAATAAAAAATTGGAGGGGCAAAGTAAACCCGTTCGGTTTTTTGCAAGTGGGATTTTGAAGTCCGCGGCCCGGGCGCAATAATTTCCCGTTACACCAATGGAGAGTATTTTTTTTATAATATAGTAAGTAGGGCTGAAAGTTAAAAACTGAAACCGCAAAACCACAAAACTGCACCAGACCGCACCAATTTTAAAAATTCAAAGATCACGATCGTGTAATGCTGATATAATGTTCTTGTGGCTGAAGATCACGACACAACACAGGGTAAAGAACTTTGAATTGCTGCTCTTGAAATCATATTTTACAATTAAAATTATGTTTGAAAAATATATTAGTTAATTCAATTTGATTAATTTATTTGCTACAATTAGATTTGTCTTTCATGATTACTATTAAATAGTAGTTGTATATGCTCTGCATTTTTAAAACAAAATATTTCCGAAAAATATGTGAGCAAAATTTAAAATACATTATATAACTGTATAAAAACCGAAACCACACCGCAAAGATCGACTCCAAACCGCACTAATGTCAAACCACACCACACGGTTATGGTGCAGTGCGATTTTGTTCAGTTCAAAACTGACTCCCTTTCGTGCGATTGCGGTTTGAGTTCTGCTTCGGTCTGGTTTCACCCATAAAAGTACATATTGATATTATACATAGATTATAAAAATAACAATATTATAATAATAATAATAAAAAATAACAATAATAAATGGGCTGCGGTTCGGTTCTGCTTCGGTCCGGTTCGGATCGGGACTAAAAATCTTGAAACCGCTTGAGACTTGTATATTGCGGTTTCGGTTCCGGTCCGAAAATAAAATGAAAGAACCACACCATGACCAATGTTATTCACAGTTCCAAAATTCAAACCGGAGCCCAAATAGTTCACGAACTGTTCGGTCCGGTTCTTTGCGGTTCCGGTTCGGTTTTTGGTTTTAGGTACAATAAAAATGACCATATGGATGACCGCTCTAAAAAAAGGAAAGTTCAATGACTTTCTTTATTCTTTGTTTACTATTGCACACCTAGGATATAATGTAGGTCTAGATTATGGGTATGATATAGAAAGGAATTCAAAAGGGTAAATCACACCTTAAAGCATAAGATAAGTGTTGGAACCAAAAATATCCTAGTTCCAAATTTTAACTTGATATACAAACGCCTGATACAAATGTTAACTTGATATTGCATCAGGTGTGTTGTTAGTGATGTTAACATTTGCATCATGTGTGTTGTTAGTGATGCAGCCAAAAATATACTATGGCATTGCGTGACAGTTGTTCCAAGTGTTGCAATATAAAAAGAGATTAAATAAGCATCCCCACACCTAGGATGTAATGTAGGTTTAGATTATGGGTATGATATAGAAAGGAATTCAAAAGGGTAAATCACACCTTAAAGCATAAGATAAGTGTTGGAACCAAAAATATCCTAGTTCCAAATGTTCGGACCGAGAGGGACCAAAGGTTTCTTGTCTAGCGGTCGATCCGGTCGAACATAATTTGGAAGGAGGTGGAGAGAGCAAGAATATTTTTCTTGATTGCCTATAAACAAGACCTTGTGAGCTGCAGCGAGAAGGTCCCGCCATGTACCCAGATGTATTTAGGAACTCTCCTCCTAAACAAGAGCTGAGCTTGACACAAATGAGGCACAAATTGGTTTTTGGGAACTTTGGTGGGGTAAGCGTGCCTTCAAATTGTGCCCTGGAGATCCTATTTATAGGCAATCCAGGTGGTACATTGATTGCGAATAGCCGCTCCGCCGCATGAGATACTGGGTACCTGGCACCTGGCGAGATGTTTGGGGTCATCTTCGGTGGGTCGCCCTATGCCGAGTTCTTGTTGATGAGATCGTCGGCGTGTCATGCCTGATGAGAAAAGAACTCGTTGGCGAGGTAAGCTCAAGCACAACGGGCTCGCCGGTGAGCTCGTTAGGAGCTCGTCAGCGAGGCGAAGCTGGCTGAGAGAAGAGTTCGGTGGCGAGGTAAGCTCGAGCATGCGAGATTGATAGTGAACTCTGAAAGAGTTCGCCTCGCTGGTTCTGCGAGGAATATGACAACATGTTTGCTGACGACGAGAGATCTAGCTTGGCCAGCTCGACGATAAGATAGTCGAGTTCTTGGACCTCCTTGCTTGATCCTTGTGGCTTCGCCCTTTTAGGCTACGACCACTCTTCAGAAGTACAAAGGATCGCCACTAGGACGGGGCCCACCTCAATGAATATGTGTTGTACACAATCCCTGCTCTTTACGGGCTCCCTTAGAGCTCAGTAAGAATCATCCAACCTTTATTTGGCGAGATCGATCCAGCCGAGTTGGGGGGTCGGCACTTCCCCTCCTTTAAATAGGGGTGGAAATCCTAAAATTCACCTTTTGGCTCACGACTATTGAGAAGGAAATGAGCTCTCCTGGCAAGACGATGTCTACCCTTGTTATCGAGATGAACGGAGTCTTCTCGCAAGGCTTGCCGAAATCCGCTTTCGAGGCCTCTCTGGAGAGCAGCCTCTTGTCTCATTTCGGGAATATTCCTTCCCACGACTTTCTCAGGCGTGAGAGACTACAACGAGTTTTGATGAGGAGGCGAGTTGAGGCTCGTACTTCCAAACAGTTGGCACTCATTGATGATGAGCTCGTCAGGGAGGGGGAGGAACCTTCCACAATGAAGGCTGCCTCGTTTGCTTTCACTGATTCGCACCCAGACCAGCGCCTTTAGCCGATTGACGAGGTATGTCTGAACTCGAATCTCTTTTTTGAGGTAAAGTTTTGCGTTGAGAAAATAGAAAATTGAAAAAGGACGAAAATAGGAAAAAATATTGAAAAAGGAGCATCATTTCAGCTATCATCGGAAGCTGATTGAGTTAAAAAAGGAAATAAACAAGATTTAAATCACCATATCTTCCAAAAATAAGCAGATACCATAGCGGCACACAGAGAACAAATATATATGAAATCAAAGAACATATTCAATTGGAACAACAACACAAAATGCCTACAAATAGGAAAAATGCATGCCACCATGGTTTACACTGTGTAATGGAACTAATTTATATAGCAAGAAAAAAATGTCCGCCCCACAATAGAATTTAAAGGTTCGTGCGTAAAAGGAACTGACCTTCTCCCATTTATTTGCTTAGTACTTTATCTGAAAATAAAATGGCAGGTATAGTGATTGAATTTTGATTGAACATTGTTCAAAATGTTTTATGACTTTAACCCACCCTTCTAAACCTCCTGTAGCTCTATAAGAAACTCAAATCTCAAAGCAAATTTAATGTTATGCAACATATCAATAATATATATAACATAAAGAAGAAATACCAAATTATAACATATAAAATAGAACCATTGAATCTTATTGAGAACATGGGAAAAAGAACTACCAAATTATAAGCATATTTCCCTATAGTAACTCAACTGAACCATCTCTTCCACACATAGCCAACATGGCAGTCAATGAGAGCGTGGGAAAAATGATTTATTAGTGTAGAACTATGAGAAATGCTCAAGGGAGAACAGATGGAGTGGAAAATTATTGTTCATAAAATAATCAGGTCTTGAAGAATCACAATATAGAATCTAAAGAACATAACCTGTAAGAAATTTAAAAACGTAAAGAACTATTTGTTTGGCTGGAAGCATAAGTAGATTTCTTCTCATTTTATGAACATTCAATCTTGATGCAAAAAAAAAAAAAAAAAACGCATTAACATCAGAAAATCTGCGTCATTTCAACCAATCACAATCTCATACAGGGAAAAAATCATTACACAAATAAAACTGTGAAATTGTACATCTTAGTAAAGAAAATGGTATGAAATGGAGGAATGGAAAATACTATACCCAAAAATTCCTCACGGTGCTTGGACCGTCAACCTTAATGGAGTGCTAAATGCGATCTTTCCCTAAAATCTGGGACTTCAACAAGGTGCGTTCATGGCAGTAGCTCTTGAGTTGGCTTAGAAATAAAACTGAGTGTTGGAATAATCCTTGATGCCAGATTAGATGCTGAAGGATTTGAAGCCTGATTTCTTAAGGTGGAGATCCATAGGAATGCCTAATGCATCTGTAGAAACTAAGCCATTAGAAGTTAAGCAATCGAAGGTGATTAACCATTGTAACTGACAACTTGCGGCAAAGAGAATCAAGAGAGTTAGGTTTATTTCATTGGATCTACAATCAACTTACAATTAGGGCTCATTGGCAAAATGAGCCTGCTTTGTCGTCGTCGAGGAGAGCTGGCTTCTTCGCTGAGATGCTGAGTTCATGTTTCCTGAGACTCAGAGTTCGTCGCCAACTCGTCGTCGTCGAGGAGTAACGACCTGTGGAGGAGCCGAGGAGAGAGCTTATTTGCGAGTGATGGTCTATGGCTGTGGAGGAGCCGAGGAGAGAGCTTCTTTGCGAGTCACGGTCTATGGCTGTGGAGGAGGGAGCTTCATCCATTCTTCGCAAATGATTGGATTTGATGCCCTGCCTGGAAGAAGTGGGCGAGCTCCCGGTGATGACACTTCCCAAGTCGATGGAGGAGGAAATCGATGAGTCAATGGGGAGATCGTGGAAAGAATGAAGCTAGAGAAGCGCGAGGGTTTGGAGGTGTCACGAGCTGCTAGGTGCTGGAGGAGGAGGAGATCAAAAAACCAAGCCTCGCATGATTTGGAGGGGTCACAGGCTGACTATAGAGAAGGGATTAGAAAACCTAAGGTTTTTAATATTTCGCGGCGTTTTTATTCGTAAAAGCGCCTCCAATGCCGCCTATACTTAACGACGGCGTTTTTTTAATTTGAGAGCGCCGCTAAATATTAATTTTATGGCGGCGTTTTTAAAAGCGCTGCTTAAAAAATGCCGCGGTAGACCTATTTTGTTGTAGTGTGATCTCTTGATGACTCGCCAAGGGGGCTTTTGGGTCCTTTGGGGACCTGGCCTTAGGAGACTGCAACATTCATTATCCGCGAGGATGGAGTGGCGGGGCCTTCCCAGGCGAGGTGAGGACCAACCTTGCCGTCATGCGTGGTGAGTAGACTCTTTTATTTTCCACAGGCTCTTCTCATCGCGTGGTTAACTTAGTTGTATTCAACGTGTGTAAGATCCTTCTCTCGCACCTGGAGAGCTCCCGGATCTTATGACCAGAACCGCAGCCTTATAATGACACTAACACACGAGTTAGCTGCCTTCGCAAGACGCTGATCCTACTGGCAAGAACGATCAAACAAGCCAACAAGATATAAGAAGAAATTAATTAAAATACCCCAAGTTCACAATCACACATAATGGTATATATATATAATTGAATATAAGTTCAACAATGAGTATAATAAGTGAAAGAGAAAATAGGATATGCCATGTACATGTCTAAATAAGTACAATGCTCTCTCTTACTCCATATCTATGCGGAAGCTATCGAACTTGTGATTACATGTCTGTAGCTACTGCTGCAACAATGGGTAGTGGTTGCTTTGCTTCATCCCGTCCTCCTGGCCTGTTTCTTGAACGGGGTCCTGCTGCTCCGGCACATCATACCTAAAATGATGTGGTCCACAGACCGTTAGTCGAGAGACTAAGCCAAATTCCCCATCCCCTCCACCGGTGCCTAGCAGGTGACAGTGGAGCTAGATAGCATGAGTATGGATAAAAAAGAATCAATTATAGTAGTATTACTATACAGACTATATAAAGAGTGCAATAGACAAGAAAAAGCTAGAGTAGTAGTAACAAGAGCAACGAGCAGTTGAAATGTAAACTAGAGTGAAAGTGGAGGTTAGATCTTAAATTAACTCTAGAGGGGGGGGGGGGGGGGGGTGAATAGAGTATTAAAACTTTTCCCTTAGTTTTATAGCGGAATTAAAATAGTAATATATATATGTGTATAAAGTGATTTATGAAAACTAAATAAAAACAAATCAGCACAGCACAAGCACAGAAAAGTAAAGCAATCACAGAGGACACAAGGAGCTATAGTAGTTCCCCAATAAACCTGGGTACGTCTACTCTTCTACCACCCTTGGTAGGAATCCACTAGGATTTTTGATCAGGTGTCCTAACACCAATGAGCTTTTGATAAGGTGCCCAAAAATCAAACAGGATTTTTTGATCAGGTGTCTTGCCACCAAGAGGTAAACTTTTGAAGGGAGTTTTAACCCTATACAGAATGTGATAAAGAGGGTTTAGAATGTTCTTCTCTGTCAATAATCTGAGAGAAGACTCTAGTGGATGTTGATATAGAAAAGCTCCCTCTGTCTGATATGAAATTGTTTGACAGTAGAATGTATAAACAAATCTTCCTGTAGCTGATTAAACTGAGAGAATGATTTCTTCAGTTTCTTGTTGCTCTTTTGAAGATCTAAACTTGCAGCAGAGACTGAGAGATGGTGTTGATGATGTTCTCAATGAGATTGAGTAGATGCTGCTTGAGGAAGAAGATGAAGATCTGTAAAGCTTTTGTTCTTCTTCTTCCTGTAACTTTTGTTCTTTCTTTTCCTGTACAGAAGATCTGTAATATGTTCTGTAATGTTGCTGTCGTGAAAACAGAGAAGTGCTATTGTATATCTTTTTTTTCTTTTTTGAAATCACTAACAGATATTAAATGCAAATCACTTATATTAAGGAATATAATATATCTGGAAACTGTAAATCTGCTGCGCCGTTTACCTTTTTCATTTTCCATGAAATGTCAACGGCTATAATCTTGGAATAATAAAAGGAAATATATTATCCTTACTTATCTGATATAAAAGATCCGTTGCTATAGTCGATCTGAGTTCAGAGAATGAGTAATATAATCTTCTGAAGTAAATCTACTGTAGAGAAATTTTCTTCGATCTCAACAAATTTCATCGACCTCAGAGCTGTGTTCGTTGATCTGAAGATATTCGTCGAACGCAGACTGAGTTCGTCGAACTAAGGAATTCGCGACCGCTGAGCCTGGATAATTTCATCGACCGCTGAGCCGCTGAGCAAATTTCATTGACCGCTAAGATAGGGTCTGTTCATCGACCGCTGAGCCAGAATCTGTTCGTCGACCGCTGAGAGCATGTCGTTCATCGAACGCAGAGTGGAGTTCATCGAACGCAGTATGGAGTTCGTCGAACGCAGAACCTGAATGATTTCTTGAGTTCTAACAGCCTAAACTCTTGACCCATTGACTATACATTGCGGTCAACTTGATCCTAGTCAGCATATAGTGATCCTAGCCCAAATCAGTAATTGGGTTGTTCCAACAATCTCCCCCTATTTGGGTTAGGACACTATTTGACAACCAAATTGAAAACAAACAAAAAAACAGAGCATATATATATATCTGATATATTTTAAATATTTCATCAGATATAAAATAAATAATACTCTGAGTTCTGAAACATTTCAATAAAAATAAAACTGATAAAAACACACAATCAGAACCTTTTCTTTCTCTGAATTCTGCTTTCTGAATTCTGAAATCTGATATTGTCTGAACTGAGTTCTTGCTTTCTGACTTTCTGATTAGCTTAGCTTGTATCTGCTATGTCTGAATTTGATGTCTGAGCTATATTTGCTATTTTTCAGCTTTCTGAAATTGTTGATCTGAACTGTAGCTTTATGATCTGAATTTGATATTTGCTTTAACTTCTATATCAAAAGCTGTATCTGAAATTGCAATATATGAAGCTTGTTCATGCATCATTTCCTCTTGATAAAATATGTTGGCCTGAGAGCATCTCCCCCTGAGACTGGAGCTTCTTCAGCTTTCTCCCCTTGCCTAGTTCATAGAACATCCCCCCTGAGAGCATGCTTCTTTATCAGCATTTCCTCTTGAAGCTTGAGCATCTTCAGAAAATAACTCCCCCTGTCAGAAAGGAAAGTATCTCCCCTGATAACATGGAGCTTCTTTAATACATCTCCCCCTGCCTACTTTCAGGAAGATCTGGAGCTAGGCCCCTAGAAGAAGGGAGTTTTGAGGAGGTAGGGAAGGATGCAATATTTATATTGCTATTGTTCCTGCAAAATGAGATAGAGATCAAGTGCAAAGGGAACTAGAAAGAGAAGCAATTCTGTAGGCATTCAGATAATCAGAAAAATAGAAGATTTAATTTTTAATGAAGGGAATGAGGGGATAAATAGAAGATTTAATTTTTAATTGATTAAATCTCCATCTATCATTCCTAGCTGATTTATAAAGAAGATATGTTTCTTTTCATCCAAGGGTTTGGTGAAAATGTCAGCTCTTTGCAAATCAGTAGAGATGAATTGTAGGTAAATTTTATTTTTATTCACATTATCCCTATGTAAGTGGTACTTAATTTCTATATGTTTAGTCCTACTATGGAGAACTAGATTTTGTGCTATAGATATTGCACTAGTATTATCACAAAATATAATTGAATTATTTAAGTTGACACCATAGTCTAGGAGCTGATTTTGTATCCACAATATCTGTGAGCAGCAACTGCCTGCAGCTATATATTTAACTTCAGCTGTTGATGTAGACACGGATGTTTATTTCTTACAAAACCAAGACAGAAGCCTATCACCAAGAAACTGGCAAGTTCCTGATGTGCTTTTCCTGTCTACTCTGCATCCAGCATAATCTGAATCTGAGAATCCAGTTAATTCAAATTCTGATGTTGTTGGATACCAGAGTCCTAGATTTGGACAACCCTTTATATATCTCAAAATTCTTTTGAATAAAATTAGATGAGATTCTTTGGGGTTAACTTGAAACCTAGCACAAATACAAGTAGCAAACATTATACCAGGCCTACTTGCTGTTAAATAAAGTAAAGAGCCAACAATTGCTCTATATACCTTTTGATCATCAGGTTTCCCTGATTCATCATTATCAACAACAGCATTAGAGGGTATGGGTGTTTTCATGGTGGAAGAATCAGACATACCAAATCTTTTCACTAATTCCTTAGCATACTTAGATTGGGATATGAAGATTCCATTTGGAGTTTGCTTCACTTGAAGACCAAGGAAGTAAGATAGTTCACCCATACTACTCATTTCAAATTTAGATTGCATTAGATTAGAGAATCTTTTGCATATATTTGAATTAGTAGAGCAAATATGATATCATCTACATATATTTGAACTAGCAAAGTTTGATTTTTATGTATCCTGAAAAATAAGGTTTTGTCTACTATGCCTCTATAGAATTTATTCTCTAAAAGAAAACTAGCTAAGGTCTCATACCATGCTATGGGAGCTTGTTTAAGACCATATAGAGCTTTATTAAGCTTAAATACATTAGAGGAGTGAGTTGGAGAGATGAAACCTGGTGGTTGTTCCACATAGACTTCTTCTTTGATTTCTCCATTAAAAAATGCACTATTCACATCCATTTGATAAACCTTGAACTTCTTATATGTAGCAAATGCAAGGAAGATCTTGATTGATTCTAACCTTGCAACTAGTGCAAAAGTCTGATCATAATCTATTCCTTCTTCCTGTGAGTATCCTTGAGCTACTAGTCTAGCTTTGTTTCTCACAATATTGCCATCTGCATCTAGCTTGTTCTTGTAGACCCATTTAGTTCCAATGACTGGATGATTCTTTGGTCTAGGAACCAATTCCAAAACTTTGTTTGTCTCAAACTGATTGAGCTCCTCTTGCATAGCAATGATCCAGTTGGGATCTTGTTCTGCATCATGTAGGGATTGAGGTTCAATCTGAGAGAGAAAATAAATGTGCATCATATTCTGATTAGCTTGATGCCTTGTTTGGACACCAGTTGATATGTCTCCAATTATTTGAGATCTGGGGTGATCTTTAATTTTGACATAATCAACATGCATAGTGGGATCAGCATTATTTGTAATTAATTCCTCTTGTGGAATCTTACTTAATGCTTCCTTTTCATGTACAATTTCACTGATTTCTTCATCACTTTCTTCACCATCCTGCTGTACAGGATTTAGAGATCCTTCCTTCTGTAGAGCTAATTGATCTAGCTGCTCACAGAGTGTAGGTACCTGCAGGTTTTCTTTGGTAGAAGAATTCTTCTCCTTGTAAAACATGTTAGTTTCATCAAAAGAAACATGCATAGATTCTTCAATTTTAAAAGGGGATTTGTTAAATATCCTATATGCTTTGCTGATTAATGAATAGTCTAAGAAAATTCCTTCTTCAGATTTTGGTTCAAATTTCCTAAGGTATTTTTTGTCATTATTCTGAACAAAACATTTACAGCCAAATGTTCTAAAATAGTTAACTTTAGGTTTCTTACCTTTAAGTTTATGTATCAAACTCTTATTCAACACATAATTTGTTGTGCTAACATCCTCTGCCCAAAAAGATGGGCAAATTAGCATCTGCAAGTAATGTTGTTGTTGATTCAATTAGGGTTCTATTTTTCCTTTCAACTACCCCATTTTGTTGAGGAGTTCTAGGAGCTGAGAAGCAATGCCTGATACCTTCCTTCTCACAGAATTCTTGCATGAGAAGAGACTCAAACTCAGTGCCATGAGCACTTCTGATCAATGCCATTTGAGTAGAATACTCAATCTGAATGCTCTTAAGAAAGTCTGTAAGAACTTTAAAGTTATCTGACTTTTCTCTAAAAAAGAACACCCAAGTGAATCTAGAGAAGTCATCTACAATAACTAGAGTGTAGGACTTCCCCCCTAAACTCTTTGTTGCTATTGGTCCAAAAAGGTTCATATGTAGCAAGTATAAGATTCTAGGTGAATCACTTTTAGATAATGATTTAAAACTGTTTTTAGTTTGCTTGCCTAGTGATGCGTGTCGGCAAGTGCACCGGTCGCTGTCAAGTAATAATTGTGGAGAATAAATTCCCCGGATGTCGGTCTCTTGAGGAATGCAGGATGGGTGAACGAATCGCGCAGTGATTATTGTTACACAAGCGTTCAACAAACACAAAGATGGGGCTTTTGGTTGGTTTTCCTAATCTTATCAACAACAAAAAGAAATGCGGGTCGAAAAAACCGCTTCGCAAAGTGAGGTGGATGCAACGACCGCGATGCCGTGCTTCGTGAGGCGGATGAAGTGAACTCAAGTGCGAGAGGGTGAGGGTCGCAAACACCTCTTCACAACCGCCGATAGCTCTTGCTAACGCGGATCAAACACCTTGCGTGCGTACGCGAGTGAGTGAGAGAAAGCGGACTGAATCACCACCAAACCATGAAGAACAACAAAGAAATATTCATTTCCATCAAAATAAACATCACAATATTCGAGTATTGCACGGTTCAAAGAGTACAATGGAGGAAAGAGGAAAGAAATAACCAATGGTGAAGACTAGCGGCCGTTCACGGCCGGAATGGTAGGTTGTCGGGCTACCTCCGGACTCGGGCGGACTATGCTTCCGGCGTAGAGAGCTGTCACGATCTCCCTACGTAGCTCCGTCGTCTTCGACTTCAGGTTCCTTCTTCTTCTCACCGGGCGGAATGAGAGAATGGTTGCTTGGAGGCTTGCGGACGATGGAGAACACTCACGGACAATGGAGGAAGGCTTGGAATGGATGGAGGAGGCTTCCCCTTGCGTAGAAGATGAAGTGGAGGCGTCCCACGGTGGAAATCGGCGGCGTACGGAACAGGAATCCCGCTCCCGGCATGAACCATCCGCCCTAAAATCGCAACAGGCGTTTAAAAAGGCGCTGGATTAAATACTGCGCACGATCATTGGCGCACGACCAGTGGTCGTGCGCACTGGAATTCTGCGATCGTGCGCACTGCCTGGGTGGAACCTGCAAGATACGAAATTATAAAATAAAATGTTCGCACGACCAGTGGCGCACGACCGGTGGTCGTGCGCACTGGAGTTGATGGTCGTGCGCACTGGAGCAAACAGAACTCGGAAATTAAATGGTAAGTGCGCACGAGCAGTGGCGCACGACCGGTGGTCGTGCGCACTGGCGTTGGTGGTTGTGCGCACTGCACCAAACAGAACTCGTGAAAAAGGGCTAAGTGCACACGATCAGTGGCGCACGACCAGTGGTCGTGCGCAATAGAACCGGTGATCGTGCGCAGTGTTCCTGTGCAGAGTTGCACCGGGAACACCTGCACTACTCCTATTCCAGCACAACCACAGATCTAGCCACTGAAAGTGGCACTTAACAGCACAAGAATACTACTAATGACAATAAGCACGAAAATCACACCAACGTGGGCCAAGATGTGCACCTAGCATGGATTATCAAATATAAACTATAACAAGGCTAAAGTGCGGAGAATTGACTAAATAACGGCCCGGATGAGTCCATAAATGTGTATATGATCAGGACTCATCACACCCCCAGACTTAACTGTTTGCGCGTCCCGAGCAAACGAATCCGGCGGAGCGTGAAAACGATAATTGACATAGAGAATTACACAAAGGAGTACGGTGCGAAGTAACATACGCATGCAAGTAGAGAATTTAGTAGAAGGAGATTCTAGATATGCTAAATAATTTACAAGAGTATTAAAGCGTAATTAAAGATTTAGATGTACTCAATTGGTGAATTATGAAGAATTTGACGATCATGCCCGGTATGAAAGTGACGAGACACTGAGGCGGGTGTTGCAAAAGATCGGGGCTTAGGAATAACTCCGCTGAAATCCATCAACGTCGTGAACCATACGCTCGCCCGGTCACACTCTCTCCACGGCGCTAGCAAACTCGCAAATCAAATCAGTAGGACTTATAGGATTAAAACGAGGCTTAGGTTACGGTATGATATTCAAAGTTAAACACGGTGGCTACGCAACCCAAGTGAGCTAACAGAACGCTGCACCACACAAGACCAACGAACAATGCTCGTGTGACACACCCCCAGACTTATCATGAAAACCAGGTGTGCACACGGCCTACTTCACAAATACCAACAGATTTTCTGTTTTTAGCTCGGGAGGATTTTTTTTTTCAAAATACTCTTTTTTTCTTCTTTTACATATTTTACTTCTTTTATTGAACCCCCGGTTGGTTCAAAATCAGCAGATGGACGTTATTTTCCCGTCATAACATAACGATTCCACACTCCACACAAGTTTAGAATTATGAGTGCAGTTAAAAACAATTTGGTTGCGGGCGTGGGAGGCTTCAGGCTTTGGTGGATGAAGAGGAGCTGAACAAAGGATTGGTAGGCACAAAATTGGCTTGCAAAGGTGAATGAAATGGACATGGAATAACAAAGCTCAAACTAGCCAAAGGGTGGCCTACATCATGCTTGACTCAACGAGTAGCTCTCACCCATGCTTCGAGAGTCGCTTGGGGCAAGTTCTTAGCCCACGAGAAAGATAAACCTTCCTCCCGACTCGAGCAACACACGACTAGCAACCGCACACACACAACACCGGGTTATCGTCGATTTCATACAAATTCACCACTTGAGTATATTAAATCTAAATTTACGCAGAAATACTAAACATAAATTAGATGCATAAAGAAAATCTAGTTCTACTCACATTCTACCATAGCATGCGAAGTGACTAGAACACTACATGAGTCAACATCGCACTCCAAATAATAATTCCTACGTTAACAATCTATTTCACATTCCGACCAAAATAGTTTAAACGGAGCAACACAAAAAGATAAGCGCGCACTCAAGTGGGTGAAGTGGTGTGTGAAGCATGAAAAACAAAAATAATGAGTAGGATAAATAAAGATACAACCTTCTAGTATGCGGTGCAACTCGTGCACAGTGGATAACAACAACCGCTCCCCCAGACTTAAGCTAAACGATATATCTAGAAATTTGAAGCTAGAAGAAGGGAGGAAGTGTTACCCAATGCTCAGAAATGAGCATACCAGACGATTGGCGTTTACGATCAAGACTAGTCCGCAGCATCCGCACCATCGAACACAAAACCTGCAAGCACAAACTCAAAGCAACAAAAGCAAATACAAAAGCTGAACTAAAAGAAGTTAGAAAAAAAAGGAAGTACGAAAATAGGAAATCTGGGTTGTCTCCCAGGAGCGCTTTCATTTAACGTCCTTAAGCTGGACCAAATACCTGTATTAGCAGTGTTTATAAAGTGCAGGAATTTAAAAAAAGAAATCTCAAAAATAGTTCACCACAGCAAATAAAACACACATCAACTAAAAGCGCTCTTATGGTGTGCTTCTCCCGTAGCACGTAGGCGGGAGGTGAAGGCTTTAGGGCCAGCACTGGTATTACCCAATGCTCCCCTAACCTCCGCCACCTTGCTACGGAGAGCGGCATCACGAGCGTCGCGCAGAAGTTTTTCCTTTTTAAGTTTGGTGACAGTCGGAGACTGCCACCGTTGAGAGTTCTCAGATTTTTCCTCCTTAGAATCAGGTGGCGTCACTTCCGGCATCATGGTGACTACCGGATCGGCCCAGGAGATGGAGCGCTTAGATAGTTTATTACATGATTCACCATAAGAAGATAAATAATCAGCAACCCTAACTACATTCACGTCAACGTTTCCCGAACTGTCGTCTTCCTCCTTCTCGGAGTCGAATTCTTTCCGGAAGTCAACCTCTTCTTCCTCATCTGATTGGAGCTCCCCCTTTCCTCCTTCACTTGTTTCTTGATCATGTATCTTTCCTGCACAGCTTAGAAATTCATCAAAAATCACGAGAGGGGGAGGAGTGGATGTGTCAGCTGTAGCTTCGAGGCGAGTGGGCTGCAGCGCCTTGTTAGGTAGGAGAACACACCCCGTAGCGAAGTCAAGGGTGGCGCCGCTCTCTTTCAAGAACGGCACGCCCAAGATAGGAATGGATTGATTTTCCTGGGGGCCCAACACCTGAAAGTCCGCGACCACAGTCGTCCCCTCAACTATTACTTCCACATTTCTCACTTCCCCCTCAGATTGGATAATAGTGCCGTTAGCGAGAATAAGCGATTTCCTTTCCTCCGTGTTCATCTCAAGTTGTAATTTCGCAACATCTTGCAGTGCAATGACGTTGCGGGAGGAACCGGAATCGCATAAAGCTTTTGTTTCAACCTTATTGATGGCACAAGAAATTACCAGCTCACTCGGTTCAACCTCTACCACATCCCCAAAACTCTTCCCCTGATCAATTGGGTTCTTCTCCGTGTTGCTGGGAAGGGTCCCCTGCGATCGCTCGGTTAGCACTTGGGCCAATTGGCCCAACTGTGTTTCCAGGTTTCGCATGGATGCAGTTTGATTTGCCATATTCGAATTAGCTACTTGCATGAATTTCTCCATCATCTCTTCTAGACTACTCTTTTTTTGAGTAGGGGGTGCTTGATTATAGTCCGGGTGTGGTGGCCTCGGTTGGCTCCCGGAGGCGTAAGCATCATTTTGATGCTGCCCCGGTGCCCATCGTTGGCCAGGTGTGTGTGGATTCCACGAGAAGTTCGGGTGACTTCTCGCTCCCGGATTATAAGCATTATTGAAAGGCGCCCCCCTAGGCTGATTTCCTACATAATTAACAGATTCGTTCAAGTTCAAGTGTGCGAAGTCACCTGCCACGTTGTTCCCCGAACACTCATACGCGTGGTGGCCTCCGCCTCCACATCCCTCGCAGGTAATGACAGCAGCAGTCGCGGATGGTGAGGGGAGAGAGTCGACCATGAAAAGACCTCGGCCGCTTCTTAGAGCATTTCTCCCTGCAGTCCAGAATGTACTGTGGGAGGCAGTGTCGCGCAGAATTCGAAGGGCTTCTTCAGGAGTGTGGTTCATCAAGGTACCACCCGCCGCAGCATCGATCATTGCCCGATAGTTGGGCTCGATCGCGAAGTAGAACAATTCAACCACATTCCATGGTTGGAGCTCGTGGCCAGGGCAACGGCGAAGGAGATCGTTGAGGCGCTCCCAAGCTTCAGCAAGGGTCTCTTGGTCAAGTTGGCGAAATGTGGCGATCTCCCGCCGCAAGCTTACAATCTTATCCACGGGATGGAATTTAGCAAGGAACTTGGATGCGAGGGCATCCCAAGTTGCAGCAGTCCCGGGCGGAATGGAGTGGAGCCACACCTTTGCTTTGTCGCGGAGTGAAAAGGGAAACAATCTGAGCTTGACTGTGTCGTCAGCAATCCCTGCGTAGCGGAAGGTTCCGCAAATATCAGAAAACTCCGCCAGATGCAGATGCGGATCTTCGCTGGCCAACCCCGAGGACTGAGCGTTGTTCCGGATGATGTTTAAGATCGCTGGCTTGATCTCAAACTGATTATTCATAATGTTTGGCCCGAACCCCGGATACACACTCCCAGCAGTTGGAGTGGTGTAGTCCCTCATCGTGCGGGGTCGAGGCCTGACCGCCTCCTGCTCAATCCCAGGCTGATGTTCCCCCATGCCGGGCATTCTCGGATCAACATCATTTGGGTCTACCTGATCACCCATGGCCGCTTGTACAGCCGCAGCGCGCCTTCGCGCGCGAGCAGTTCGTTCGATTTCTGGATCAAAAGGTGCGAGTTCACCTGCGACCTGCCTCTGCATGAACTGTCAAAAACAAAAAGAAAAACAAAAAGAAAAACAAAGAAAATAAAAAAAACAACTGCTCGTATAACGAAAGTCACAACACAAGACGAAACACGCCTGCATTCCCCGGCAACGTCGCCAAAAACTTGATGCGTGTCGGCAAGTGCACCGGTCGCTGTCAAGTAATAATTGTGGAGAATAAATTCCCCGGATGTCGGTCTCTTGAGGAATGCAGGATGGGTGAACGAATCGCGCAGTGATTATTGTTACACAAGCGTTCAACAAACACAAAGATGGGGCTTTTGGTTGGTTTTCCTAATCTTATCAACAACAAAAAGAAATGCGGGTCGAAAACACCGCTTCGCAAAGTGAGGTGGATGCAACGACCGCGATGCCGTGCTTCGTGAGGCGGATGAAGTGAACTCAAGTGCGAGAGGGTGAGGGTCGCAAACACCTCTTCACAACCGCCGATAGATCTTGCTAACGCGGATCAAACACCTTGCGTGCGTGCGCGAGTGAGTGAGAGAAAGCGGACTGAATCACCACCAAACCATGAAGAACAACAAAGAAATATTCATTTCCATCAAAATAAACATCACAATATTCGAGTATTGCACGGTTCAAAGAGTACAATGGAGGAAAGAGGAAAGAAATAACCAATGGTGAAGACTAGCGGCCGTTCACGGCCGGAATGGTAGGTTGTCGGGCTACCTCCGGACTCGGGCGGACTATGCTTCCGGCGTAGAGAGCTGTCACGATCTCCCTACGTAGCTCCGTCGTCTTCGACTTCAGGTTCCTTCTTCTTCTCACCGGGCGGAATGAGAGAATGGTTGCTTGGAGGCTTGCGGACGATGGAGAACACTCACGGACAATGGGGAAGGCTTGGAATGGATGGAGGAGGCTTCCCCTTGCGTAGAAGATGAAGTGGAGGCGTCCCACGGTGGAAATTGGCGGCGTACGGAACAGGAATCCCGCTCCCGGCATGAACCATCCGCCCTAAAATCGCAACAGGCGTTTAAATAGGCGCTGGATTAAATACTGCGCACGATCATTGGCGCACGACCAGTGGTCGTGCGCACTGGAATTCTGCGATCGTGCGCACTGCCTGGGTGGAACCTGCAAGATACGAAATTATAAAATAAAATGTTCGCACGACCAATGGCGCACGACCGGTGGTCGTGCGCACTGGAGTTGATGGTCGTGCGCACTGGAGCAAACAGAACTCGGAAATTAAATGGTAAGTGCGCACGAGCAGTGGCGCACGACCAATGGTCGTGCGCACTGGCGTTGGTGGTCGTGCGCACTGCACCAAACAGAACTCGTGAAAAAGGGCTAAGTGCACACGATCAATGGCGCACGACCAGTGGTCGTGCGCAATAGAACCGGTGATCGTGCGCAGTGTTCCTGTGCAGAGTTGCACCGAGAACACCTGCACTACTCCTATTCCAGCACAACCACAGATCTAGCCACTGAAAGTGGCACTTAACAGCACAAGAATACTACTAATGACAATAAGCACGAAAATCACACCAACGTGGGCCAAGATGTGCACCTAGCATGGATTATCAAATATAAACTATAACAAGGCTAAAGTGCGGAGAATTGACTAAATAACGGCCCGGATGAGTCCATAAATGTGTATATGATCAGGACTCATCACCTAGTTGACATGCCCTACAAAGACCTTCCTTCTTGTTTGAACCAGAAGGTAATCCTCTGACAAGATTGTCCTTAGATAATTTATCAATGGTCCTAAGATTCACATGTCCTAATCTCTTATGCCAAAGTTCACTAGGTTTGCTTAATTGATTAAATAAACAGATTTCTGATTTTGATGAGTTGAAATTTACTAAATAGATATTTCCTTGCCTAATACCTGATAAAACAGTAATATTATCAGAAGACTTAATAAGGCATTTTGATTTATTAAAAGTTACCTGATACCCTTCATCACATAATTGGCTTATGCTGATGAGGTTGTGCTTCAGTCCCTTGACATAAGCTACCTCTTTGAAGGTGACTTCTCCAATCTTGACTTTTCCATATCCTTTTGTTTGTCCACAGTTGGAGTCTCCAAATATCACTTTTGGTCTAAGCTTTGCCTTATAGTTGTTCAGATTGTCCTTATTTCCTGTCATGTGCTTTGAACATCCACTATCCAAGTAACATTGTTCTTTTATTCTTGGATAGCTGTGTACCTGCAAAACAGAAAAATAAACTAGTTGTTTTTGACCCAGACTACCTTGGGTATTTTTGTATCACCACAAAAATCTGAAATAAAAGACATTTCTGGTTGGTCCTTATAACCTTGTGGATGATATTTCCTTGGAGGTATTATCCATTCAGTGAAAGGATTGAGAGTATGTGAAGAATAAGAATTGTTCAGATTTGCTGTATATTTTCTGTTCGACGAACTGGGCTGAATTCGTCGATCGTCGTTCGACGAATGGATGTGCTTTCATCGAGCGCCGTTCAAATAATAACTATACAGGAAATCTGTCTTCAGAGTTCGTCGATCTCCGTTCGACAAATTCGTCGATCTCCATTCGACGAATTCGTCTGATTTCGCCGAGCTCCGTTCGACGAAATCTGCTGAATTCCTTTATTCTTAACAGCCTTACTTAAAATGTTTTTATTTACATCTACAACCTCTTTGCTCTTAGCAGAAATGAATTTTATAGGTGTAGATAGTATGTTTTTCTTAATCAGAGGTGGCTCACTTGATGAAGAACCCAAGCCTAGTTTGCCACTTAATCTGGCATTTACTGTGCTTGTAATGTCCATCAGTTTGATGCTTCTCCTATTTAGGGATTCTTCAAATTTCTTAGCCTCAGAAAGTTTATTCTCAATGAGAATAATATGTTCTCTAGAGGAAGCCAAATCTTTCTTAAGATTAGCATTTTCTACACTTAATTAGTTCATTTCAGCAAGCTTATTTCTGAGAGTGATTATTTCCTTCTCAGATTTTATTAAGTCTAAGCAAAGAACCTTGAATTCATCTTTGAATTCAACTGAATTGAAATCAAAATTTGATATTACCTGATCTGTATCATTGTCAGCTTCTGATTCCGATTCTTCTTCATCTGAGTAGTTTGCTGAGGCATTAATAGCCATCATACAAAAGCTCTTTTCTTCTTCATTATCCTCATCATCACTGGATGATGATGCATTTCCTGACTTACTGCCTGAGTCATAAATGGCCATCAAGCATTGGTCATTCACCTATGATTCTTCTTCATCATCAGAAGAACTGGATGAATATTCTGATTCTGTTTCACTCCAGGTTTCAGCTATAAATCCTCTTCCCTTCTTTTTGTGTTTGTGGGAGGAAGACTTGCTGGAGTGTCTTCTTTCTTCTTTTTCTTTTCTCTTTTCCTTCTTGTTTTGATTCTCTGGACAGTCAGGTACAATGTGTCCTGATTTCCTGCAACCAAAACATATAACTTCTTTAGATGGAGCTTTGCCATACCTTGGTTTTTCATAGCTCCTGGATGACTTTTTCCTGAAGTCTTTTATTGCCATCTTGTAGAATCTTTGGGCAAGTAGATTCATCAACTTCTCATTGTCAAGAGTCTCTCCTTCTTCTTCTGTAGCTTTGAAGGCAATGTTCTTTTCCTTCTTTGTTGCTGGAGATGAAGTGGACTGTTCAGCTTCTCTGGATTTCACATGCTGCTCATAGGATTTGAGCTTGCCTAACAATGTCTCAGTAGTAATCTCATTGAGGCTTATGGCTTCCTTGATAGGCCAGATCCTAGAGTCCTATGTGCTGGGGAAGCACATTAGGATCTTGTCATTGATCTCAGTGATAGAAATCACTTTGTTCAAAGATTTCAGCTCATTAATTATGAGGATGAGCCTATTGTACATATCAGCAACACTTTCAGATTCTCCCTTTTTGAAATTCTCATATTGAGAAATGAGGTGGGATCTTTTGTCCTTTCTTTCATCAGCAGATCCTTCAACCATATTGTTGAGAGAAGTCCATATCTCTCTTGCAGAAGTGCATTCCACCACTCTCTGAAAAATGTCATCAGACATTGTTTGAGCTAGAATGTTCATGGCTTTTGCATCAGCACTCCTTTACTTCTTTTGAGCATCAGTCCACTCAGGAGGTGGGACAACATTATTATTTGCTGCTGCATCAGTACTTGTTGATGCTGAGGGAGTAGGAGGTCCTGTCAAAATAACATTGAATAGTTCTTCATCAATAGAGTTCATATATAACCTAATCCTTGCTTTCCATAGTGCAAACTTATTCAGATTGCACATAGGAGGTCTTGTGCTTGAATACTATTTGTTTTGTGCCATGAGTTTTTAAACAAAAACAAATAAAATAAAAACTCTGAAAGAATTTAAGATCTTATTGATCTTTGTGATTCAGGTGTTAGCCTGTAAAGAATCAACCTCCCTCTGATACCAATTGAAAGTGGAGGTTAGATCTTAAATTAACTCTAGAGGGGGGGGGGGGGGGTGAATAGAGTATTAAAACTTTTCCCTTAGTTTTATAGCGGAATTAAAATAGTGATACATATATGTGTATAAAGTGATTTATGAAAACTAAATAAAAACAAATCAGCACAGCACAAGCACAGAAAAGTAAAGCAATCACAGAGGACACAAGGAGCTATAATAGTTCCACAATAAACCTGGGTACGTATACTCTTCTACCACCCTTGGTAGGAATCCAATAGGATTTTTGATCAGGTGTCCTAACACCAATGAGCTTTTGATAAGGTGCCCAAAAACCAAACAGAATTTTTTGAGGTCTTGCCACTAAGAGGTAAACTTTTGAAGGGAGTTTTAACCCTGTACAGAATGTGATAAAGAGGGTTTAGAATGTTCTTCTCTGTTAATAATCTGAGAGAAGACTCTAGTGGATGTTGATGTAGAAAAGCTCCATCTGTCTGATATGAAATTGTTTGACAGTAGATTGGCTGGAAGCATTCTTTTGAATGTATAAACAAATTTTCCTGTAGCTGATTAAACTGAGAGAATGATTTCTTCAGTTTGTTGTTGCTCTTTTGAAGATCTAAACTTGCAGCAGCGACTGAGAGATGGTGTTGATGATGTTCTCAGTGAGATTGAGTAGGTGCTGCTTGAGGAAGAAGATGAAGATCCGTAAAGCTTTTGTTCTTCTTCTTCCTATAACTTTTGTTCTTTCTTTTCCTGTAGAGAAGATCTGTAATATGTTCTGTAATGTTGCTGTCGTGAAAACTGAGAAGTAATACTGTATCTCGTGTTCCTTTTTTTTTCTTTTTTGAAATCACTAACAGATATTAAATGCAAATCCCTTATATTAAGGAATATAATATATCTGGGAACTATAAATCTGCTGCGCCGTTTACCTTTTTCCTTTTCCATGAAATGTCAACGGCTATAATCTTGGAATAATAAAAGGAAATATATTATCCTTACTTATCTGATATAAAAGATCCGTTGTTGTAGTCGATCTGAGTTCAGAGAATGAATAATATAATCTTCTGAAGTAAATCTACTGTAGAGAAATTTTCGTCGATCTCAACAAATTTGATCGACCTCAGAGCTGTGTTCGTCGAGCTAAAGATATTCATCGAATGCAGACTGAGTTCGTCGAACAGAGGAATTCATCGACCGCTGAGCCTAGATAATTTCGTCGACGCTGAGCCGCTGAGCAAATTTCGTCGACCGCAGAGACGGGGTCTGTTCGTCGACCGCTGAGATAGAATCTGTTCGTCGACCGCTGAGAGCATGCCGTTTGTCGAACGCAGAGTGGAGTTCGTCGAACGCAGTATGGAGTTCGTCGAACGCAGAACCTGAAGGATTTCTTGAGTTCTAACAGCCTAAACTCTTGACCCATTGACTATACATTGGGGTCAACTTGATCCTAGTCAGCATATAGTGATCCTAGCCCAAATCAGTAATAGGGTTGTTCCAACATAGAGTAAGTAAAGTAACAACTAGAGAAGCTATGAAAGTAACCTTATCTTATGTGTATACACAAACAAACACATAAGCTAAGGGATCTGGCAAGAAGTAAACTCATCGTATAAAAGAGCCCATACTAATTTATATGATGAGGTCTGGTTGTGCAATGATACTATGCTATGCTATGTTATGCAATGCAATGATGCAACTCACGCACTTGACTTTGTACGTACAGACCTTTTGTTGTTCTCTCTGCTAGAGTGTGTCAACTCAGGTACCTAGTTGAGGCAAATAGGGCAGTGGACCGGGTTGTCCACTTCTAGGCTTGTGTAACACCACCCAACCTAGACCTTACGTATGCCCCTAAGAATACACAGGGCATCCGCATACTATTTGGTAAGCACCACCTCTAGCCCTCAATTTTAGTCTCCGCTCAGGTACCTAGTTGACGCAAACAGGGTAGTGGACCGGGCTATCCACTTGTAGGCCAGTATGACACCTCCCAACCTAGACCTTACATACGCAACCTAGACCTTACTACTTGATACAATAATGCCTCTAAGTGAAACACCAAGCTCTTGTCTTGGAGGACTCAACCAGTCCTTTCTTATACAACCGTGTCTACCGCTCGCAGGACCTACCAGTCCTTCTTATATAACATTTAGCCACTCGCAAGACTAACACGTCCTTCCTTATATACTAAGCCTACCACTCACAAGACTAACTTAGTCCTTCCTTATATAACATCGAGCCTACCACTCGTAGGACTATCTAGCCTTTGTACTACTCTGTCCCAAATTTGGGATGAGGTTTACAGTAACAGATTCTCTTACTTACTAATCTTATCTATCGTTTATTTATGTATAAAAGTTTTAGGGTGAATCCTGGACTTCCCGTGGACTACCCGGTGAAGGGCTCGCAGCGGTACTAGATAATGCGTTGGTGGATGAAGCCCAAATCCCCCTTTCCACGATATTTATTCTTATTAGTGACTACCCATTCTTATATTCCCCCTTGCTCTCTAATTGCTCTAAAATCCTAGGGTGAATTATTGTATAACTCGGGCAGACGAGCGTCGGTGTTCAATTGAACACCGAAGCCCTGCCACTCCTAGTGCCCGACTATTTCCTTGTGTTATCTCTCAATCACAACAAAACTTCTTGATAGGTCACTACTCACTAATCCCAATAGGTCATTGTAATTCTCTGAACTAGTAATTTTACTAAACGCACCCCAGTCTTTACTTCTGATGACTGCCCTTGGTGATTAACCTTCCATCCTAACTGGGCATATGCAATTCTCTAGGAGTTAATAACTCTAGGGGTGGTGACCATAAAGGAGGGGTCTAAATCTAAGTTTTCAACATTTACTATTCGTAGACCTGCGACCTTTAATCGAATCCTCATGTCCTAATTAAAGGAGTGACTATATGAATCCTAAATCATGATGTGTCAATCCTAGTTCTATAAGTTCGTAAAGATATTATAAGTTTATGTTCAGGTTCTTAGAATATTCTAGTGTCAATAATCTGAGTTATGAATATTCTAAATTGAAATCCCAAGGTCTACATTGTGAATGAAGTAGCATATATTTGTAATCATAAATTCCAGAAAAATTACTAGAGGTTCACAATGTTATAAAAAACTTATGTTCAGATTCCTAGAATATTCCAGTGTCAATAATCCAAGTTATGATTATTCTAAATTGTAATCCTAAGGTCTACATTGTTAATAAAGTAACATATATTTGTAATAATAATTTCCAGAAAAAGTACTAGAGGTTCACAATATTATAAAAAGCTCATGTTCAGATTCCTAGAATATTCCAGTGTCAATAATCCAAGTTATGAACATTCTAAATTGTAATCCCAAGGTCTACATTGTGAATGAAGCA
This sequence comes from Dactylorhiza incarnata, assembly GCA_033032865.1. Classification (NCBI taxonomy): domain Eukaryota; kingdom Viridiplantae; phylum Streptophyta; class Magnoliopsida; order Asparagales; family Orchidaceae; genus Dactylorhiza; species Dactylorhiza incarnata. Next base: position 8,742,213 of record JAWHQI010000058.1, on the reverse strand, counting down.
GCATATATTTCTGATCATAAATTCTAGAAAAATTACTGGAGGTTCACAATGTTATAAAAAGCTCATGTACAAAATTCTATAGCTATCCAATTATTATTTGTCATGTTATGAATTTCTCAATTTATAAGCTCAATTCCTACTTTGTTAGGAAGTTTGTCATATAATCAGATATTAATTCCAATAAAATTCTCAGAGCTTCCTACTGATAGGGAAGGTCTATATACAACATTCTATAAAATCCAGCAAGTGTATTTCATGTAATAAATTTCTCAAGTTATAGACACAATTTCTACTTTGTGAAGGAAGCATGTCATATAATCAAAGATTAATTCAATTAAAATTCTCAGAGCTTCCTACTGATATAGAATGTCTATATACAAAATTCTATAAAAATCCAGCAAGTGTATTTCATGTAATAAATTTCTCAAGTTATAGACTCAATTACTACTTTGTGAAGGAAGCGTGTCATATAATAAAAGATTAATTCTAATAAAATTATTAGAGATTCTTACTGATTTGGAAGGTCTATATACAAAATTCTATAACAATCCAGCAAGTGTATTTCATGTAATGAATTTCTTAAGTAATAGACTCAATTACTACTTGGTGAAGGAAGCATGTCATATAATCAAAGATTAATTCTAATAAAATTCTCAGACCTTCCTACTCGTATGAAGAGTATACGTATAAAATTCTACAACATTCTAGCAAGTATTTTCCAGGTTGTGAATTTCTCAAGATATAAACTCAATTCCTATTTGTGAAGGATCCACTTCAAATGTTATTCCAAAAATTCAAAGAAAATTAACAGTTATATGTTTCCACCAAGAACTCATAATTCCAAAATTTCAAGGTTTTCCCAATGTGAGTTTGCCCAAAGATAAATAAATACTCCAAGGGTGAATAATTCCCATTGAGAAGGATCTACTATAAATATTACTCCAAAAATTATAATAAAATTCACATGGATTTGTAATGGTCCAAAAGTGATCCTAACAAAATTTTATGATATGATAACAAACATTTATCACAAGGATCAACTATTTACCCCAAGGTGATAAATAGGGATAATACAAGATATAGGGGCATAGAGTGTCCAAAAATTCACAAAATATTTCTCAGAGTGTGAAATGCCCTAAATGAACATATGCCAAGATTTGGGATTTTTTCTAAGTGGTTTGACCCTAAACATTTCATTAATACTTTAATGTGACAATTAAAATTAAGTGTAAAATCTTAGGCAATTAATTTCCAAAAATCCTCAACTCTCAGAGGTGATGTAATATTTCATCATATAGGTGTGGCAAAAATTTCAAAGGCTAACATTAAGTAAAAGAGCTAGGGTCACAATATACACATTTGGGCTATATGCACACCACACCATAACCTTGACTCAAACATGCAAGTGGGTTAGCCCAACATACAGTGGTCAAAATGACCTAAAATTTTAATCATAGGCTATACTTGGCCTGGACTACCATCCAGAGAAATTTTGAGTTGATTTGGACCATTTTAGCCCTAGATCTAGGCTATACATGAAAATGAAATGTTGTACAAAATATTATAAAATTTATTTCCAAAAAATCCCAATTTTTCGCAGAGGGTACTTTAGGGCATGACTCATGCATGCCCAAATTTCATCCTAATTGGAGTTGTAGAGCTCCAAAATTCACTAAAATCACTTGGGTGCTATATGCACCCCATTTCTTGTACACTACACCTACATGCCCATGGAAATTCCCAAACATGCACATGTCATTTTGGCCTAAATATTTTACCAGACTCTCAACATGATAAAGTTATGCCCTCAGCCCAAATTTGGGATGATTAGGAGTCATTAGCCACCATAATTGTCACATGCAAGTTTACTGGAAATTTCAAATAAACTTTAGGGAAATTAATTCTAAAAATTCTCAAATTTTTACCAGAGGTGTAATAGGGCATGACTCATGCATGTATCAATTTTCAGCTCATTTGGGCAAGCCAATTGATGTGGGCACCCAAAATGCTGTCTAGGGTTCAAGGTGAACACCCTACACCAAAATGGGTGCACGGGGAGCTACAATGCTCCAAATGTAGTGAAGTCAATTTCTAAAAGTAGTAGACTCCCAAATCTTCATTTTTCATGTTGAGTACTTTTTATCATTTTGCATTTAGGTATTTTCTATAACTATTTGAAGACCAAGCATTTATATTAATAAAACATTTATTTATAAAAGGGGCATGTGATTAGCTGAACATCACAGATCGGGCGGCTGGGGGTCTTCTTCCTCAGCTAGCCAAGGGTCTAGATCGATCGCGCCTGGGCCGATTTTGGCCCTTGTTTCCGGTGTCCGGCCTTCTCCGGCCAATCCCTCTCGCCAACACCTCCGGCCGACTCAGGGTTGTCGAATGGCGGTGGCCGTTCGGCCGGTGGTGGCCGGGATTACTCTCCCGTTGTTTTCATTTTTGCGAGTAGGACTAAAGAAATGGCAAAAGGGGAAACTATCAAATTCTTCATCGAATGCACGAGAAGATAGAGGGAAGACTAGCACCAGGGGAGGGAAGGAGGAAAACTTGCCTTGATTGAGCTTGAGGTTGAGGGGATCCCGAGCTTGCCACGGTCGACGAGCTTGCTTGATTCCCACCTCCAGATTTCTTTTCTCCATCAAAAAGGATGAAGTAAGGCTTCAGTTCGCCTGCCAAGAGTGTTTTGGAGCTGATGGAGGAGTCAAATTCGGCTGGAGATGCTTCTTTTGTTAACAACCATTGAAGGTGGCAATTTCTTCTATGCTCCACCTCCATGGCAGCAAAATCTAGAGCTCCAACTCATAAGGAATCAATTACCCTGTTCACATTCTCGGCCAGGGGAAAGGAATTTGGCTTGGTGTGGGCTTGGTTCCTCGGTTGCCATTAATGTAGCCGGCCTCCTCTTTTCCCATACAACTCCCCCCTCTAATCAGCTGCCACCTTACCAATTTCTGTTGGGATTCCTTGGGGATGCTGGAAGTAGTCCAGAAAAGAAGGGATGGTGGCCATGTGGCTACCAATCCGTTGATCCTTCCTTGGATCCACTCTTGGTGGTGGCCAGCCACCACCATGATGGACCCTCCTTGGGCCCAATTGGCTCCTAGGAAATTCATCCCCCTTGTGGACTTGATTAGGTGGGGTTGAGCCTAATGGTTCTAGGGTTGGGCGAAGCCCAATGAGTTTGAGCTTGGATTTGGGCTCTCTTGACTTAAATAGATCAAATTGGGACTTTTTGAGTTTGAGCTTGACCCAAGCTCACCCTAACCAATGTGACTGACCCACATTGTTGTCTTAGACTCTATGGACCTATTCCAAGAGGAATTAAGTCATGGTGGGGTCATATGGGGCTTAATTGCTCATAACTGCTTGTAGGAGCATTTTGGTAATTTGGCCTAGTTTCCCAAAATTGACCCTTTCCATTGGGTCCATTAGGTCCTCTATGATGTTATAAGACTAGGGGTGAAGTCAATTTCACGTTTTGGGGGTCAATTGTATCTATTGGTGAAGAATTGACCTATGTTGACCTGAAGGGTACTTTGGTCAATTTGGGTCAATTGGTGACCCCATGATGGGGCTTTTTGGTTCATTGCACCCCAATTAGGGTTTGTATTACATTAGAGGGGCCAATTTGATCATATGAAGTCTAATTGACCCAATTTGAGATGAATTGGCCTATGTTGACCTGTTTTGACCTAGAGTTGATTTGGTCAAATTGGCCAAAATTGGTGACCCTATGATGGGTCTTTTGGGCCTCTCCTAGGGTTAGGGACGTATTGGTAAGCTCAACTTCAGTTGGTGTACAACCCCGATATTCGCCCGGCAAGGAGACGGTCTAAAGAAGGCAGTAAACGGGGCACTCTGAAGGGCGAGCGAGAAGGGTCGGCGAGACAAGAGCTCGCGGGTACGTTCGTAGAACTTCCCCGGCCATGTCGACCACACCCCTGTTCGGCGAAATAATCTGAAGTCGACGAGTTCTGTGCTCATTTAAGCTAAAGGGATGGTCTCACAACAAGTGTTGCGAGATCCAGACCTCAGCAGATATCTTCAGGGGATTAGGCCAGGCGAGGGCCGACAAACCAATACCTTGCAGGATGCTGGTAGGAGAGACCTATGTCCAGTAAGGTGTCCAGCGAAATGTGTTCAGTACGCGGCAAAATCAGAAGATGGTCCCGTCGGAATGCTCGCGGGATCGGACCTCGGCCGACACCACCAGGAGGAGGTCAGCGAGATCCTCGCAGGCCGATCGCCTAAGAGAGGCATTGCGAGTAGGGCTCGCGAGGAGGCCCGCGAGAACATAAGATCTCGCAGGAAGGTTCTCGCAGCCCCTTGCCCATAAAGTCAATAGGGTCAAATTGCCCTTTCACCCTTGGTGGTTTGCCTTTAGCTTCTCCAAAAAGCGGAGTTTGGCTGTTAGCAGACCCATTTGGGGTGCGGATAGTGAAATCAAAAGGCGGAATCCTGCTATTTGCAGGCCAGACCAGAAAAATCTATAAATAGGACCTTAAGGGCACCTTTGGAGAGGATCTCACTTCAGCTTCCCTCTCCTTGGGCTTTCTTTGGTTAGCATTTCCAGAGCTCTCCAAGGTGCCCGAGTCTCAGCTTTGGCTTGGGAGGTGAAGCGCTCAACGATCTACCGGGTTAGTGGAGGGATCTCCTCGCTGTGACTAAGGTCTTTGTCAATCTTCCTAGTTTCCGGTCTACCTTCTCTGAGGGATCAGTAAGGGCTAGCCGCCCCTCATCTCGGTGAGGGCCCCGAGCTTCATAGAGACCGAGAAATCGGTTTCAACATTTTGGTGCGGTGAGCGTGGAGCGTGGCTGGTCCAAGAAAGTTTCGAAGAGCAGATATGACTGGAGGAGGGGATCAAGGCGAGGGGTTCAGCGAGCCACCAGAGGTGGTGACGCCGAGGATGTTCGCGGACTTCAGGCTGGAGGTGCTCGACACCTTCGGGCTCGCGGTCACGGCACTGCAAAGGGAGTTCGCGACCCCGGCATCTCAGACGACCCCTCCCCCAGCAGCGGTTGGCGAGAACGCCCCGGGGGGAAGGGCCGGAAAGGAAGTTGCAGGAAGTTCAGTGCAGGACTTAGAAGGGTGGGTGCTGTTCGCCAGCACGGCGAGCTTCGAGCCAGCGAGCTCCGTGCCAGCAAGCTCTGTGCCGGCGAGCGCGACGCAGGCGAGCGAGCACCCGGAATACATGGCGACCGTGGGAGTGGTCCAGGCGAAGGCTGTTCTCGCGAGCACGGTCCCCGCAAGCTCGAGTCTGGCGAGAGAGCTCGGGGGGTGAGCGGAGCGAGAAAGGGTGGTAGAAGGGGGAAGCCCCTTCTGCGAGTTGGAACTTTCAGCACTTGTCCCGGCGGGGTTTGGAGAGTGGGACAGGGTATACTACAACGGCAGGGATGACCCTGTCCAGCATCTCCAGTCTTTTGAGGACTCGGTCTCCATCAGACCGATGTCAGATGCATTCAAGTGTCGGCTCTTCGCCGTCACTCTCAAGGAAAAGGCCAGGGACTGGTTCCATCAACTCCCTACAGGTTCGATCTACACCTTTGAGGATTTGCGCCGGAGCTTCTTGTTGCGTTTCTCAACCGCGAAGAAGAGGAAGAAGGACGCCGAGTCCCTCTTCAAAGTGAAGCAGGAGCCAAAAGAGTCGTTGGCTCAGTATGCGGAGCGGTTCCAAGAAGAACAGCTCACTCAGGAGATGCCTGGGTTCGCACTCCAACTCGCTTTTACCGTCGAGCTAAAGGAAAGTTTCTTTGAGATGGCATTGAAGAGGAAAGCCCCCGTCTCCTACGAGGAGTTGATGGAGAGGGTGGCGGAGGAGATTAAGGGTGAGGAGGCCAACCCAGAGCTCACGAGGAGACTAGCAAAGCTCAGTGAGCCGGAGGTCAGGCAGCAAGAGGTAAGGAGAAGGGAAGAGCCCAGGGCCCCGGAGGGGGAGTGGAGGCAGCATGCTGAAGGAATGCAAGGTCAGGGAAGAGGTTACGGCCCGGGAAGGGGTAACTTTTATGGAGGTCAAGGAAGACCCCATCAGCTGGGATGGAGGCAGGGTCCGAGGCCATTGCCTCCCCCGCCTCAGCAAGCTATGGCGATCAGGAGGGGAAGAGGAAGAGGAAGGAGAGAAGAGGCGAGAGAAGAAGCGGGAGCAAGAAGGAGGAGGAATAGGGTGGCGGAAGGCGAAGCAGGGGAGGTGGCGTTGCCATATTGTGACTTCCACAATGAGGAAGGTCACGCGACGGCCACCTGCCCTGAGTTCCTGGAAACTAAAAGGGGCCGAGCCCCCGCGCCAAGGCAGCAGGTGAGAATTGAGGAGGTCGAGCCTCTAGGGGAGGAGGAAGAAAGGTGTGAAGATAGAGTCGAGTGGGGAGTAGAGGAGGGATCGGGGTGATCCATGGGGGGTAGGGGTGGAGGCAACCCGCAAGGCTAGCCTTCATACCATCTATCGGCGGAGCGTGGCCTCAACATCCACGGCTCCACCCCCGGCGGAGAGAATCACTTTCTCCCAGAAGGACATGCTGAGCTACGAGGACCCATTCTGCGATGCGCTGGACATCCAGACCGCCATCGAGAACTTCACTGTCTCACGAATTCTAGTCGATAACGATAGCTCGGTCAACGTCGTCTTCAAGAAGGTGTTTGATGAGATGAAGGTAGAATCCAAGAGGGTGTTGACCTCGGATGGCCCCCTATTCGGTTTTTCAGGAGAAAGGAAGGAAGTAGAAGGTGGAGTTGGGCTCCATGTGACCCTCGGAGGGCAGTCTCGGAACTGCCGCTTCGTGATAGTGGATGCCGCGAGCAGCTACAGCGCCATCTTCAGACGGACTCTCATCAGTGTGTTTAGATGCGTCCCTTCCACCTTCCACCAGTGTCTCAAGTTCAACACGGGTGGAGTCCAGGTCCGGATCATAGGAGACCCCAAGATGGCGAGACAGTGCTATGTGACGATTGTCAACACCATCGCCTGGATGGGAGAGGCGGAGGAGTTCGATAAAGTGATGGAGGGAGCGGCAGGAGCCAGAGAAGAAAAAAGAGCTGAGGAAAGGACGGAGGTAGAAGAGGTTCATGCCCAGGAAGGGGTCGCCGAGAGGCCCAGGGTGGAAAGAGGAGGAGAAGAGAGGAAAGGAGAGGGTGCCCTGGAAGGAGGGGTAGAAGAGTTGATGAAGGTAGGAGGGGCAGAGACGGAGGAAGGAGCCCAAGCGCTCGCTGGCACTGGAGAGGAGAAGGATACTTGGGGAGAGCAATCCAGGCTGGAGGCCGTGGATGAGGTCGTGGAACTTGAATTCACCACTCGACTCGGGGTGGTGGAAAAGGTCCGAATCAGCGGAGAGCTCAATCCGAAGGAGCAGGCCGAGATCTGGGCCTGCGTGCAGAAGAATGTGGATGTCTTCGCTTGGAGCGCCGCGGAGATGCCCGGGATCGATGCGGATGTGGCCTGCCACCGCCTCAACCTCGACCCCGGCACCCGCCCCATCCGCCAGAAGAGGAGGGCCATAGAGGACAAGCTTGAAGAACCCATCCGAGAGGAGGTGGGTAAACTCCTGCAAGCCGGTTTTGTATCGGAGATCCAGTATCCAGGCCGGGTCTCCAACGTTGTTATGGTAAAAAAGGGAGGAGGTAAGTGGCGCATGTGTATCGACTTTTCACTACTCAATAAATCATGCCCGAAAGATTGTTATCCCCTGCCTAGAATCGACGCACTGGTTGACTCAGCCGTCGGTTTCTCTGTAATGTCTTTCCTAGATGCTTTTTCAGGTTATCATCAGATTCGCATGCACCCCCCGACATCAAAGATGTTTCCTTCATCACGGGGGATGGATGTTACTATTATAAGATGATGCCCTTCTGGCTCAAGAATGTGGGCGCTACGTACCAAAGGAAGATGGATAGGGTCTTCCGCGAGCAGAAAGGAAGAAATTTAGAAGTCTATGTTGATGACCTCATGGTGAAGAGTAGGGACCTTGGGTCTCACCTCCGAGACCTCGAAGAGACATTCGGGACCCTACGGAAGTATAAAATGAAGCTCAACCCCTTGAAGTGTGTCTTCGGGGCTAGTCGGGGGATGTTCCTAGGCCACTTGCTAACCCCGGTAGGAGTAGAACCAAACCCGGACAAGGTCAAGGCAATAATGGAGTTGGGGTCGCCAAGGAACCCAAAGGAGGTTCAGAGCCTCATAGGGAAGCTGGTCGGACTCAGCAGGTTCCTCTCCAAGGCGGGGCAGAAGTGTGCGCCCTTCTTTAAGGCACTAAGGGGCAGCAAAAAGTTTGAGTGGACCTCAGAATGCGAGGGAGCTTTCCAAGCCTTGAAAGAACAACTCACCCAAACCCCCTTACTCCAAGGGCCGAGATTAGGAGAAGACCTATCCCTATACCTGGGAGTAGGGTCGGAGGCAGTGAGTGCAGTATTGGTCCGGGAGGATGGGAGAAAATAATTCCCTATCTACTATGTCAGTCAAGTACTGAAGAAGGCGGAGCTCCGATATCCAATCTTGGAGAAGTTGGCTTTCGCGTTAGTGGTGGCGACGCGGAAGCTCCGACCCTACTTTCAGGCACACTCCATCAGAGTAGTGACAGACCACCCGCTTCACAAAATCATGGAAGGGGTGGAACACTCGGGAAGATTGGCAAAATGGTCTGTGGAGCTGAGCGAGTTCGATATTACGTTCATACCCAGGACATCGATCAAGGCCCAAGCGGTGGCAGACTTCATGGCCAACTACACGACCGAGGTGGGTGAACATGAACCGCCTCCCCCAGTAGCATGGAGGATGTTGGTGGATGGTGCCTCAGGAAAGCACTCCTATGGGGGGGGGGGGGGGAATCATCCTAGTGAGTCCTCAAGGGACAAAAATCGAGCAAGCCCTGAACATCCATTTCCCAATTACCAACAACCAAGCAGAGTACGAGGCAGTGATAGCAGGCCTGCGGTTAGCTCGAGAGCTGGGAGTGCAAGATGTGGAGGTTTCGACGGACTCCATGGTGGTAGCATGCTAAGTCAAGGGAGAGTTCGAGGCAAAGGACCCGACCTTCTGCGATACTTGGAAAAAGGTTAGGGGAGTCATCGGGCAATTCCACACTTTCTCCATCAAACACGTGCCAATGGAAGAGTGCACTCCCGCGGACCTCCTAGCCAAGTTCGGTCCCCGAGCAGGAGGGGCGGTTTCAGAACTTTTCCGGCCCTCCATCGAGGAAGGAGAACTGATGGAGGTGGATCAGCGGGTCTCGTGGATGGATCCATTTATCTCTTTCCTATCTTCAGGGAAGTTCCCGGATGGGGACATAGACAGGCGACGCTTCAGGTATAAGTCAACTTACTACTCTTTGCATGTAGGAGGGTTATACAGGAAGACTCTCTCTGGGGAGTGTGGGAGTCACTCCGGGAGCCGGATTCTGGAAGGAAGGGTGTTGAGGCAAGGCTATTTCTGGCCCACCCTCAACAAAGATGCGACCGAGTTTGCAAGAAGGTGTTCGAAGTGCCAACTCTATGCTCCACTCCAACTCCTCCCAGCCCAGAGACTTCGGACCATCACAGCTCCCTGGCCTTTTGCCATATGGGGGTTGGACCTTGTCGGCCCTTTCCCTCAAGCTAGCGGCCAGAGAAGGTTCTTGCTGGTCATGATCGATTACTTTTCCAAATGGGTAGAGGTGAAGGCGCTCGCCAAGGTAACATCTCAAGTTGTAAGAAGTTTTGTGTGGGGAGAGATAATTTGTAGGCACGGGCTCCCTCTGGCCATTGTGACAGACAATGGGCCACAATTTGCTAGCGAGGAGTTTGTCAGCTTCTACACCCAACTTGGCATCGACCTTAGGTTCGCATCAATTCACCATCTGAGGAGCAACAGCCAGGTGGAGGCGGCGAACAAGATAATCGTCAACCTGTTGAAGAAGAAGGTGGAGAACCTCCGAGGGAGCTGGGTAGAACAACTACCATCTGTTCTCTGGGCCTTGAGGACTACTCCAAACACCGCCACCGGGGAGACCCCGTTCAAACTTTCTCATGGGTCCGAAGCGGTCCTTCCCATCGATTCGAAGTAAAGACCCCGAGGGTGACCGTCGCAGGTGAAGCAGACGAAGAGTGGCTAGTGGACAATGACGAGGAACAAAGGCTATCCTTGGACCTGGTGGAAGAACTCCGAGACCAGGCTACCATCAGGCAGGAAGAAATCAAGCGACGAATAGCCCGATACTTCGACAAGCACATCCGAATAAAGCACTTTCAGAAAGGAGGCCTAGTGCTAAAGAAGGTTACGCGGCCGGGAGAGGAGCCGCGGTAGGTAAGCTGAACCCTAATTGGGAGGGTCCATACATTGTAAGTGAAGTGCTCAGGTCAGGGGGGTATCACCTCCGAGATGTGGAAGGGGTACCTATGGACCGAGCGAGAAGTGGAGATGACTTAAAAAGATTTTATCCTTAGCCATTTTTTGTAGATGACTCTTTATATTTCCTACTCAACACATGTATTTTGGAGCAACCCTTTGGCAGGTCTCAAAAAGCTTTGTGCCGGAATGCCCCAAATCGATTCCGCTCCCGGGCTCTCACTAGACGGGGGGTTCTGGTTGATCTCTGGAGAGGTTGGCGAGGTGACAAGTTCTTGTGCTGGAATGCCCCAGATCGATTCCGTTCCCGAGCTCTCACTAGACGTGGGGTTCTGGTTGATCTCTGGAGAGGCTTGCAAGGTGACAAGTTCTTTATGCTGGAATCCCCCAGATCGATTCCGCTCCCGCGCTCTCACTAGACGGGGGGTTTTGGTTGATCTCTGGAGAGGCTGGCAAGGTGACAAGTTCTTTATGCTGGAATGCCCCAGATCGATTCCGCTCCCAGGCTCTCACTAGACGGGGGGTTCAGGTTGATCTTTGGAGAGGCTGGCAAGGTGACAAGTTCTTTTTGCTGGAATGCCCCAGATCGATTCCGCTCCCGGGCTCTCACTAGACGAGGGGTTCAGGTTGATCTCTGGAGAGGCTGGCAAGGTGACAAGTACTATTGCTGGAATGCCCCAAATCGATTCCGCTCCCGGGCTCTCACTAGACGGGGGGTTCAGGTTGATCTCTGGAGAGGCTGGCACGGTGACAAGTCCTTAGGCTGGAATACCCCCAGATCAATTCCGCTCCTGGGCTCTCACTAGACGGGGGGTTCAGGTGGATCTCTGGAAAGGCTGGCACGGTGAAAGATGTTTATTTCAGGAGAGGCTGGCAAAATGATGAGTCTCAATGCTGGAGGATATCGGGTCATTCCACTCCCGGACAAGGAGAGGAGTTCTCTATGAGGCAAGGTTGAAATGTATCAGGTTAGCAAGGTTTCGGCGCCGACCCCATCCTTCTCGCTCGTCTGGCCCGCTCGCTCGGCAAGGAGAGATTTCGCGCGATAGTAGGCGAGCGATGAAGGCCAACCCTATGCACTCCGGGGAATTCGGTACTCGGCCGAAAGGTCGCCGGCGCAGGGTAGCGGGCGAGCTCTCGCCAAAAAGGAAACACCTCGCGAGACGTAGAGATCGCATACATAAAGTAATAATCCTAAGGCGAATAGCGAAAGGCCAGAGCAGCCGAAAAGGTCCTACACTCGCCTACTCAACAACGTAAAATGCGAGAACGGTCATCGCGGGAATAACCTACATACAGGTAAACATTGAGATAAGCAAGAGCGAGATATCAACACAAAAAATAATACAGAGAAAGGAGCGAGCGCAACACATCCAAAAATATGTATTCATTCATTTTAAGTCTGATTTACATGAAGCGGCGATCTCGCCAGCCAAAAAACAAAATTGAACGAAAGCCTCACTGGTCGCTCGCAGACACCTCCTCGTCCTCACTGCTCTTCACTGGCGAAAGCGGGTGGAAGAGCTCAGGAACGATATCTTCCAGGTCCAGGTCGGCCGCGTCAGCGGTTAGGAGGCCAGTCGCCTTCATCATCTGGAAGATGTAGCGAGACGAATCAGTAGCCTCCAAGCGAACTTCTTCATCTCGCGTTCGCCGCTCTTCCTTCAGATGGCGAGGTGAGGGGGGAACGACGGCATGGGTGAGGTCGCAGTTTAGGGCCTTCAGCCCAGCCACCTCGCCCTCCAAATCCTTGATGCGAGCGTCGGCTCTTCCGGCGGCCTCGACATCCTGCAATTAAGTTCAATTAAAAAAGCGAAACAGCAGAAGGAAAGGAGGATGAGGAAGTCTAAATAACTCACCACACTGTCCTCCGCGGCGAGCAACTTCTCCTTCAGCTGCGTGATCTCGGCAAGGAGCCCCTGATAGGCCCTCGCGAGCTCCACGTTCTGAAGCTCCAGCTGTAAGCAACGCCTCCCCGACATATGGGCGAGCTCGGCAGAGCGCAACTGCGACCTCGCGCTTTCGAAAGCGAGGGTTCTCGCGGTCTCATCTTTATAAGACCCCGCATCCTCGCGCCCATAGAGAGCGAACGAGAGGTCAAAGGTGTGACCGCTGACGGTCTCCTTTTCCACCCAGGAGGGAAGGATGGTGGAGATGTCCACCCGGTTGGTCTCCGGTTTCCAGTTGACCAAGAGCTCGGCAGTCTCGTCGCGACGCCTCTGGCCGAGGCCGAAGTTATAGTGGTTGACGGGGATGGGCAGGATGGAGGTTCTAGGGGCCTCCTGGCAGGGCTCGTCGTCCTCACCCCCTGCAGAGAGGGCGGTGAGGTCGAACTCGTCAAAAGCCGCCTCGCGGGGCTCCTTTCCTTTCGAGGAGGCGAGCGAAACCCCGCTCTTCTTGCTCTTCTTCTTCGGCGGAGATTTCGAAGGGGCGGCGTGACTACCAGAAGCCCCCGACCTCTTGCGAGAAGAGGGCTCACCTGGAATGACGGCGCCTCGGCAAGCTTCCGCCCCCATGGCAGCGAGAGCATGGTAGCGTCGGTTTTTCAGTTGCTCGCATAAGGGGGATGGAGGGGCAGATCCCGCTCGCCTAGAAATAAACATTAAAATTTTGATAAGTACGATATGGTAGGGGATAAAGTCGTAGGTGCTAAGCGAGATCTTTACCTTCCCCGACGAGAACCGGAGGTAGCGAATCGAGATTGCGGCGGAGATAGACGACCTCGAAGTTCTTCTTGCAGAAGAACTGATGGAGGAGGGCGTCGTGGCCGCCGAGGGCGGTGGGCCGGTAGGTGGTCTCGCTATGTTGAACCGGCGAGAGGGGAATGTTGCCGAAGTTCCCCTTAACGACGATGAACTTCTGGGCCCAGAAGTGGGCCTTGTTGACGGTCTCGTCAACTTAGGACCCGTGCCCACGAAGTAGGCTGTCCCATCTTTGTAGGCGCGGAACGAGAACAGCTTCCGGAAGACCGGGAGACTGAACTCGATGCGCTCCTCGCGAAGGTAACAAGCGAAGGCTATAACCACCACCATGGCATTAGGTGTGAGCTGGCCTGGAACAACGCCATAGTGCTTGAGCACCTGCCAAGCAACGAGAATAGGATTAGCCCACATGACGAGCGAGACTCGAGTTACAAAAAATAGGAAGTAAGCGAGAGCGACTGTTACCTGGCGAACTTCTGGCCACAGGGGAAGGCGCCGACCGACCGCAAAATGGGCGGTAGGAATGGACAACTCGTCGACCAACGGGTCGTTGATCACGTCATCCTCGCTAGGACGGTGTGCCTCGAAGGGAGGGGTGACATAGTCGGCGACCGCGCTGAAGTACTCCTCGTCGGTCAGATTACAGTTGAAGAAGCTATGCTCGGCGAAAGCCTTCGCGATGTTTCGCGGACCCTCTGACTCAGCGTCGCCGCCCATTCTGGTGACCTGCGAGAAAGGAAGAAAACCAACAGGAAGGAGCGAGAGCTCTGAAACAGGGGAGGAAGAAGGTCGAGAGTAAATGCGGTGGTTGGCTCAGTTATGGCCGCCTATTTATAGCCAAAGCAAAAAAGGCGGGAAGAAGTCCAAACGCCGGCAGGCGCGGGTAGCAGCTAAAAACATCACATCACAGACGCGGGCGAGAGAAACCTGCGAGGTTAGCACAAACATCTCGCGGGATATATATAGCGAGAACGGAAGGTCCTCGCGAAAACAATGTAACATGAAAATAAAACAGATGTACTAGCAACGAGCGAGAAATAATAAAAAGCTAGTGATGCTTATGGTAAAGGAAATAAAAGCCGAGTGGCCGATGCGCGAGTCATGAGCCGTAGCGAGATTGTCTAAAAACAACAACACCCATTACAAATAAGTTCACGTCATAACAGTTAGTGAGAATCGTGGGGTAGCCATTTCCACCTGCCCCCACCCCGAGACCAGGATCTCGGCGGTACCCTAGAGTTGTAGTACTCCTCTGCCAATTGGCTCTCCCTGTCCGTGAGGTAGGCATAGTCTCTCATCCTAGCTATATGAACCTCCGGTGTCGTAGCGCTCTCATCCTGATCACGCTGTCTCGTTTGCCGGAGCCTCGCACATTCTTCCATCAAAACCGCGTGCCTGTCCTCGGCGGCTTCTCTGTCCCATCTCGCCTGCATGTTGAGATCCATCAGCATCCTCCCGTGTTTCCTCAGCAACTCCGCGGCTCGCTGCTTCAACATCTCGGTGTCTCGCGGATCCCCTAAGAAGTCCTCCACCTGGTCCGGAAGGGGGGACATCTTGTCGTCACACAAATCGGAATCGGTGGGCGGATTTTCGAGATTCTCCGCGAGATAGGGCGGAGAGGTTAGATGATGCGCTTAAGTTCACGCAGGACAAGGTGTTGCAAGAATAATTACCCCGTGGGGGGCGAGAAGTCGAGGGACGGCCCTGAAACACGTTGCCATAGTGAGGGTAGAGAGATTTCCCCAGACCGGCGGGGTAGGCGGCGCTATTGGTCGGAGGGATATTTGGCGGCACAGAGCCACCAGTCTCCTCGCTCGTCAGAAGTTGGAATCCGGGCTTATCCATGATTTTGTCAGGCGGAGATGGAGGCCGCGATGTCTGGCGAGCCGGTGACTTCAGGGGCGAGACTGTAAGAAGTAGGGAGAAAAGGTTAGACAATTGACAAGAAGCATTCTTGCAGGCAAGACCAAAATCTCACCGGTGACGTTTCTTCTAGCGAGGTCCGTATCCACCTGCGGACTCTTGCGAGAGGCATCAGTGGGTTGCCCCGTATTTTCGTTCGTCAAAGCATCCTGCGAACAAGCATGAATCTCAAACAAGTTTATCGACGCAAAACCAGAGGAATAGCTCGCACCTTCTCGTGGTGGCGATCGTCAGGGGAGGAATCCAACATCGCGGAGTCATCCCCGGCTCGACGAGCCGCCTTCGCCTTCCTAACTTTCGGCGACTGAGCAGGAGGAGGCCGGTTCATCCAGGCGGGGACCTTGGTCGTGGAACGGAGCCCGCCGGCTCTCACCTCCCTCATGTGGGCCTTGACTTCTTCGGAAAGAGGCATCTACAAGCAGCTACAGTATCAGGCGAGGGGAAAGGAAAAGAAGTGGCGGCGCACGCCACTGGGGGCTCGGAATGATATTTATAGCCCACAAGGTGGGTCCCACCAAAGATTCCCGACAGGTCATCAAGGAGCGAGCGAATACTAGGGGTTGGATGATTCTTCGCGAGCACAAATGTCCTCACGAAGAGCGGGGATTGTGTACAACCCCGATATTCGCCCGGCAAGGAGATGGTCTAAAGAAGGCAGTAAACGGGGCACGCTGAAGGGCGAGCGAGAAGGGTCGGCGAGACAAGAGCTCGCAGGTACGTTCGTTGAACTTCCCCGGCCACGTCGACCACACCCCTGTTCGGCGAAATAATCTGAAGTCGACGCGTTTTGTGCTCATTGAAGCTAAAGGGATGGTCTCGCAACAAGAGTTGCGAGATCCAGACCTCAGCAGATATCTTCAGGGGATTAGGCCAGGCGAGGGCCGACAAACCAATACCTCGCAGGCCGCTGGTAGGAGAGACCTATGTCCAGTAAGGTGTCCAGTGAAATGTGTTCAGTACGCGGCAAAATCAGAAGACGGCCCCGCCGGAATGCTCGCGGGATCGGACCTCGGCCGACACCACCAGGAGGAGGTCAGCGAGATCCTCGCAGGCCGATCGCCTAAGAGAGGCATTGTGAATAGGGCTCGCGAGGAGGCCCGCGAGAACATAAGATCTCGCTGGAAGGTTCTCGCAGTCCCTTGCCCATAAAGTCAATAGGGTCAAATTACCCTTTCACCCTTGGTGGTCTGCCTTTAGCTTCTCCAAACAGCGGAGTTTGGCTGTTAGCAGACCCATTTGGGGTGCGGATAGTGAAATCAAAAGGCGGAATCCTGCTATTTGCAGGCCAGACCAGAAAAATCTATAAATAGGACCTTAAGGGCACCTTTAGAGAGGATCTCACTTCAGCTTCCCTCTCCTTAGGCTTTCTTTGGTTAGCATTTCCAGAGCTCTCCAAGGTGCCCGAGTCTCAGCTTTGGCTTGGGAGGGGAAGCACTCAACAATCTTCCGGGTTAGTGGAGGGACCTCCTCGCTGTGACTAAGGTCTTATTCAATCTTCCTAGTTTCCGGTCTACCTTCTCTGAGGGATCAGTAAGGGCTAGCCGCCCCTCATCTCGGTGAGGGCCCCGTGCTCCATAGAGACAGAGAAATCGGTTTCAACAGTTGGTGAGTCCAATTTTAAGTAAATTGGCCAAGGTTGACCTGTGCACTTTTGGGGTGCTTATAGTAATTTCCAAAGTTTAGGTTGACCTAGGGTCATCCCATGACCTCTACTCAGAACTCCTACCCTAACCTAGTTCAAAGGGTTTAGAAGGAATGAGGATGTTACAAATCCCAATAAACAAAAAAATAATTTCATCCCCAAAATTCAAGTTCGGGTCTACGGTGTTTCATCGACACAGATTGGTTCCAGACAGAATGTACGATCGGATGCTATCGGGCCTATTGCGGTAGTGATTTGTTGTTCTGGATGGAGGGGAGCTCTCCTAAGCAAGGAGGTGTGAAAAATGTCGCGTAATTATGCCAATCCCGACGGTAACTCCAGTCTATAAACCGAGGGGTCGATCCGCACCAGGATCCTATAAGGCCCCATGTATCTCAAACTGAGCTTCTTTAGTCTCCATACCAGTGAGAATCCATGAGCCGGTCATATTTCCAAAAACACTATGCCACCTTCCTAGTCACCTACCTTATGATGTCGTGTGTCGTAATATTTAGCATGTTCGTTCTGTGTTTCCAACATCCAGCCCCGTATCAATCGCACCTGGGCATCTGGGCCTTCTGTATATACTGGCCCCAGTGCCTTCGGGTCTTCTTCCCAAATCCATGAGAGTGGAGTCCTACACTCCCTCCCATATATGGATTCATAGGGAGATCTCACTAAACCCATTAGTTTCGTGTAATTTCATCGTGTATGCTTCTGACAGTAAAAATAGGTTCCCCGTAGCCTGGAATCCTTCTAATGGTGATTATTATGTCTTTTAGTATGAAATTTGCAATTAATCTACCTTATTTTAATATGCAAGCTTCTAATATAACGAGTTGCTCGAATTCAAATGGTTTGGCTTTGATTGAGGAAGCCGAATATGAATCACCTTCGAATGCCCTAAAATGCAGAAATCCCTGTAATAACTCCAACTTGCAGGGACCCGGTTCCAATCCACATATCCCATAAGGTGATTTATTTTTCCCAAACAACTGGCTCGACCATCTTATGTTTCTGACCATACGACCAAATTTAGATATTTGGTCATCCAACGGTATTTGCACAGTTTGCCCCGAATATAACCGGATCATCGTCTCTGAATTAAGGAGGTAAATCTATGGTACCACACCTCGCATGAGGTTATTTACATTTGTTCACCTCTTATGATCACAAGGGCCTATTGCCCGTTCCATTCTTATCCAATCCATACCCGACTTAAACATGCACTAAGTCTAAAGTTCTTGCCGGTTCTCTCTTGGGCTTTTCATAAATTATTTAATCAAATCCTTAACCGACAATTTACTCACCAGTGGTGTGTTACGATATTAGAGTTAAGTTGGTGAAGCATCTAGGAATATAATTGTTGAGGCAATAATTTTCACACCATTTTAATTGTAGATAAAACTCTTTCTATAACCAATGTTGCCTCGAATTTAGATCTTTTTCAAAAAGAAAATTTCTCAATTTCCTTGTGGATTTGCAAATGCTTCATATTGTGTATTGTATTAGGGAAGGTCTGGTCGTTCCATAGGTTGGGTACTAAGTAGCTATCTACTACATTGTTTTCCGAATTGGATAATTCTCGAAGTCTTATACTATCTTCCTTGACTTCAAGAGTCGCATATCAACATGCCTAGGTGACCGGATTTATATCTTGAAGACATCGTTTACTATTTTCGTCTTTACTTATCCGTCTAATCCTTAGAGCGACAAGGGGGTGAATAGTCATTCTTGAAAAGCTCTATGCCCTTATTTCGATTGTGAATTCATAACAGTCACGTCATAGCATTGATAATTCACATTTCTTAAGACGAAGGAATTCTTCAAGGGTCTCGACTTCTAGGAAGGGTTGGTCATCAGACCGATTATGCATACTTCAAAATCTCTTCTTAAGCCAAGTAATGTTTGAATACTTCAAGATTGCTTACATTTTTGACGAAGATTTCCAAAAATAGGGTCTAGGGAACTCGAGTTGGTACCGAACTGCCCCAATAAACAAAAGGATTAGCCCATGTACATTTTGGGCTAAGTTTCTTTTATATTCATATGACATATTCATCCTAGATGTGCACTCAATCCATCGGGCATACAACTCTAGACTTTGAGTTCCCTCCTGAGACCTATTGATATTCTACACACTTTAGGCCCCCAAGGTTATCGATTACCACAACTTTCTCAAGGTTAATCTATAGGCAATCCACAAATGGGCGTTTTATGAACTCGAATCCTTATCTGACCTTTGGTATTTTTCCTGGTGAATGTTTCAATGTAACCCAGTTGCTCGTTCGGATAATAAATCGACTAGTCTCCTACTATCCACTAATGGTTTCCATGCACCAAATCTCTTGGGCGGTCCTATTTATTAGGTAAGAAGTGATAATATCACTTGGTAGGAGAATTAGGGGCATCAGAGTTTAGGCTATAAGTAGTTACTTCCCCATTTAGATCTTCCCTTAATCGCTTTTGGTATCTTCAAGCCTTAACCAGTCTATTTCTGAGGTCAATTTTGAATTAATGTATGCTATACAATCGTCTTAGTGCGTCAAGCTAGAATGGTGTCCTAGTTGGGTTGGCCTAACTCATTGATTAATGGACTATTTTGTGTGATTTTTATACATGAGCGGGGGTGTCCCAGGGTTTGTGGACTTCTTTCTCGTTGGATCATTTGTTCTAGTGATACCAGTTGTAAGATCCCTCTCTCGCACCTAGAGAGCTCCCAGATCTTATACCCAGAACCGCCGCCTTACGGTCACACTAACACACGAGTTAGCTGCCTTCGCTAGTCGCCGATTCTATTGCCAAGAATGATCAAACAGACCAACAAGATATAAGAAGAAATTAATTAAAATACCCAAAGTTCACAATCACACAGAACTGTATATATATATCAAATTGAGTACAAGTCCAACAATTAGTATAATAAGTGAAAGAGAAAAAGGGCTATGCCATGTACATGTCAAAATATGTACAACACTCTCTCTCACTCCATATCTATGTGGAAGCTATCGAACTTGTGATCACGTGTCTGTAGCTACTTGATGAGTAGTAAAATATATGTATTTTTAATATAGTTATTAGTATAGCTTTAATTAATATTGTAAATTTTTTATGTAAATTAATAAATAAATTGCTTGTTTTATTATTTTTGTTACTAACTTAGCTTTATTTTTGTTTTTACAGATTTTGGCAATTTTTTGTCAAGTCACGCCCGTGACCCAAGAGCGTGTAATTTTAAAACGCCAACTTCTCAGACTTCTCAGAGTTCGACGAACGGCCTAAGCGTTCGACGAACGACGAACTTTCTAAGCATTCGACGAACGGCGAACTCTCTCAGCATTCGACGAACGGCGAACTCTCTCAGCGTTCGACGAACGGCGAACTCTCCGCGTCTCAGCGTTCGACGCACTCTCCGCGTCTCAGCATTAGACGAACGGCGAACTCTCTCAGCGTTCGACGAACTCTCTCTGCGTTCGACGAACTCTCTCTGCATTCGACGAATCCCTCTCCGCGCCCGCCAGAATCCAGCGCACACGCCAGCCGTCACACCCCAGTTAAAGCAGATATGTACCGCCCATAGTCACGCCCGTGACCCATCAAGACACGCTCGTGTGCAGCCTTATTTGACGACGGATCCTTCGAGAAGGCGGTCTTTACAGCCGAGCAAATGTTACGCCCTAAGTCACGACCGTGACACACAAGACACGCCCGTGACCTAGGGCGTGTAAAAATAAAATTTGGCCTATAAATAGAGGGGCTCGGCTGAAGGAATTTTGATCCAAATTTTGAGTGCTTGTTAGTGTATTTTGAGTTCTTTTGAGTGATTGTGAGTTTTTCTTTATGCAATTCAGTTTAAGTTTGATTGTAATTTTCACTTTTTTAGTCTAGTTGTAATGCTTATTTTAGAAATAAAATATTGTTTTTCTCATTTGGATCATCTTCTTTTTCATTTTCAATTTATGCAAGTGTGTGTGTGTGTATGAGTATAACTTTATTGCTTTCATAATTTAGGTTAAAAAGCTTTTATAAAATAGTTTATTGATTTTTTTAACGCTTTATTTATCGCTTTCGTCTAAACGCTTTCATTCGATTCAGTCTTTTTATTACAAGTAGAGTGCATGAGTTTATGAGATAGTATTTTTCTTTTTTGTAACTTAGTTTTAATTTTCAGTCTTTATATAACTGCTCTATACCACCCCCATCCCGGATGAGAGTCTAAGTTTCTTTAGCGCTTGATTAAGATGGTTGGGACGGATATTATTACTGCTTTTATATAAGTCTTTTCATTTCTATACCACCCCGTCCCGGATGAGAGGCTAAGTTTCTTTAGCGCTTGATTAAGACGGTTGGGACGGATACTATTACTGCTTTTATATAAGTCATTTTATTTCCCTTGTTATCCGCTTATATCTGCTTGAATTATTAAACATGTATTTTCCAATTATTAATGCTGTCTCCATTCTGATGAGTGACTAATTTCCTTTAGCGCACGATGTCGAAGAGCATTGGGACACAAAAATAGTTTTTCTAAAAATAAAAACATCTCTTTCTAAAAATAATTAACGAGCTTAAGGTTTACCCGGGAATAACGTTGAGTGGAGCCACATAATCGATATGTGGTTTTCAAATCCGTTTCCGTACACTAGTTAGCCGAGATGCTCGTGCGTACGGACTGATCGCTCACGGGTAAAAAGAAGTGCGCTCTACCCTCGAGAGAGGATGAGGTAAGTCTCCCGAATTGGAAGTAAAAACCCAATAGCGGGGTTCACAACATAAAGCGAGTATTAAGAAGATTCGATTATGGAACGAGAGTTCGGTCGAATATTCATAATCTCAGGTGGTCGTACCCTCGAGAGAGGAGCGTTCATAATTATGGAACCTCCACGACCAAGCCGTTTTAACGTTTTGAAAAGTCATCACTTTTATTTCTAAAAAAGACTATTTTTGTCTCAAGGTAATTAGACATCGGGCGCTATTTATTATCATCGTTTAGAACTCTAATTATACGCTTATTATCGTTCGCTTTTAAAAACCCACACTAAAAACTTATTTCGATAAAATAATAGTTTGTTCCTCAAAGTAGGTATAATCAACACGATCCGCGGAAATATACGATCTCGATATTTTCTAAAACAAAATATCCTGTATTACTCACGATAAGGTATACTTGCCTTTATCATATGATTAGTTTGGATTAAAATTTAAACAAATGCTTTTCAAACCAATTTAGTGCAAAACTCTCATTTTCTATTTTAAAAATCAATAAAATTCGGCGTTGTAGTCAGGGTGTACTCGTCAATATTTCGAAAGAAGAAAAAGACCATTACTTCTATCTTTTTATAGGATAACGATTAGTTTCTCAAAGTAGGAATACTTGCGAAACTCTTTGAAAACACCCGCCTAACTCTAATCTCGTCATATAAAGGTTGCGCAAACCAAATTAAAAAGAAGAAAAATCCGAATTAAATCATCAAGTTTTTGGCGCCGTTGCCGGGGACAGTAGTGTTGTTATTTTGAGAAAATGAATTACTATTACTTTTATCATATATATTAAAAATATATAAAAAATATATATATATACATAAAAATAGAAAAAAAATAGAAAAAGCCAAAACTATATAATAATTTTTATTATAAGTATATGGCCCGAGGAAACTCCTCGGACGATTCGAATATCCCCTTTGACCACGAAATCGTGCGCACCCTTCGTGAGCGCCTCCGATTTCGTGATTAAAACTTACTCGAATTTCCTGAAGAGTCTGTCGGGGATACTTACACTGAACCTTTGGCCGATCAAATTCTAGATATGGCCCCACCACGGACTATGGCATATTATGCAAGGCCAAATTTGGAAGATACCGGACCGAGTATTACACGCCCAACAGTGGCTAATAATAATTTTGAAATTAAATATAGCATTATTCAAATAGTACAACAGTCAATACAATTTGACGGTTTGCCAGATGAGGATCCAAACATACATAATTCAAATTTTTTGGAAATCTGCGATACTTTCAAAATTAATTGCGTTACTGATGACGCTATTCGTTTACGCTAATTTCCATTTTCACTACGGACGAAAGCCAAGGCGTGGTTAAGTTCTCTCCCCAGAGGATCCATAACCACGTGGGCACAATTGACGGAATAATTTTTAACAAAATATTTCCCCCCGTCTAAAACTGCTAAACTATGCACAGATATCGCCTCTTTCATTCAATGCGATTCTGAGACTCTCTATGAGACTTGGGAGCATTTTAAAGAGTTCTTGCGTAGGTGTCCTCATCATGCGCTGCCGTCCTGGCTGCAGGTCCAGACGTTTTATAATTGTTTAAATTTCTCAACACGACAGATGATCGATGCGGCCGCCGAGGGAACGTTAAACAACAAAACCCCGGAGGCCGCCCAAGCTCTGTTCGAGGAAATGGCAATGAATGCCTATCAGTGGAATGCGCCTAGATCACACCCTACTAAACCAACTGGGATATATGAAGTGGATTCCACTTCTCACTTAGTCTCTCAAGTCGAAAGGTTAAGTAAGCAAGTGGCAGAGATGACTGTTTCCTCCTCCACTCCCGCTTGACTTAATAATAATAATAATAATAATAATACTTTTGTCGAAGAAACTGTACATTACCTAGGCAACCCAGTTAGGCCCCCCTTCAACCCTAATAACAATCCGTATAGTAATAATTATAATCCGGGTTGGAGGAACCACCCAAATTTTTCTTGGAGCAATCCTAACAATGCTTAGAGGCCTCCAATTGTAAATCCGCAAGGATTTCCACAAGGATTTCCGAACGGATTTCAGCCTCCACATCCAAAACCTTCTCCGCTCGAAGATATTTTTGCTAAATACGTTGCGTCCACCGAGTCAAATATCCGGAATATTACCGGATCGATTAAAAACTTGGAAAATCAGGTGGGACAGCTGACAAAGATGGTCTCCGAGCGGCCATATGGAGCTCTACCAGGAAACATGGAGCCAAACCCTCGAGAAAATGCCAACTCCATAAACCTTCGCAGCGGCAAGGAGGTAACCTTCCCAAAATGGGTTGAGCCCAAGGTACATGTTGTAACACCTCCCCTGTAATGACTATATAATATAGGTCCGACCGGGACCCCACAACATATAACCGCCACAGTTTCAGTATTAAAAGATGATATAACTACCCAACTCAAAACTCAGATAACACAGCAGAAACAAAACTAAGAATCACAGAGATTGTCCACAACTACATAGGAGTAAAACCGGCCTTAAGGCCTTACAAAACCAGTGTCCAAATCATCAAACATTCACCACAATCATGAAATCCCCAAAAGGGAAAAACTAGCTCTCCTAAGCTACCTCGGCATGCAAGCCGGAAACAAGAAAAGACAGGTACAGGAATGTAGGAAAGCAAAATAAACACTTCATGAGGCTTTAGGCCTTTTTGGCCTACGAGCTGGTTCCGGCCTGCGATCCATGGCCTGCATCCAAATCACAAAGAGCGGTAAACGAGGGTCAGCTATGGCTGACCACAAACGGTGTAACAACACCCCTCCTTTCAGCCGTCCTAGCGGACCCCGGGGAACTACATCCTCCTGCAAGTCAGCACTTCGTATGCACATGTATATAAAGAAAAGCAACATAAACAACAGGCATGAGTGTCACAACCATCATTCACGTTTCTATGTTGAGCAAGTAATAAAAGGGGTCTATAAATGCAATATGAATGCAACCCGGGTTTCACCCAAGGCACCCTACATCGTATGAATCTAACACATCATCATACATCAATAATACAAACCACGGGGTACTCGACATTTCCCCCAAAGGGCATCGTAGCCCAAGGCCAAGAACTCACGTTGTGACCCACCGCGCCTGGCCCACCATGCCATTGGGCTTGTCAAACAGCTCACATGTTCTTGACGCCAACATTGCGCACAACACAACCACGGGGTACTCAACACTTCCCCCAAAGGGCATCGTAGCCCAAGGCTAAGAGCTTACGCTGTGACCCACCAGGCCTGGCCCACCATGCCATCGGGCTTGTCAGACAGCTCACTTGCTCTTGCCGCCAACACCGAAGGGACTTGTCTTGCAGGGACACTCTCCACACATGAATTCCGTCATTCACGGGATAGCCAGTCGACCACAAAGACCAAATCACACCTTCGCACATCACTGGGCAACACACGCCTCATTACACACACATTATTCTCCCCGCCCAAAACCAAACATTCGTTAATATACGAACCTACAAGGGCATCACGACGACGAATTCGCCGTATTCGGATTTCTAGCAAAACCCCTAAAATGCGCGTCAATCAACATCACCGAATCGGACCAACGGTCGCGAATCCGGCTTCAACCACAATGCCTAATCCACTAACGGAGATGATTTCTAGTGCAAATCATGTCGGGGACGAACTCAATCAACTCGAAGGTTCCTCTTGAACCAAGGCGACCCGGATCCCTCTCACTCGACGGATTCGGTGCCAAAATGCAGCAAAATCGAGAGAAAAAGTGATGCCATGCACGCATACTAAAGACCGGGAGGAGAAATGTTGTTACCTTTTGAGATTTCCTCATAGCCATGGGAATCTTGAAAAAGAATGGAGGAGAAGAAGCGCCTCGACGTCCCCTACGCGCTGCCGGTCTCGGATCGACGAACGGAGCTCCGAAGCTCCGAAGCTCCAACAATGGAGGGATCTAAGCTCTCTTCCTCCTCCAATCCCCTTCTCCCTCTCAACCCTCAAAACCCACGATGGAAAGAAAATGAAGAGGGTAAACCCTCTCAAACCTACTTAGGGTTCTCCCACGTGCCCCTCACAGCCGTCCGATCAAGATCTAAACCAAATGGACGCCCAGATTTTGCTATTTACGAATATGTTTCCGTCAGTTTGCGAACGCACGGTCGAACGCACGACCGTGCGTAAAATGCACGAACAAACTCAGAACACCATTTTCCCAGCCGTAGAGCACGCACAGACGGATCGATCGTGCGTCAAGAAAAATGCACGATCGTGCGTTAAGAAAAATCTGCCATTATGGCGGTTTTCAGCGAAGAAGACCTATCGCGCGACGTTAACTCTCAGATCAGCAAAACTGGGGTGTTACAACTCCACCCCCCTTAAAAGAATTTCGTCCTAGAAATTTCATAACTGAAACAGAAAATTGCGATGCATACCTTATGCAAAAAGTTCCGGGAAGTCCTCCCGCATCTCTTGCTCACACTCCCAAGAGAATTTGTCTCGCCCGCAATTGTCCCATCGCACCTTTACAAGCCTGACTTCCTTGTTACGTAACTGCCGGACTTTCGAGTCCTCCACGCAGATCGGACGAACCTTCGTCCTCAGATCCTCCATCACCGGCACTACCGCCGCTTCAACCACGACGCTTGGCTCTACCAAAGCTTTCCTCAGTACAGATACATGGAAAACATCATGTAATCCACTCAGCTCAGCGGACAGATCCAAACGATAGGCTGCTTCGCCTATACGCTCCGTAACCTCGAACGGACCAAAATATCTCGGACTCAACTTCTTGAGTCATCGCACACACGAAACGCCCTTGAACGACTTGATCTTCAAGTAGACCATGTCGCCCACTGCAAACTCCACAATTCTATGGCGCGCGTTAAAATACTTTGCTTGCCTATCCTGAGCAACCTTCATGCTCTCCTGAATCGTCCACACTATCTAGTAAGCATCCGCCACCACTTGCTTTCCCAAAAGCTTAGTGTCTCCCACCTCTGCCCAAGACATCGGCGTTCGACACCTCCTTCCATATAATGCTTCGTATGGCGCCATCTTGATACTTGCCTGGAAGCTATTATTATAAGTGAACTCCACCTTGAAAAGGTGGTCTTCCCAACTCCTACCAAAGTCAAGAGCACACATCCTCAACATATCCTCCAATGTACGGTTCGTTCACTCCGTCTGACCATCGGTCTGCGGATGGAACGTGGTACTAAACTTGAGTTTGGTGCCTAAACCTTTTTGTACTAACCTCCAGTCCTTCGATGTGAACCGCCCATCACGATCACTAACAATGCTCATAGGAATCCCATGCAACCGCACAATATTTCGAACATAAAGCTCCACGAGCTTCTCCGCGCCATCGCCCTTCTGATTCGGAATGAAGTGAGCCACCTTGGTCAGGCGATCCACTATCACCCAAATCACATCGTTACCCTGCTGCAATCGAGGCAAACCATGCAAAAAATCCATGGAGATATCGTCGAATTTCCATTCGGGGATAGGAAGAGGCTTCAAGAACCCGCCGGGCCTTTGGCACTCAGCCTTCACTAAAGCACAAGTCTGACACCGGCTTACATACTCAGCTACGTCCTGCTTCATCCCAGGCCACCAAAAGGATTTCTTCATATCTGAGTACATCTTTGTACTACCTGGATGAATGGAGTACTTCGTAAAGTGAGCCTCAAACATCAACCCCTCGCGGAGCTTGCCAAAACGCGGAACACAAACCCTTCTGTCTCTTTTCAAAATTCCACCGACAATCTCCAAAGCACTGTCTTCGCTTTGCTGAGCTTCCAACACCAACTGTAGGCACTCTTCGTCTGCACTAGTCGCCTCTCAGATTCGATCTGTTATATCACACTGCATTTCAATCCAGTTCAACTGAGCCACGCTAGACTCACCTCTAGCCACACAAGCAATGTCAAGAGACTCCAAGTCTCCCACCAAACGCTCGTTGATGAGTCCCGATTATATACACATATATGGACTTATCTGGGCCGTTTATCTAGTCATTCCACTGCACTTTAGCCTTGTTTTAGCTGATATTTGTTATTACTTGCTATGTGCACTTCTAGGCCCATTTTGGTGTTATTTCGTATCTTTCTTTGTTATTAGTTTTCTTGCGCTATTAAGTTCCACTTTCAGTGGCTAGACTGGTGTCGTATGCTGGAACAGGAGTCGTGCAGGTATTCCCGGTACAATTCTGTACAGGAACACTGCGCACGATCACTGGTTCTAATGCGCACGACCACTGGTCGTGCGCCACTGATCGTGTGCACTTAACCCCTTTTTATGAGTTCTGTTTGGTGCAGTGCGCACGACCATCTACGCTAGTGCGCACGACCACCGGTCGTGCGCCACTGTTCGTGCGCGCTTATCATCAATTCCATGAGTTCTGTTTCAACCAGTGCGCACGACCACCTACGATAGTGCGCACGACCACCGGTCGTGCGCCACTGGTCGTGCGAACATGTTATTTTATAATTTCTGTCTTTGCAGGTTCCGTCCAGGCAGAGCGCACGATCACCGAATTCTAGTGCGCACGACCACTGGTCGTGCGCCACTGACCGTGCACACTGTTTATTCCAGCGCCTATAAATCGACCTGCTCGCGATTTAGGTCAGATACTCCGCATTTTTCCGCCGTTCTTCCGCCGTTCCACGCCAGTTTCGCCCCTCCATCGTCGCCCACCATCTAGAGGTGCTCCGGGCTTGTTCTTCACGCCAATCTTGAGCCGGAGTTTCCTCTCGGCCTCCTCCTTCATCCAAGAGCTTCAAAGAGAGATCTAGCCGCCATCTCCATCGAGCAAGAGGAAGTTTGCAACCTCTACCGGATCGTGACACGAAGAAGACGGGTCCATTGGAGAGTCGTGACAGCTCTCTCTACCCCGGACGTAGTTGCGGACCGAGCTTGGACGCGGATTGACAACCCGGCGATTCCAACCGTGAATCTACAACGAGACTTCGGATTCGGTCGATTTCTTGCCTTATTCTTCTCTTTTTGATGTATATGTAACTAGATCTAATCATGATGATGAAGTGGCACTTGAATTAGTTATATTTACATATATATTTCATGTCTATGTGATTGTGTAATTTATCTATTTGAGTTGCTTGAGGTGCGCCGCCGTCCATTTCCATTCCGCCGTCACGTTCGTGTGCCGCACTAGCAATTGCTAGTGGCGTGCTTGTTGAAGAGGTGCTTGCGACCCTCACTCCGCTAGCCTACTCGTCCATCCGCCTATCGAAGCGTGGCATCGCGGCCCGTATTCCATCCCGCCTAACGAAGCAGTGCGCTCAAGGCCTGCACAGTTCGATTCCGCTTGCCTACTCGTCCATCCGCCCTTTCGACGCAGCGCGCTCAAGGCCTGCCTAGTCTCCATCCCGCCAAGCGAAGCATTGCATAGCGGCATTGCATAGGAGTAGTTGATAGCTTTTATTTTATTTTCCAAAAGCCAACCCAACTCCCCCGCATTCCATCCGATTTAAGGACTTCAATATCAAGTCCTTCCTCGAAACCTAACTCCACCTTACTGTGTTCCTCAAGAGACCGACACTCGGGGATTTTCCCCATTATTATTACTTGCGCGACCGGTGCACTTGCCGAATCATCGCATCACTCGTCATGCGCCTCAATCCAATTTCCTTGCCCTAAGTACTTCCTACTCAAGGAATCCGCCACCACGTTGGCTTTACTTGGCGTATACTGAATCTCCACGTCGTACTCCCCAAGGAACTCGACCCACCTATGTTGCCGCATATTCAGATCCTTTTCGTCTAGGAGATACCTCAGGCTTTTGTGATCCGTGAAGATCTCCACCTTTACACCATATACGTAGTGCCGCCATAATTTTAACGCAAAGATTACCGCCGCCAACTCCAGATCATGGATGGGGTAATTCCTCGCATGTGTCTTTAACTGCCTTGACCCATAAGCTATCACATTGCCGTGCTGCACCAACACGCAACCCAAACCGCAACCTGATGCGTCACTGAAAATCTGAAATCCTTCCGTTCCACTAGGAAGACTAAGGATTGGAGCAGACATCAACCTTTCCTTCAAATTCTCAAACGCACGGGCACACTCCGGCGTCCATACGAACTTTTGGTCCTTGCGAGTACGAGTGGTGAGGGGCAATGCCACCCGCGAGAAGTTCTCCACGAACCTTCTGTAATAACCGGCTAGTCCAAGGAAACTCCGGACTTCCGCCACGGTTCTCAAAACAGGCCAATCTCTAATGGCTTCAATCTTCACCGGATCTACCGCCACCCCATCTCCACTGATCATGTGACCCAAAAATGCCACCTTCTCGATCCAAAATTCGCACTTCGAGAACTTAGCATAAAGCTGGTTCTCCCTTAGAGTCTGCAATACTAGCCTCAAGTGAGACTCATGCTCCGCTTCCGATTTCGAATATACCAAGATATCATCTATGAACACCACCACAAACGAATCCAAAAACGGTCGAAAAACCCTGTTCATCAAATCCATGAACACAGATGGCGCATTCGTTAGTCCGAACGGCATCACCGAAAACTCATAGTGGCCATACCGAGTCCCAAACGCTGTTTAGCAATGTCCTCTTCTCGAATCTTCAACTGGTAGTACCCCAACTTCAAGTCCAACTTGGAGTACACCACCGACCCCACTAACTGGTCAAACAAATCATCGATTCGGGGAATCTGATATTTATTCTTGACGGTCAACTTATTTAGCTCACGGTAGTCAATACACAACCGCATACTTCCGTCCTTTTTCTTTACGAACAATACTGGCGCATTCCACGACGAAGAGCTGGGCCTAATGTACCCTTGCTCTAACAATTCTTGCAACTGAACCTTAAGCTCGGCCAGTTCCTTCGGTGCCATCCTAAACGGAGGATGCGACACCGGCCTCGCACCCGGTACCAATCTTATCGAAAAATCGATTTCACGCTGAGGAGGT
Organism: Dactylorhiza incarnata; assembly: GCA_033032865.1. NCBI lineage: Eukaryota > Viridiplantae > Streptophyta > Magnoliopsida > Asparagales > Orchidaceae > Dactylorhiza > Dactylorhiza incarnata. The sequence continues at coordinate 8,711,944 of JAWHQI010000058.1, read as the reverse complement.
GCTCCCGAAAGCTCCTCGGGGAATACATCCTCAAACTCTTCCACCACTGGAACATCTCCAATAGCCAACCTTATGGAGTGAGTCTCCAACAAAGCAATAAATGCCTCGCCTCCTTGGTTTACCGCACGCCTCACTTGCATGGCGGAAATCAGGGAGCCAGCCACTCCGCTTACGCCTTCAAACTTGACCTATGCTTTACCCTCGCCTCTCAGGGTTACCACCTTCAACTGGCAGTCGATACTAGCTCACTGCTCTGCAAGCCAGTCCATCCCTAAGATAACGTCGAATACTACCTGTGGCAGAATCGCTGCTACCAACTCGAAATCGCGATCGCAAATTTGCAACGCAATGCGTCCTTTCCTCACGGTGGTCATGAAAGACCCATTCAGCATGCGCACGCTCAGCTCCACCTCTACCTCGACGGACTCAGCGCCAATCCTCCGGATAAAGCTTTCCGCGAGAAAAGAGTGTGATGCACCCGTGTCGAACAACACTCGAGAGGGGTAGCCCGAAACTAGCACGAAACCTAACCACATGCATAATAAACATAAAAGGCCGCAAACTACATTACCGTAACAAAAGAAAACTTAAACTTTGCATACCTGTCACCACATTGGGTTGACGAATCGCTTCCTGCTGCCCAAGATTATACGCTCTAGGCTGCACCGGAGGGAACCGCGAAGCACTAGACTCTGCCGCCTTCCCTTTCTCCACAACACTAGTGCAGGAACGCACCGATTATTCCTGCCTCGGCTCTGGCTCAGCTCCGCCCTCGGTACAAAACCGACTTATGTGACCCACCTTGCCACACTTGAAACAAGTAAACAGACATTTGGAGCGAAAGTCTCCCGAAGGTGCGCCACTTCTCTCCCCAGGCCCACTAGGACGGGGCTTCTTCTTCCATCGGTTGCCCTCAGACTTCCACTAAGGATGAGACTGAGAAGGCTTTCCTTCTCCCTGCTTTGCCGCAAAACCCTTTCGGCGCTGGGTTCGCTCCAGGTCGCTTTCTAATATGCGAGCGTCTTCGACCAACTCATTAAATCCTGCGTTCTTTAAGGCTATCAACGGCTGCCTTAAATTCTCTCTTAGGCCTTGATAGAAGAGATTGCCCCTCTCTTCATCGTCTGCCATAGTCGTTCCTGCATAACGACCCAACCGAGTGAACTCCTACAAATACTCGTCCACTGTCTTCTCCCGCTGCACCAAATGCAAGAACTACCGCTGCAGTGCTAACCTCGTCGACGACAGAATATAACGCTTGAGGAACTCATTCCCAAACTCCTCCATGGACGGTACGCGCCCAAAGAAATGGCGACCACTGTGATTCACCCACCACAGCTTCGCATCACCCTCTAACATGAAGCTCGTGAAGTGGGACTGCCTCTCCGCTGGGGTCACTGCTGCCTTCAAAAGCTCCTGGATCCTCGAAAGCCAATTTTCGGCATCCGTTGGAGTGCCAACTCCCTTGAATGTCGGAGGTTGGAAACTCAAGAAGTACTTCATAAATCGATCGCCCATCCCATAAGCTCTCTCCTCTAAAGGCTCTGCTTGCCTCATTCCAACCTCCGGTGTATCTGGTGTAGCAGCCGGAGTAACAGGAGTCGTAACCTGCACCACCGGCATCGGAACCTGTGGCATCGCCGCAGCTTGAGCTGCTACCATTACTTCCGCTAGCATGCGACAGAAATCAGCCGGGGACATTCCCATATTCATGAGGCCCGGAGCAGTAGCACTGCTTCCCGAAGGATCCTCTTGCCTTCTCGATGTCCCCGCGTCGTCGCCAACATCCTAGCATAAGCAAGTAAATAAACTCATCAAGTTCTATTCGCAAGACTCGAACGCAGGGATACTCATGATCCGACACAACACTCCTATGTGGACAACCTCTTTACGCGATCCGAATACACTAGACCTCGCAAAATATTAACCTCCCTCTGATACCAAATTGTAACACCTCCCCTGTAATGACTATATAATATAGGTCCGGCCGGGACCCCACAACATATAACCGCCACAGTTTCAGTATTAAAAGATGATATAACAACCCAACTCAAAACTCAGATAACACAGCGAAAACAAAACCAAGAAACACAGAGATTGTCCACAACTATATAGGAGTAAAACCGACCTTAAGGCCTTACAAAACCAGTGTCCAAATCATCAAACATTCACCACAATCATGAAATCCCCAAAAGGGAAAAACTAGCTCTCCTAAGCTACCTCGGCATGCAAGCCGGAAACAAGAAAAGACAAGTACAGGAATGTAGGAAATCAAAATAAACACTTCATGAGGCTTTAGGCCTTTTTGGCCTGCGAGCTGGTTCCGGCCTGCGATCCTTGGCCTGCATCCAAATCACAAAGAGCGGTAAACTAGGGTTATTGGAGCATGCATTTCGCACTCCTCCGGTTTGATAATAACAAAGTCCTGTTTGTATTTTATTCTATTTCTTATTAATGGTGTGCAAGTAACAGGTATGAGATGTTCACAATTCGGCTGGAGCTAAATTTGCGTGTATGAAAATTTCACTGTCGGAATTTTTCGATAGCTGATGTCGCCCAGGCGACAGCAGAGAAGTTACAACAACTTCCCCCACAGCAACTCGACGAGCGGCAATTTTGCACTGTCGGAAATCCGACATCGATGTCGCCCAGGAGACAGCTCGGAGGTTAGAGCAACTTCCCCCACAACAGCACTACGTGCGGCAGTTTTGCGCTATCAAAAAATCCGACATCGATGTCGCTCAGGCGACAGCTCGGAGGTTACAGCAACTGCACGCACGACAGCACTACGGCGGCAGTTTAGCGCTGTCGGAAATTCCGACAGTCGATGTCGCCCAGGCGACAACGAATTTCTATAAATTGACTCCTTGTGTTCGTGCATTCCAAGCATTGAGAATTCCAAGTCCCTTCCTGAGTGCATACGAACCAGAGAGCTCCAGAACCTCTTCAACTCCCATTTGTGCAAAGAAGGATTGAGATTGAAGACGAGATCGGGTGCGCTTCTACATCAACGATCATCTCAAGGCTTCAACCCTCCTTTCAGAGATCTGATTTTCTAGGGAGTTCTTCACTTGACTTTGTATTTTCATTCATTTACTTTCAACTTTGTATTGGTAGAGAAATCGTCATCTTGTGTGCGGCGTCTAAGTCCTTGCGCGGCTTAGGGGAAAATCGCTTCCTTGTGCGGAGCGTTCAAGTCCTTGCGTGGCTTGGTAGGAAATCGTGGCCTTGTGTGCTACGTCTAGATCTTGGGAAGATCTAGAGGATAGGCTTGGGCTTGGTCTTGGGAGAGATAAGTGATAGCCTTCCGATCCTTGGGAGAAGGATTGGTAAAATCAAGATTATTGAAATTTATATTATCATATTTGTGCATTGATCTTAAGCATTGTTAAGATCATTTTATTGTATGTAAATTTCATGATTAATATAATTATTCTTCTTTCATTAATTGCAAATTTGTTTGCTTAAATCTTTATCTTAGAAATTTGTGTTTGGTTTAATACAAAAATTGCATTGGTTTAAAATTGTTTATAAGTAATTTTTTGAAAAGTAAAATCTGTTTAAAAAACTATTAAGTAAAATTTGTAATCTCTAAAAGGCCCTTATTCACCCCCCCTCTAAGGGCGTCACACGATACAACAAGTGGTATCAGAGGGAGGTTACTCCAAAACGGTTTTACCACCGGGAGTAATGGGGCACAACGATCATGCGTTCGTTGAGGGGCAAGGCATAAGTAGACCACCTTTATTCACGGGCACAAACTACAATTATTGGAAAACACATATGCGTTGTTTTCTAATTGCGCTAGATATAGAAGTCTGGAATATGGTAGAATCTAGTTACACTTCTCCAACATATGTTGTAGGAGATGTAACTATGGATAAGCCCAAAGACAAGTGGGATGACAATGATAAATTAAAATGTAAGAACAATGCAAAATCCATGAATGCTTTATTTTGCGCACTAGATTGCACTGAATTTAATAGAGTTTGTGCTTGTAATACTGCATTTGAAATTTGGAATCTGTTAGAAATCACTCATGAAGGTACTTCGCAGGTAAAGGATTCAAAGCTATTTCAACTGGAGTCTGAATTTGAAAGGTTCAAAATGGAGGTAGATGAAGAGATTGATGCGATGTACACACGATTCACAAAAATCGTGAACGACTCATAGGTTCTAGGAAAGGTGTTCTCAAATGGAGACTTAGTAAGGAAAATCTTAAGATCACTTCCCCCGAAGTTCAATCCTAAAGTGACTGCAATTTCCAAGTCACATGATCTTAAGACCTTAAAATTGGAGAGCCTCATTGGGAACTTGAAAACTCATGAAGTTGAATTAAAAATTCAACAACAAGAGTATATGGAGCCAAGGAAGAAGGGATTGGCTCTAAGATCTAAGAAGGAAGAAACTAGTGATTCTGAGGAGGAAGAAGAAGATGAGGAAAGTTTATTTGTTAGAAAATTTAGAAACTTTATGAAAAATCCAGAGAGGAGGAATTCATTTAAGAAGTATTTTAAGAAGGAGACTTTTAGGAAGAAAAAAGGAAAGGAAGGCGATGAGGAGGAAGAGAGACCACCACCGGAGTGCTATCACTGCAAGAAGTTAGGACACATCTGAAGCAAGTGTCCAAAGTACTTGAAAGAACTTAAAGAAAAGAAGCACAAAGGGTCGAAGAAGGTGTTGAAGGCGGAAACATGGGATGATACTACTTCTGAAGATACAAGCAGTTCAGACTCAAGTAAAGAAGAGGAGGCCAACATGTGCTTAATGGGAAAGAGTGTCATATCTGATGACGAATGCAGTGTCCAAAGCGACACTGAGGTAACTCCTCCAACCTACGATGAATTATTTTCTGAATTTGTAAAGACTTGCAAATTTTTTGAAAAAAGTTTAAAAGATAATGATCTTCTTAAATCTGAAAATGAAATTTTGCTTAAAGAAAACAAAAAAATTGTTAAATGAAATTAAGACTATTGGAAAAAGAGATATTTCTTGCCAAGAGTGTGATCGCTTTATGGGAAGAATTAAAGAACTTGAAGAATCTCTTTCCAAATCTCATTCTACAATAAAAATTCTTACTAAAAAGAATGAGATTTTAGAGAGAGATCTGGAATCTTCAATTTCCAAAGTCCATGAGGGAAAGAAATCTTTTGAACGTAGATGCGTAAATCTAGTATCCGAGAATACAGAAATGAGAAACCAGATTCATGACTTAACACTAGCCATGAAAAATTTGGAATGGGCCGAAGATCACTGGATATGATCTTAGGATACCAACGCCATGGATCTGGAAGGTTTGGACTCAGATACACGTCAGGAAGCTGTTGCACGGAGACAACCACTGTCGCCGGCGACAGTGAAAAGTCCAGAAAATCTACTTTAAAAAAGTCTAAAGTTAATGAATTGTCAAATACTGCATCCTCATCCAGTAAAAGTCCAGAAAAGTTATACTCTTCTAAATACATTACATGTGCCAAATGCAATAGATTTGGCCACACTACGGACTCTTGCTAGAAGGAAGGAAAAAGTAAAATTAAACAAATCTGGGTGCCTAAGGCTTCTACCTATACTATGGGTGGAACCACTTGGGTAACCAGATCTTTACTCACCTCTTCTTTCTAGGTGTGTTGGCAGGCTAAGGACAAAGAAGACGTGTGGTACTTGGACTCGGGTTGTTCAAAACACATGACGGGCAATAAAGAGAAGTTCCTTAGCGCGGAGATGAAGAAAGGAGGAGTTGTTACATTCGGAGACAATGGAAAAGGAAAAATCATTGGCATCGGAGTTGTGGGTAATGAAAATTTTTCAATTTCAAATGTTCTATTTGTAGTAGGATTAAAGCATAATTTGATTTCTATTAGTCAATTATGTGATAAGGGTTTAAATGTTTTATTTGAATCTTCTACAAATTTGTGCAAAATTATTAATTCCAAAATAAATGAAATTGTTTTTACCGCACCTAGATGTCATAATGTATATATGATTAAATTTCTTGATTTTTCAAATTCTACCTTAAAATGTTTTTTATCAAAAAATGATGAATTAGATTTATGGCATAGGCGACTTGGACATACTAGTGGCAAGTTAATTACAAAACTTTCAAAAGATAAATTAATTAAATGTTTACCATTGTTAAATGGAAATTTATCTTCTTCACTATGTGTGCCTTGCCAAAAAGGAAAATTTTCAAAATCATCTTTCAAAAGTAAAAACATTATTTCTACCACTAGGCCACTTCAATTATTACATATGGATTTATTTGGGCCAATTGGAATTTCTAGCTTAGGAGGTAGAAAATACACATTTGTATTGATTGATGATTATTCTCGTTTTTGTTGGACTTTATTTCTAACCTCCAAATCCGATGCATTTTCAGAATTTTCAAAATTATGTTTGCGTATTTTAAATGAATTTGAGTTAAAAATTAAACGCATACGATCGGATCATGGAGGAGAATTTGAAGATGAAAAGTTTATTTCTTTTTGTACGGAGTTAGGAATTAAACATGAATTTTCCGCTCCACGCACACCACAACAAAATGGTGTAGTGGAAAGGAAAAATAGAACTCTTCAAGAGTTAGCCCGTACGATGCTATCTGAATTTAAATTACCAAAATCTTTTTGGGCTGAAGCGGTTAGTACGACATGTTATGTAATTAATAGAGTAATGCTTCGCCCTATTTTAAAATTAACTCCTTATGAATTAATTTTTAATAAACAACCAAATGTTTCTTATTTCAAAGTTTTTGGTTGTAAATGTTTTATTTTGAATTCTAAAGATTCCTTAGGAAAATTTGATGAAAAATGTGATGAAGGTATTTTTATTGGCTATTCTTCAACTAGTAAAGATTATAGGATTTTTAATAAAAGAACAAAAATAGTTGAAGAATCTATTCATGTTAGGTTTGATGAGTTTGCTTCATGTGTAGAAAAGAAAATTACAGGAAAAGAAGATGAACCCCTTCCTTCGGTGGAGAATGATGATGAAGAACTTGGAGAAAATGAAGAAGAAAAAGAAGAAGAAAGAGAAGGAGAAAGAGAAGAAGAAGATAGAGAAGAAGAAGAAAGAGAAGAATATGTGCCTCCAAGTGAATTGAAATTTTCAAAGGATCATCCAAAGGAGCTTATCATTGGAGATCCACAATAAGGGGTTAGTACTCATTCATCGTTACATGTTTTATTATCAAACCTTTGTTTTGTCTCTGAAATAGAACCAAAAGATGTTTCCACCGCTTTAAATGATGAATTTTGGTTTTTAGCTATGAATGAAGAACTTAATCAATTTGAACGTAATAAGGTTTGGAATCTTGTAGAACGACCCAAAAATCACCCTATCGTTGGAGTTAAGTGGATTTTCAAAAATAAATTGGATAGTGAATCTAGAATTATTAGAAATAAAGCCAGATTAGTTGCAAAAGGTTATGCACAAATTGAAGGGGTAGATTTTGATGAATCTTTTGCACCCGTAGCAAAATTAGAAGCGGTTAGGATATTTCTTGCATTTGCTTGTTTTAAAAATTTAAATTATATCAAATGGATGTCAAAACCGCATTTTTAAACGGGTATATAAAAGAAGAGGTTTATGTAGAACAACCCCCTGGCTTTGTAAATGAGAAATATCCAAATTATGTTTATAAATTAGATAAAGCGCTTTATGGATTAAAACAAGCGCCTCGTGCTTGGTATGATCGATTAACTCAATATTTATTAAAGCACGATTATAAAATAGGAAGTGCGGATTCTACACTCTTCATTAAGCAATTTGATCATGATTTAGTTATTTTGCAAATTTATGTTGATGATATTATTTTTGGAGCCACTAATGAAGAGTTGTGTAATGAAATAGTTCAAATTATGAAAAATGAATTTGAAATGAGCATGGTTGGAGAACTTTCATATTTTCTAGGTTTTCAAATTACACAAAAACATGATGGTATTTTTATATGTCAAACCAAATATATTCATGATATGTTAAAAAGATTTGGATTTGAAAATCTAAAGCATGCAAACACTCCTATGAGTACCTCACTAAAATTAGGAAAAGATGAAAATGGTGTTTCAATTGAACAAACCCTTTATAGAAGTATGATAGGATCTTTATTGTATTTAACCGCATCTAGACCTGACATTATGTTTGCCGTTTGTTTATGTGCTAGATTTCAAGCTAATCCTAAAGAGTCACATTTAAAAGCGGTGAAACGCATCTTCAGATATCTTATAGGAACATCTAAATTAGGATTATGGTATCCTCATAATGATTCCTTTATTTTGCATGGTTTTTCGGATTCAAATTATGCGGGATGTTCTTTAGATAGGAAAAGCACTAGTGGCACTTGTCATTTTATCGGCCCTTCACTTATTTCATGGTCGAGTAGGAAACATAATTCTGTTGCCCTCTCTACTACCGAGGCCGAATATATTGCACTAGGTAGTTGTTGTGCCCAAGCTCTTTGGATGTCACAAGCGTTAGAAGATTTTGGCATACAACAAAGTAGTGTAGAATTAAAGTGTGATAATAAAAGTGTTATAGACTTAACTAACAATCCCGTATTACATTCTAGATCTAAGCATATAGATGTCCGACATCATTTTATAAGGGATCATATTAAGAAGGGTAATGTAAAAATCAATTTCATGGGAACGAATTCACAACTAGCGGATATATTCACTAAACCGTTACCGGATTCCCGTTTTTCTATGCTTAGGCTAGAATTGGGAATCCTAGACATTTCACAATGAATATATCACTACTTAAAAACATATAAAATTTTAAAAAAATCATCACAAAACTTACACATTTTAAAAAGAAAAACTAAAATTTTAATTCAAACCATAGAATTTGAAATGACTTAACACAAATTCACACATCATTAATATTACATAAAAATTGTTCCATAAAGCAGTATAATTCAACATAAGTTTAAGTTCATTAACAGAAAATGAAATCTGAAGAAGTTCACTGTCGCCCAGGCGACAGTGGATGTCGGAAAATTCCGACATCAATCAGAAGCAGCACCCTGATAAAAACTACTCAGAATCCTCATAACCAGCCCCGCTTCTCTCTGGACAGTCTTCTGGAGGTCCTCGTCTTACGGACTTACCACGTCAAGTCCGCCTCACTGATTGGCGTGGCGGTTCTTCATCTGGAATTTGCCATTCGGCCGCTTCTTCCGGGGTAGGCTTTAACTTCAAACCTTTCACCAAAAATTTCATAAACTTTTGCATTCTACTACGATCCTTCTTCACTTCCTTCTTGTGATCCTCTAGTGAATCACGAAGATCATCTATAGACTCTCGTAGTGATCCTGCCCTAGGCGTTGGAGGCTCTCTAATCTCAATTCCAGGATGGGCCTTTTTATGCGTCTTCTTCACTTTCATAGTACCCGTATAATATATCTCAGGAAAACAATCATCAAAATACGAATCTTGAACTATCCAGCCATACTTCTTATATAGTATACGCTGAATTAAAGCCCCCATTGGCAGAGTATGAACCTTCACCCATTTTGGATGTTTTAATCTAAAAGCATACCGAATCTGGGAAAGTATGAAGTCCGCTACATCAAAAGGTTCCTCCTCCATAATAAAGTATGTAATCAGCGTCAACTGTGCCGTGATACTCCGTGTATCTCCACTTTTTAACATAACTGAGTTCCTTAATATATCTTGGACTAAATATGCATCCAGAGTGAGTGACGAAACTTCAGTGGTTAGGGTCTTCTTTTGACTCCCATGTAAACTCATGTTTACAAGGGTCCAATCTCTATCTTTTCTATAGCTCTCCACTATATCCGGCATATTTTCACTCATAATAAGATCGAATTCCTCTCTAAGATCAACATGTGTTATTTCCACATGTTGACCCTAGATTCTAGATCTCACTCCCCCATCCAATTCAGTGTAACTCGGGTCTTCCAAATGATTATAAAATTCTCGAATCAAAAAGGATGAGAACGAATCTGCTGTGATTACTGAAATTATACCTGCATTCGCAAGACGATCATAGATATGATCGTGCTTCGGAGAGTCAAATTCAACATATTTCTCTACTCCAACTATGGCTTTCTCAATTCCAGGGTAAACTTGATACGAACTATGCGCATCTTCGGACGTACTCCTTCGCGCTTTAGAACTAGAAGCCATTCTGCAAACATAACATAACAAAAACGGATTAATCATGTTCTGTGCACTGGAACGATGTCGCCCAGGCGACATTGACTGTCGGAAAATTCCGACAGTACTCCAGTGAACTTTTCTTGAATTTTTTTAAATACACTTCCAGATCTACTCAAAATCAAGCTATATTTCATATTTGATTTAACATCTTTCTAAATTTTTTTTTTCTAGATCAAAAATACATCTTCTCACTATTCATCTTCTTCAACCTTCTACAAAAGAAAAATCTTCCATTTTTGAAATTAAACCATGTAAAACACTTACACCCCAAACTACAACACTTAAACACAAAAATCACAAAATCCAAACAAGATCCACCAAGATCCACTTGATTTACACTAGATCTACACCTTTGATACACAAAACCTCACAGATCTACACCATTAATCAAAGGTAAAATAAAAAAAAAACATTTTTCATCTTCTCTCCTTTCCAATATCAAAAATCTCTAAAGTTTTTAAGTCCAAAACTTCAAAATCAAAAACCCCATACCTTATATCTAGGGTTGTCACCGAAATCCGACACCTTCCTCTCATCCTTAAGTCCAGGAAATGATGCACAATAGGGTTTGACTCGGTCTAAAGCCGTATTTATATTTTTAGCTGTCGCCTAGGCAACAGTGACTGTCGTAAATTTCCGAGAGCTCCCGATTTGCTTAAATCTTCAGTTTTTGGTCCCTTTGATATTTTCCAATAGTTATATGTCTTTATTAATGCTAGAACTCATGAATTGTTGCCACACCATGTGCTTTTTATTTTTAAAGAAAAATGGCTCTTACATGCTTATATGATTTCATTTCTAAGCTATCATCGTATTGACACTCCTACTTAGTTGTTTAGACCATTGGAAATTGTTTTCGCATGCCTCTAAGTATGAGAAATTGTTTATATATAATAATGAACTATCACGTTCACTTCTTTTGATCCATACATATGTCTTTCTATTTAATATATACATGAATCATATTTGCTTTAACATAATACAATATCACTTCATAAAAACTACTTTCAACCTTGATTTGTTAGCACAACCAAATATACACCATTTTCTGTGATTCAAGTGAATTCGGAGATCCTTGGTCAATTAAAAAATTATAAATATCTCAAAATTAAGATATCACAAAATATGTGATCAAAAAAATTTTAAATTAAAGACAAGGATACTCCACCAAGCACTACTTACCCTCCTGATAAGTCTTAATGAGCATTGTGAGGTTAAGCACCTTGGAAAGAATTGTAAAGTGTCTTGTGCAAAAGAAAAATGGTATTCTATTCTTCTTGTGCTATATCTTCAAGGTCAAAGTTATCCTTATGCTTCTATTATGTTCTCAATTCCAATGATCATGTACATTAAATAACTTCATATGTTTGATCTAAGTATCACATGTACACATCATTATGTTATATAAACATTCATCTCATGAGAATTGGACCGAAAATATTCCAAATTTCTATACACTATTGTGTCTTTCTATGATACTTTCAAATGACCTTAATCATGTTCAAGTTATTTTATTTTATGACTTCATATGGCTATACCGTCTCTTCATGAGTTTATTCAATACAATGGCATATTCCTATTACTTCGAGACCTTCAATCATTTTCCCAGCAAGTGCTTCCGCTTACCTTTTTTTTCTATATCCTATCTCTTCCCTTAAGAACTACTCATTTATCTCATATTATCTTTTGCTAATACCAAAAGGAAGAGAATTAAGTATATTCAAGAAATCAAACAACTATTACACCTAAATATTCCACCTAAACAATACATCATTTCAACTTACTTTAACATTTAGGGGGAGCATTAATTTAGGGGGAGTATTCATTTAGGAGAAGCATTAATTTAGGGGGAGTATTCATTTAGAAGAAGCATTCATCTAGGGGGAGATTATTTATTTTAAGAGGAATATATCAAGTTATTTTTGTGCACACACCATATGTTAAAAATCAACAACCTAAATAGACATGATTTCTTTTTTTACGGATTTGTTATTATCAAAAGGGGGAGATTGTTGGAGCATGTGTTTCGCACTCCTCCGGTTTGATAATAACAAAGTCCCGTTTGTATTTGATTCTATTTCTTATTAATGGTGTGCAGATAACATGTATGAGATGTTCACAATTCTGTTGGAGCTAAGTTTGCATGTATGAAAATTTCACTGTCGGAATTTTCCGACAGCTGATGTCGCCCAGGTGACAGCAGAGAAGTTACAACAACTTCCCCCACAGCAACACGACGAGCGGCAGTTTTGCACTATTTGAAATCCGATATCGATGTCGCCCAGGCGACAGCTCGGAGGTTAGAGCAACTGCCCCCACAACAGCACTATGTGCGGCAGTTTTGCGCTGTCGGAAAATCCGACATCGATGTCGCCCAGGCGACAGCTCGGAGGTTACAGCAACTGCACGCACGACAGCACTACGGCGGCAGTTTAGCGCTGTCGGAAATTCCGACAGTCGATGTCGCCCAGGCGACAGCGAATTTCTATAAATTGACTCCTTGTGTTCGTGCATTCCAAGCATTGAGAATTCCAAGTCCCTTCCTGAGTGCATACGAACCAGAGAGCTCCAGAACCTCTTCAACTCCCATTTGTGCAAAGAAGGATTGATATTGAAGACGAGATCGGGCGCGCTTCTACATCAACGATCATCTCAAGGCTTCAACCCTCCTTTCAGAGATCTGATTTTCTAGGGAGTTCTTCACTTGACTTTGTATTTTCATTCATTTACTTTCAACTTTATATTGGTAGAGAAATCGTCATCTTGCGTGCGGCGTCTAAGTCCTTGCGCGACTTAGGGGAAAATCGCTTCCTTGTGCGGAGCGTCCAAGTCCTTGCGTGGCTTGGTAGGAAATCGTGGCCTTGTGTGCTACGTCTAGATCTTGGGAAGATCTAGAGGATATACTTGGGCTTGGTCTTGGGAGAGACAAGTGATAGCCTTCCGATCCTTGGGAGAAGGATTGGTAAAATCAAGATTATTGAAATTTATATTATCATATTTGTGCATTGATCTTAAGCATTGTTAAGATCATTTTATTGTATGTAAATTTCATGATTAATATAATTATTCTTCTTTCATTAATTGCAAATTTGTTTGCTTAAATCTTTATCTTAGAAATTTGTGATTGGTTTAATACAAAAATTGCATTGGTTTAAAATTGTTTATAAGTAATTTTTTGAAAAGTAAAATCTATTTAAAAAATTATTAAGTAAAATTCGTAATCTCTAAAAGGCCCTTATTCACCCCCCCCCCCTCTAAGGGCGTCACACGATCCAACCAGGGTCAGCTATGGCTGACCACAAACGGTGTAACAACACCCCTCCTCCCGGCCGTCCTAGCGGACCCCGGGGAACTACATCACCCTGCAAGTCAGCACTTCGTATCCACATGTATATAAAGAAAAGCAACATAAACAACATGCATGAGTGTCACAACCATCATTCACATTTCTATGTTGAGAAAGTAATAAAAGGGGCCTACCAATACAATATGAATGCAACCCGGGTTTCACCCAAGGCACCCTAAAACGTATGAATCTAACACATCATCATACATCAATAATACAACCACGGGGTACTCGACATTTCCCCCAAAGGGCACCGTAGCCCAAGGCCAAGAACTCACGCTGTGACCCATCGCGCCTGGCCCACTATGCCATCGGGCTTGTCAAACAGCTCACATGTTCTTGCCGCCAACATTGCGCACAACACAACCACGGGGTACTCAACACTTCCCCCAAAGGGCATCATAGCCCAAGGCCAAGAGCTCACGTTGTGACCCACCGCGCCTGGCCCACCATGCCATCGGGCTTGTCAGACAACTCACTTGCTCTTGCCGCCAACACCGAAGGGACTTGTCTTGCCGGGACACTATCCACACATGAATTCCGGCATTCACGGGATAGCCAGCCGACCACAAAGACCAAATGACACCTTCGCACATCACTGGGCATCACACGCCTCATTACGCGCACATTATTCTCCCCGCCCAAAACCCAACATTCATTAATATACGAACCTACAAGGGCATCACGACGACGAATTTGCCGTATTCAGATTTCTAGAAAAACCCCTAAAATGCGCGTCAATCAACATCACCGAATCAGACCAACGGTCGCGAATCTGGCTTCAACCACAATGCCTATTACACTAACGGAGTAGATTTCTAGTGCAAATCATGTCGGGGACGGACTCAATCAACCCGAAGGTTTCTCTTGAACCAAGGCGACCCGGATCCCTCTCACGATGGATCCGGTGCCAAAATGCAGCAAAATAGAGAGAAAAAGGGATGCCATGCACACATCCTAAAGACCGGGAGGAGAAATGTCGTTACTGATGCGATGATTCGGCAAGTGCACCGGTCGCGCAAGTAATAATAATGGGGAAAATCCCTGAGTGTCGGTCTCTTGAGGAACACAGTAAGGTGGAGTTAGGTTTCGAGGAAGGACTTGAGATTGAAGTCCTTAGATCGGATGGAATGCGGGGGAGTTGGGTTGGCTTTTGGAAAATAAAATAAAAGCTATCAACTACTCCTATGCAATGTCGCTATGCAATGCTTCGCTTGGCGGGATGGAGACTAGGCAGGCCTTGAGCGCGCTGCGTCGAAAGGGCGGATGGACGAGGAGGCAAGCGGAATCGAACTATGCAGGCCTTGAGCGCACTGTTTCGTTAGGCGGGATGGAATACGGGCCGCGATGCCACGCTTCAGTAGGCGGATGGACGAGCAGGCTAGCGGATGGAATGGTTCGCACCGGCGGAGTCGGAATGGATTACACGGGCCGCTATGCCACGCTTCGCTAGGCGGATGGAAGAGTAGGCATACGGATGAGGGTCGCAAGCACCTCTTCGACAAGCACGCCACTAGCAATTGCTAGTGCGGCACCGGACACGGTGGTGGAGTGGAAAATGGATGGTGGCGCACCTCAAGCAACTCAAATAGATAAATTACACAATCACATAGACATGAAATATATATGTAAATATAACTAATTCAAGTGCCACTTCATCATAATGATTAGATCTAGCTACATATACATCAAAAAGAGAAGAATAAGACAAGAAATCGACCGAATCCGAAGTCTCGTTGTAGATTCACGATTGGAATCGCCGGGTTGTCAATCCGCGTCCAAGCTCGGTCCGCAACTACGTCCGGGGTAGAGAGAGCTGTCACGACTCTCCAATGGACCCGTCTTCTTCGTGTCACGATCCGGTAGAGGTTGCAAACTTCCTCTTGCTTGATGGCAATGGCGGCTAGGTCTTCCTTTGGAGCTCTTGGATGAAGGAGGAGGCCGAGAGGAAACTCCGACTCAAGATTGGCGTGAAGAACAAGCCCGGAGCACCTCCAGATGGTGGGCGGCGGTGGAGGGGCGAAACTGGCGCGGAACGGCGGAAGAACGACGGAAAAATGCGGAGTCTCTGACCTAAATCGCGAGCAGGTCGATTTATAGGCGCTGGAATAAACAGTGCGCACGGTCAGTGGTGCACGACCAGTGGTCGTGCGCACTAGAATTCGGTGATCGTGTGCTCTGCCTGGACGGAACCTGCAAAGACAGAAATTATGAAATAACATGTTCGCACGACCAGTGGCGCACGACCGGTGGTCGTGCGCACTATCGTAGGTGGTCGTGCGCACTGGTTGAAACAGAACTCATGAAATTGATGATAAGCGCGCACGAACAGTGGCGCACGACCGGTGGTCGTGCGCACTAGCGTAGATGGTCGTGCGCACTGCACCAAACAGAACTCATAAAAAAGGGTTAAGTGCACACGATCAGTGGCGCACGACCAGTGGTCGTGCGCAATAGAACTGGTGATCGTGCGCAGTGTTCCTGTGCAGAATTGCACCGGAAACACCTGCACGACACCTGTTCCAGCGTACGACACCAGTCTAGCCACTGAAAGTGGGACTTAACATCGCAAGAAAACTAATAACAAAGAAAGATACGAAATAACACCAAAATGGGCCTAGAAGTGCACATAGCAAGTGATAACAAATATAAGCTAAAACAAGGCTAAAGTGCAGTGGAATGACTAGAAAAATGGCCCAGATGAGTCCATAAAAGTGTATATGATCAGGACTCATCACACCCCCAGACTTACCTGTTTGCGCGTCCCGAGCAGACAAATTCTAAGCGAACGGGGAAAGAAAAGTAGATGGCTTAAAACTACAATACAGAGTACCATGCGAAATCGCATGCTCACGTGCATAAGAAGAATAGTAGAGAAGATTTCTGATTATATAAACAGTTTATATATTTCTAAAAGAGTAAAAGCATATTACAACTACTCAAAATGGTGAACAACGGTGAATCATTCGGTCATGCATACGGAGAAAGTAAACTAAACGCTGAGATGAGCATTGCTCAAGATCGGGATGCGGGAAAAACTCCACTGAAATCCATCAGTGTCGGTGACCATAAGCTTGCCCGGTCACATTCTCTCCACGGCACTGGTTTGACTCAAATGCGTGAATCAATAGGACTTTAGGTTTTAAATGGGGCTTGGGTTTAGGTGAGGTATACAATGATAAAGACGATGGTTCAAATACTAAACCCAAATGAGCTAATGCAGGAAACTATCCTCATTCACCACACAAACACGCGGGTATACAACACCCCCAGACTTGGACTTAACAGCATGGGTGCGTGCACCGCCTACTCCCAAACATAAATCTATACATAAAGATTTTCAATTAAACACTCCTTCTCTTTCCTTTCTTTTTAACTTCTTTTCTTTTTTTTTTCTTTTTTTTTTCTTTTCTTATCATTTTCAGCAAATAAACAAAAGGACACATCCACATCTTCACAAATATATTACCACATCAACAACCCAACTCATGAAAATAATAAACAGCTAAAGCTCAAATTTTGGGTGTGCGACTAGGATTGGCTTTTGGGCTTTGGTGAAATAAAAGTGGGGCTGAATCAAAGAACGGGTAGGCACAACTGGGCTAGCGAGGATATAGCGGTAAGGATAGGCACAAAGGCTCAACCGGGCCAAAATGATGGCCTATATCACATTCACACAATTGACTAACCGTATACCCATGCTTCAAGAATCGCTTGGGGCAAGTTCTAGCCACTGAGAAAGATTCTCCTTTCTCCCGACTCAAGCAATACGAGTCTAGCGATCGTTTACACACATCCCTACGCTACCGTTTGATTCACACCGGATTCACCATTTGAGTAGAGTAAACAACATTTACACTAATAGAGAAAAATATAAAACCATAGTATAAAAAGAAGTCTACTCTACACAAATTTCTATGCAACCGAGCACTCGACTAGGAGCACTACGGGAGTCAACATTTTACTCTGCTACATAGTCCTAAACCATCACCTAGACTTTCCCACATAAGCAGAAGAATTAAATTCACTACAGAGCATGCATACAGGCGAGTACGTGCTCAAGTGGGTGCGGTGGTGTGCAATGAAAATGAACAACAATTTAAATGAAATCTTCTAGCATGCAGTGCAATAGTGCACGTGAGCGGGTAAACAAAACTACTCTCCCCCAAACTTAAACTAGACAATACACACAATATATATCTATGAAATTCAGAAAAGAGATAGGGAAAGAGAGTACCCAATGCTCAGAAATGAGCATACCAGAAGATTGGCGTGTAAGCTAAAATGAAGCTGCAGCATCCGCCATCCAGAATAAGTACCTGCAGGGGTCAGCTCCGCAAAAACAAAAGACAAAAGAAAACTGAAAAGAAAATACTACTAACTAAACATGATTAGAGGAAATAAAAATGCAGAAAAGAAAGATAACTACTGGGGTTATTGTCCTCCCAGCACGACTTATTCAAACTTTAAGAGTTCTAGCTAATGGGCCTATGGAAGGAGAAGTGGACAGGTAACTGGCCTAATATCCGTGTCGGTAGCGGGTACCGATACGGTGATAGAACAGTCACCCCTCTACCTAAATATAGATACTTGCTCCTCACAGGTAGAGGGTAGAGAATGTAAGAAGAGGAGGAGGCCTGGTCCTCACTCATCTCACAAAACACATCCTTGCCTAGCAAGGTATCGTCAACAGGGAGGCAGCAAGAGGAAAAGGCAATGAGTGGAGCTTCCTCAACGGAGGGGGAATAAACCTCCTCACATGAGAGGATACTCTCATCATTGACTTGAGCAAAAAGCTCCAAGTCCTCCTGGGGCACCTGTAAAGACTCAACCTGCACAGGCTCGGAAGAAGAAGGGGGGTCCAGAAATAAAAGAGAAGAATGACATAAATAATCAAAAATCGGGGGAGTGGTCCCGGTCTCACTCCCAGCAAGATCCAAGGGTAGATCACTATCATCATCGTAAATATCATAGCAAGGGGGACTTGAGAACTCAGGAGCCTCAGTGGTGATTTGGACCTCCTCGTCCCATGAAGAAGTGCAAACCTCCTCATCAGAGAGAGTATCCTCCTCATCCCACCGAGGTGCATCATCGTGTTCAAAGTATTCATTCTCCCCCTCAGGGAAAATGACATCCTCATCCCACTTTGGAGCACCCTCCGAGTCAGAAGCATCACCCAGCTCCTTTACTTCGATATGATCATAAAGAATATGTGTAGAAAAATCTTGCAAAGAAACTGGAGGGACAAAAATATTCGGTTCCTCCGCAAAAAGATCTGCTAAAGCCTCCCCGATGGAAAGAATACTTTCCTCATCATACTCAGGTGCATCTAGGAGCTCCCATTCCTCTCCTTGTTGGCTAACAGATGAGTGATCATCATCACTGGGAGTGAAGCCATAAACAGGGAGTGAGGAGTCCGTGCACAAGACAAGCTCAGGGGTAGAGGGCACAATTGCCTCCATGGGTAAAGAATGAGCGATAGGGGCAATGTTGTCCCGAGTGGAGGAGTGGCAGTCAGGCTTGAAAAGACTAGGACAGTCCTTCAATTCATGACCCTCTCCTCGACACAACAAGCAAACAATGTTCCTACACTGCCTAGCATTCAACTCATTCATTTGGTCTATATAATAAACCATCTTATCATTAAAGCTAGGTGAAATATCCCATGACGACATTTTCAAAAATAAAAGCAGATATAAAGAGGCTGAAATTCTTTGCAAGGAAATCTACACAAACTAATAAAACTCCTTGGATTAAACTTGCTTAAAAATTTAAAATAGGAGAGAAGAAATAATAACAAACAATATAAATTTAAAAAGGAAACAAAAATAAAAAGGCGGCTATAAACACTGGAAGAAACTTCTCTCTCTCAGCTCTCCCTCTCAAGAAAACTCACACGACTGTGTTCCCCGGCAACGGCGCCAAAAACTTGATGCGATGATTCGGCAAGTGCACCGGTCGCGCAAGTAATAATAATGGGGAAAATCCCCGAGTGTCGGTCTCTTGAGGAACACAGTAAGGTGGAGTTAGGTTTCGAGGAAGGACTTGAGATTGAAGTCCTTAAATCGGATGGAATGCGGGGGAGTTGGGTTGACTTTTGGAAAATAAAATAAAAGCTATCAACTACTCCTATGCAATGCCGCTATGCAATGCTTCGCTTGGCGGGATGGAGACTAGGCAGGCCTTGAGCGCGCTGCGTCGAAAGGGCGGATGGACGAGGAGGCAAGCGGAATCGAACTATGTAGGCATTGAGCGCAATGCTTCGTTAGGCGGGATGGAATACGGGCCGCGATGCCACGCTTCAGTAGGCGGATGGACGAGCAGGCTAGCGGATGGAATGGTTCGCACCGGCGGAGTCGGAATGGATTACACGGGCTGCTATGCCACGCTTCGCTAGGCGGATGGAAGAGTAGGTATACGGATGAGGGTCGCAAGCACCTCTTCGACAAGCACGCCACTAGCAATTGCTAGTGCGGCACCAGACACGGTGGTGGAGTAGAAAATGGATGGTGGCGCACCTCAAGCAACTCAAATAGATAAATTACACAATCACATAGACATGAAATATATATGTAAATATAACTAATTCAAGTGCCACTTCATCATAATGATTAGATCTAGCTACATATACATCAAAAAGAGAAGAATAAGACAAGAAATCGACCGAATCTGAAGTCTCGTTGTAGATTCACGGTTGGAATCGCCGGGTTGTCAATCCGCGTCCAAGCTCGGTCCGCAACTACGTCCGGGGTAGAGAGAGCTGTCACGACTCTCCAATGGACCCGTCTTCTTCGTGTCACGATCCGGTAGAGGTTGCAAACTTCCTTTTGCTTGATGGCAATGGCGGCTAGGTCTTCCTTTGGAGCTCTTGGATGAAGGAGGAGGCCGAGAGGAAACTCCGGCTCAAGATTGGCGTGAAGAACAAGCCCGGAGCACCTCCAGATGGTGGGCGGCGGTGGAGGGGCGAAACTGGCGCGGAACGGCGGAAGAACGGCGGAAAAATGCGGAGTCTCTGACCTAAATCGCGAGCAGGTCGATTTATAGGCGCTGGAATAAACAGTGCGCACGGTCAGTGGCGCACGACCAGTGGTCGTGCGCACTAGAATTCGGTGATCGTGCGCACTAGAATTCGGTGATCGTGCGCTCTGCCTGGACGGAACCTGCAAAGACAGAAATTATGAAATAACATGTTCGCACGACCAGTGGCGCACGACCGGTGGTCGTGCGCACTATCGTAGGTGGTCGTGCGCACTGGTTGAAACAGAACTCATGAAATTGATGATAAGCGCGCACGAACAGTGGCGCACGACCGGTGGTCGTGCGCACTAGCGTAGATGGTCGTGCGCACTGCACCAAACAGAACTCATAAAAAAGGGTTAAGTGCACACGATCAGTGGCGCACGACCAGTGGTCGTGCGCAATAGAACCGGTGATCGTGCGCAGTGTTCCTGTGCAGAATTGCACCGGAAACACCTGCACGACACCTGTTCCAGCGTACGACACCAGTCTAGCCACTGAAAGTGGGACTTAACATCACAAGAAAACTAATAACAAAGAAAGATACGAAATAACACCAAAATGGGCCTAGAAGTGCACATAGCAAGTGATAACAAATATAAGCTAAAACAAGGCTAAAGTGCAGTGGAATGACTAGAAAAACGGCCCAGATGAGTCCATAAAAGTGTATATTATCAGGACTCATCAGTTACCTTTTGAGACTTCCTCCTAGCCATGGGAAACTTGAAAAAGAATGGAGGAGAAGAAGCGCCTCGACGTCCCCTACGCGCTGCCGGTCTTGGATCGGCGAACGGAGCTCTAAAGCTCCAACAATGGCGGGATCTAAGCTCTCTTCCTCCTCCAAGCCCCTTCTCTCTCTCAACCCTCAAAACCCACGATGGAAAGAAAATGAAGAGGGAAAACCCTCTCAGCCCTACTTAGGGTTCTCCCACGAGCCCCTCACAGCCGTCCGATCAAGATCTAAACCAAACGAACGCCCAGATTTCGCTTTTTACGAATCTGTTTCCGTCAGTTTACGAACGCACGGCCGAACGCACGACCGTGCGTAAACTGCACGAACAAACTCGGAACACCATTTTCCCAGCCGTAGAGCACGCACGGACGGATCGATCGTGCGTCAAGAAAAATGCACGATCGCGCGTTAAGAAAAATCTGCCATTATGACGATTTTTCAGTGAAGAAGACCTAACGCGCGGCGTTAACTCTCAGATCAGCAAAACAGGGGTGTTACACATGTCTCGACACCGACCCCTCCACCCCCTCTCTCGATAGATAATACAACAAGTATTCCGACTGTGCCAAACATTTTTAGCCCGTCCCTTCCTTATCCCTCGAAAATAAACAACCAGCGGAAGGACGAGCATTATAAAAAATTTCTACAGATTTTAAAACAAATCCACATAAACGTTCCTTTCTGCGATGCACTCTCCCAAATGCCGAAATACGCGAAATATCTTAAAGAGTTTCTTTCTAATAAAAAGCGACTCGAAGATGTTTTGTGTGTTTCCCTTAACGCGTAATGCTCGGCTGTCCTCCTTAACAAATTGCCGCCAAAACTGAATAACCCGGGACGATTCTCCATCCCGTGCCTCTTCGATAATATGTTAATAAAGTACGCTCTAGCGGACTTGGGAGATAGCATCAACTTGATGCTTTTCTCCCTTTTCAAAAAACTTAATTTGGGCATCCCAAGCCCGACTAAGATGAGAATCCAACTCGCGGATCACTCGGTAATGTACTCGATAGGGATAGTAGAGGATGTTCTTGTCAAGGTCGATAAGTTTATCTTTCTGGTAGACTTTATCATCCTGGACATAGAGGAGGACGCTGAGGTGCCTATCATCCTCGGTCGCCTGTTCCTCACAACCTCCCGTGCGTTAATCGATGTCAGTAACGGTCACCTCCTCCTTCGGGTCGGAGATGACGAAGTTACTTTACTTGTTAACCCCTCGATGCGGAACTCCATATTGAACGATGATTCCAGTTATAACTTGGAACCCGCATTTGAAGAGGAATGTTCTTCGCTTACTGAATTTCTCTCTTTAGCACTGGATAATTCGATATTGGCGAATCTATCTTGTCTCGATGACATGCCGACAGATTTGCCCTTCGAACCCCTCGATTCAGAAGCCTTATAAGTTAAAACATCTTACGAAGAACCACCACTCCTCGATTTAAAACAGCACCCTGATAATCTAAAATATGTTTTTCTTGAAAAAGGTTTAAAACTTCCTGTTATCATCTCCGCTAAGTTAAGTGATTCGAAAACATCTGAATTAGTAGAAGTTTTAAAAAAACATCGTCGTGCAATTGCATGACAGATTTCAGATATCAGGGGAATAAACCCCTCCTTCTGTACCCATAAAATTTTTCTTGAAGATAACCCCCGCAGAACTATTCAGCCTCAACGATGCTTGAACCCGAATATGCGGGATGTAGTTAAAACTAAAATTATAAAACTCCTTGATGCGGGGATTATCTATCCTATATCCGACAGTACGTGGGTAAGTCTCGTACAAGTTGTCCCTAAAAAAGGCGGTATAATGGTCATGGCAAACACGAATAATGAATTCATGCCAACTCGTACTGTTACAGGTTGGAGGGTATGCATCGATTACCGAAAACTAAATGATGCCACCAGAAAAGACCACTTCCCATTCAAATTGGTTTGGCCGTATGGGACCGTTCTTATCTCTCACCCCGAAAGAGGCGAATTTAAAGTAAACGGGCATCGTTTAAAAATTTATCTTGCGGGCGATCCAGTGGACGGAAATACCGAATCCTTCACCCTCCCCAATTTATAATCTCACCACACCATAATCGTCAAGCTACGTGATGGTAAACAAAGCGCTCGTGGGAGGCACCCCATATTTATCCAATATTTTATTATGTTTTGTATGGTTTCTTACGGCCCTGCCAGCTTTATTTTAGGGACGCCTTTTAGCTCCCTCTTTCCTTTGAGTATATTGCACTTTTATTATCTCTTCTTCATACTTACATTACAACATTGGGGACAATGTTGGATTTTAAGTATGGGGGTATTTTATCGTTTTCATTTAAACAAACAAAATTTTTTTTTTCAAAAAAATGTTTTAAAAAACACAAAAATTTCAAAAACAATTTTTCATCTTGCCTACTTTTGTAAATATAAGCTTGAACAAAACTACAAAAAAATGTTTAAAGACCACAAAAATTTTCAAAAAAAAAATTTCAATTTTTTTTTACTTTGTCGTAGTATAAAAATACAAAAATAAATTTAATAATAATAAACCCTACTTTACTTTTATTCTTAAAAGCATTTAGTTTTGAGAATATCTGTTAGTGGCTTTTCAAAATCGCAAGTCTTACTATTTGTTTGTTTATCTAAGATCGATAGATTTAAACGTTCGGGGTTAAGTTTTAAAGAATATCTTATGTTTTTTATTTAAATAGAGGCTTTGTTTTCAAGCACTACTTCTACTAGCTAAAATAGAGACATGGGTATTATGTTGGCAAAACAACTTTAGACTGCAATTATCCCTACTTTATATCTTTAGGAATCTAGGAATATTCAAATTACTAAGGTTGCTCTCAAAATATTTTTTTATTATTCTAGAATTTCTCTTGAAAACCCCTTGTTTACACCAAGTTAGCATGGCAAATAAAAAATTAAAAGAAGAAAAAGATCTTATGTTAATGGGAATAAGAATTCGTTCCGTAAACATTGGCACCCAATAAATACTTTAAAAGATCATATTTCAATGAGAATAAGATTTCGTTCTGTAAACATAGGCATTGGGTTAATTAAAATGAATTAGTTTTCCCTCACGGGAACACCAAAAACAAAACTAAACTGAAGGGCTGGACGAATAAAAACATCACCCCTAAAAACTCTTCTTTTTGCCAAGGCTTTTTACCCCTTTTCCCTTAGCCAAATTATTGTTTCTAGTTCTAATTCAAAAAAATCATTTGAGAGCATAATTAGTAACTTATATTTTTCCTTCATGTTTCTATAAACAAAGGTTATTATAATTTCGATCTAATCTCGTTTACTAATGATTGCCATTTTGTTTGCTATTTGGTTAATTAAGAAGTCTTTTGGCTAGGACATTTCTTTCTACTTAAATCATTTGCATAATTTAGGACTTAACTCTTATTACTCCGAATTTTTATTTTTTTAGTCTCTTATGATAAAAATAAAATGATAGCTAAAAATTAGAACTTATGTTAAATCTCGTATAGATCTCTCTTACTTTTGCTCTGGAATAGCAAAAGCGAAAGTATGGGGGTATTTGATGAGTAGTAAAATATATGTATTTTTAGTATAGTTATTAGTATAGTTTTAATTAATATTGTAAATTTTTTATATAAATTAATAAATAAATTGCTTGTTTTATTATTTTTGTTACTAACTTAGCTTTATTTTTGTTTTTACAGATTTTGGCAATTTTTGTTGGATCGGTAGGTGCCCTTAGATGGGGAGGGGGTGAATAAGGGTTGTAAAAACTTATATTATATTTTGAAATACTTGCTTGTGATAAGAAATCGAAATTGTGATTTTGTTTAAAGATCTAAATTGTTTTATAATAAAGGAGAGGATAATAAACAATTTAGAGAAATGAAGAACAAATCAATTTTATTACACAAAGAGAGACATGATTATTATTAATAAAATTGATTACAAAATTTTGATTTCAATGATGCTAGAAATCAAAGCGAAATATGAAAGACTCTTTTTGTTTTCTATACTGACTCGTATCCCCACGAACCGGTTGGCTTTAGCCATTCCTTCCCGGGATATGGCCTCAAGACGCTCTAGCCAACCCTTCCACGGATATGGCCTCGAGCACCCCCTAGACCTACTCCCGAGACCTAGTTGCCAACACGAGGCAAATTTCTGCCCTAAGTCCTAACCAGACCTACTCGCCAACACGAGGCGAATTTACTACACGATTTAAAAGAGATGGATAAATGAAATAACAACAATATAAAAACTCCCTATATGGATCTCTTGGAGAAGTGGACGAAGACCCGCAGAGTATAATCGTAGTCGATGTGGTCTTTCGTCACAATGATGACGCATGTTGAAATCTTCTCCACAGATCTCCTTTAGCCTGTATGGATTTGTGGGAGTATCTCTCTGAACCTTCCTCTCTATGCTGTGGCACGAAGCTCTGGAATTTTGGATCTCAAGAGGATGAGGAAGACGGAGCCAAGGGGTCCTTTTTATTGCCTTAGCGCTAGCTCTTGCGCTATCGCTACCGCCGACGCTATCCCATTTTAGGACATATTATGCGCGGCAGGATCTTCAATCCGAGGAAACATTTCTCTCTTGCCTTCTGTGCTCCGCGCTACCGTCTGCACTATCGGATATCGCCAGGCGCTATCTACTTCAATATGTGCTACCGGAATTGCGCTTAAGCATTCTTTTCGTCGATAAAATTTTTGTCGAACGCAGCTTACATTTCGTCGAGCGAAAGCTAGCGCCAGCGCTAGTACTAGCGTGCCGCGGTAGAGTAAGCAGTTCATCGAGCGCTAGTTTGCATCTCAGTGGTTTCCCTTCCCAGCGGTTCCTTACCGCTGGCGCCAGGCGCTAGGTGATACCGCCGACGCTAGTAGGAGTGTTGGATTTGAATGCTCAAATTTGGGGGCAACCTTCTTATGTAATCCTTGAGTCATATGGACTTTGTTTTCCTGCACACTTAAACACACAAGATCAAATACACATAGGATTTGTTATTCTCAAACCTAGGAGATGCGGAAGACCATGTTCCAACAAACTCCCCCTTTTGATAATAACAAATCCATTAATGATAAATCAGAGCATTAATATATAAGCATGATGAAACTTACGTGTGTGTGTGAGAGAGTGATGACTTAGGATAATTATCGATTTTAGCATTTAGAATTGCTCCCCTAAGTGAATGCTCCCCTAATATGTAAGCTATCATCTTAATTAAGCATGTTTTTTTTCTATTTGGATAGAGGATTATATTTATCATGTTAGTTCTCCTCCTTTTGTTATTAGCAAAAATGGGTAAGGAGCAAAACACAAAAATTTTGATAATAAGATAGAGGCATGATCGAGCTTTTAGAGAGCAGGAATAATAAGGAGTTTTAGAATTATTTTTATAAAAATATATCAGAGTTTTTATCTTAAAGATGAACAATCTAACATTTGTCAAACACTCAATATTATCATGTTAGTTTTTCCTTTTTATATAAGAGTTTTAAGCATGACAAAAAATGTAATGATTTCCAAGTAACTAAACTACCCAAACAATATGTCTACACCCTAGCCCCGTACTAAGTGACGGATGGGCATGAGGAGCTGCATACATGCCGTAGGTTGGGGTGTTAGTCCCATATGCAAACACTAGAAAAACACAACTCAACACTCTTTCCCCCCAGTGCCTCGCAAGGCCCCTCTAGAACCCTCCCCGGTTAAGGACAAGACATGACTAGAGATAAAGGTTATCTAATGTCTACAACCCTACACCCCCGCTATGGTGAGATATGTAATCATGGATAATAATTATTGGAAACATTAAGCATTTAACTTTAGTGATAAGTTCATAGCCTATGGGTTTATATTTTTATTTGAATTTATGAAAACACTCACATAGCTATTTTAAAATCCATTAATGAATCAGGGTTCTTAATATAATAATATTTTCAAAGAAATAAATCAGAGTTTTTAGCAAAAAAAATTTCATGTTTAGAGTAACTAATATAAAGTTTACCAAGCAAGTCTACCACTTGTTGAAATAAAGGAATTTTAAGATTCAAGTGATGATGCACACAAAATAAAAGACTTTAAGTAAGCATGAAAGCACAAGGTAAAACAATTATATGGTTATGATGCGGAAGACTTATAGAAATACAAGAAACATCTTATTGTAATCAATGATGATCCATAAAAAGATATATGAGTTAAATTTCAAAAAGAAGATGTTTTTGTAAATTAAAATCTTTAAGTTTGACAATAAAGTAACCAAGCATGAAATAATGTTATCAAAAAGAGATTACTACAATGTTGCTTTAATTCACAATTTCAAAACATACCAAATATTGTAGAAAGCATGCTAGGTTATCTAGTGCATTTCATAAATAAAGAGTAGTATAGAATTTGCATTAGGATCCAATACTCATGAGAAGAAGTGTTATGGAAGATAATGATGTGCACATAAGTGTATTTTTGAGTAGAGTAAACAAATGTTTTAATCAAAAATACAAGAAATATGTAAAGTAAGAGCACAATAAAACACAAATAATTTTACTTCCACACACTTTAATGCACAAAAAAAAATGTACAACTACCAAGGTGCTTTGCACACACAATGCTCATTAAGACTTATCAGGGTGCAAAGTAGTGCTTGGGGGATCACATATTTTATTTTAATGTTGAGACTAGTGATCCAGTGTACTTAAGAGTAAGTGGTTTTTATTTTGAAAGAAAGATTTGATTTGCACAAGATACTTTACTATTCTTTCCAAGGTGCTCAACCTCAAAATGCTTATTAAGACTTATCAGGAGGTTCAAGTAGTGCTTGGTGGAGTTATCTTTGTCACTTTATTTTATGATTTTTGTTTTGTACAAAGTTCTCCGAATACACTTGTTTTGCAAACCAATACAATTTATGAAAAAACATAACCACTTTTCTTAACTCTTAAAAGTGCAAACAAAGGTTGTGTAGGTAAGATACTTGTGCAATTTTAATTCATTGTACTATTATAAAACATACACAAGCATTCTTAGATTAAACACATAAGTAGACAATGCCAAAATAAGTGAGTGAATAGCGATCATTATCAAACATAAAACATTTACTCATACTTAGAGGCATGCTAAGCTTAGTTCTACACAGCTTTTTCAATATAATTGATGCACATATTAATAGATATATCAAAGCATGATGAAAGCAATGTTCAAAGTAGTTTGAAAAGATAAATTGCAACATTATAGAAGTTCTAAATAATAGATTAAATCATGCTTGATTTTCTCAATGATGTCCATGCAATATTTTTGATATTTTTGCGAAATAATTTTGATTTAAAGTTTGAACTCATAAGATTGATCTTGGACTTCTCGAGGTCTACCTTGTGAGAGGTTCGCCCGGTACTAGGTGATATGATGGGATGATAGCCCAAATCACCCTTTCGCAAGATACATGTAAATAGAAAAGTTAAGTTCAAAATAATAATTTTTGATACTTCTTTTTGTTTTATATTTTTGTATTTGATTTTTGCATATAGGAATCGAAATCAAACAAATAACCAAAAATATTTTTTGTAATTTGGCTTTTGTAATTTTGTATTTTAATTTTTCAAAACTCAATTATAGGCATAAATGCAAAAATTAGTAGTACATATAAAATAATATATTTTTAGTGATTTTTCAGAATTTTAAAATTACAGAAAATCTGAGACTTGAGCTAGCGCCGGCATTAGGTCCTAGCGCCTGCGTTAGCTCACAGAGAGTGCTTGTTTTGATCATATAGCCTAGATTTTCTTTGATTTTGCTTCAGATTTTTCTTGATTATGTTTGTGCAATGTAAGGCCTGTCTAATGCAGTGAAGAGACGAGAAGAAATCGCAAAAAGTTGTGGAAGTTAAAATTTTAGTACATGGGTTTAATATTCATTAAAGCTCCATATTCATTAGTCCTTAAATCTTGAGTTTTACACAACATATGAATGAGTGAAATGATCAAAACTAAGTGAAAGAATATTCAAGCAATTTTTCAATTCCGATTTGATATGATTATGATTAAACATACTAAGGGTAATTGAAAATGACGCAAATATATTAACTACCTAAGCAAAACTTGCGCATTTTATAAATTTAGCCTAATACCCCTAAAATACTTTTTAAATCCATTATGACACTTATTTCATTTAGTCTTAATAATATTATATGAAAAATTTAGTTTTTTTAAATTTTATAAGACTTTTAGGAAATGGATTTAGAAGGATAAAAAGAAAAAGGATAAGTAGATCAATTGAAAAATGACATGACTTTTTATTCAACTTTATTCAATTTGATTTATTTATGAATTTTGGTTTAATATGAGAAATTCATATCACAAGTTATATAAAGTGATCATATCATGATGGTTCAACAAAAATAAAAAGCAAAAACAAAAAGGAAATTAAGCATATCATGAAGTAGAGAATTGATATTTTATTTTGAGTTGATTTCTACTTCATGCAAATGATTGGATACTAATGAATAAGAGATTTAGGTATCCAAAGGGGACCAAGTGTGGTGGTTCCTTTGGGTACCCAAATATAACGTGTAAGTTTGTGGGTAGTTAGTGATGAATGGGTCCTTTCATGTGAAGTTAATATTTCATTTTTAATTTTGGGTCTCCATTCAAACTTTGGTTTAGTGTTATTCTTATATGTGAAATTTCCATTGTGATAATCTTTATATTGATGATTATGATTGTAATGATTATTGAAGGTATTTTTCATAGGAAATTTGTGAATATTTGATTTTATGTTGGGAGAAGATTGATGTTGTAAATGATAGTAATGATTGTATTTTGGAATTTCATTTTCAATCTTTTGAAGTTTTTTATTTCCATTGTTTGGCTTATTCAACTTTTGAGAAATCATATTCAACTTGCTTTTCAATTTTGCATTATATTGAGAATGTATGTTTTGATAATTTTTCTTTATGATTTCCTTAAGCAAGTTGATTTTAGTTTTTAATTCATTATTTTTAATCTTTAAATTATGTCTAGCTTTATTATAAGTGATTGTGCTATTTTTAAGAATGGAAACAATTGAATCAATATGATTTTGATAGTTATTTCTATATTCATCAAATGTTTCATCCGTCTCTTTAATTTTAATTTTATAGTCTTTACACTTAGCACAATCATTTTTCAAAGATGAAGAGTTTTCTAAACATAATTTTTCATTTTGTTCTTTTACTAAAGTAAACTCTTTTTCAAGTTCCTTGAATTTTTCCTTAATATTATTACAATCAAAACAAGGTTTTGTATTTTCAATTGAAGTGATATGGGTAAAGCTAGGTAAATCAGAATTTGATTCTACTTTAACTTTTGCTTTTAAATCTTTATTTTCTAAGCGCAAATTTTTATTAGTAATTTTAATTTCTTAATCTTACGTTTAGCCATTTTTAGTATATTGAAACTAGAGATAGAAGTTATCACACAAGAGGAAGAATTAGACTTTCTTACAGCGCTATTGGAAGCAGAATGTGAGCATGAAGTTCCTTTGTCATCTTTCAGGCCTTACTCCATCATAGATGAATTTTCATCTCATTTTTCTCTTGATGTATTGCTCTCTTTTTCTAAGTTGATTTCCATGATCTCCATGGTTTTGTTATGAGAGAGATCTTCTTGAATAGTGGTGGATGCTTGTATGTCCTTCTCCTCCAGTGTTTATTCCATACCTGAGAGAGGAAGATCATACATTTCTTCAAGAAATTTCCATACTTTGTATGCACTAGAAAAACATTATATTAATTTGAAAATATCTTGATATAAAGCAAAAAAAATATAATGCATAGCTTTTGCATTTAGGTGACGCTCTTGTTTATTTGATTCGTCCACTGGTCTTGTTATTGCTATATCCCAAGCGTTGATATCTAATGTTTTAATAAACCTTTCCATTAATAATTTCCACCCATTATAATTTCTTCCTTCGAATAAAGGTGGTGCAAGAGATTTTTCTTCTTCATAAAAATTTTCCCCACCAATAGAAGCGAGATCATGAGACGCCATTATTCCCGGTTGTTAAGCCGATTTGGAATAACCTACCTCTGATACCATTTGTTGGATCGGTAGGTGCCCTTAGAGGGGGGGGGGGGGTGAATAAGGGTTTTAAAAACTTATATTATATTTTGAAATACTTGCTTGTGATAAGAAATCAAAATAGTGATTTTGTTTAAACATCTAAATTGTTTTATAATAAAGGAGAGGATAATAAACAATTTAGAGAAATGAAGAATAAATCAATTTTATTACACAAAGAGAGACATGATTATTATTAATAAAATTGATTACAATATTTTGATTTCAATGACGCTAGAAATCAAAGCGAAATATGAAAGACTCTTTTTGTTTTCTATACCGACTCGTATCCCCATGAACCGGTTGGCTTTAACCATTCCTTCCCCGAATACGGCCTCAAGCCGCTCTAGCCAACCCTTCCTCGGATATGGCCTCGAGCACCCCCTAGACCTACTCCCGAGACCTAGTTGCCAATACGAGGCGAATTTCTGCCCTAAGTCCTACCCAGACCCAGTCGCCAACACGAGGCGGATTTACTACACGATTTAAAAGAGATGGATAAATGAAATAACAACAATATAAAAACTCCCTATATGGATCTCTTGGAGAAGTGGACGGAGACCCACAGAGTATGATCGTAGTCGATGCGGTCTTTCGTCACAATGATGACGCATGTTGAAATCTTCTCCACAGATCTCCTTTAGCCTTTAATATAAAAATACAAAAAAAAATTAATAATAATAAACCCTACTTTACTTTTATTCTTAAAAGCATTTAGTTTCGAGAATATCTGTTAGTGGCTTTTCAAAATCGCTAGTTTTACTATTTGTTTGTTTATCTAAGATCGATAGATTTAAACGTTCGAGGTTAAGTTTTAAAGAATATCTTATGTTTTTTATTTAAATAGAGGCTTTGTTTTCAAGCACTACTTCTACTAGCTAAAATAGAGACATGTGTATTATGTTGGCAAAACAACTTTAGACTGCAATTATCCCTACTTTATATCTTTAGGAATCTAGGAATATTCAAATTACTAAGGTTTCTCTCAAAATATTTTTTTATTATTCTAGAATTTCTCTTGAAAACCCCTTGTTTACACCAATTTAGCATGACAAATAAAAAATTAAAAGAAGAAAAAGATCTTATGTTAATGGGAATAAGAATTCGTTTCGTAAACATTGGCACCCAATAAATACTTTAAAAGATCATATTTCAATGAGAATAAGATTTCGTTCTGTAAACATAGGCATTGGGTTAATTAAAATGAATTAGTTTTCCCTCACGGGAACACCAAAAACAAAACTAAACTGAAGGGCTGGACGAATAAAAACATCACCCCTAAAAACTCTTCTTTTTGCCAAGGCTTTTTACCCCTTTTCCCTTAGCCAAATTATTGTTTCTAGTTCTAATTAAAAAAAAAATCATTTGAGAGCATAATTAGTAACTTATATTTTTTCCTTCATGTTTCTTTAAACAAAGGTTATTATAATTTCGATCTAATCTCGTTTACTAATGATTGCAATTTTGTTTGCTATTTG
Organism: Dactylorhiza incarnata; assembly: GCA_033032865.1. NCBI lineage: Eukaryota > Viridiplantae > Streptophyta > Magnoliopsida > Asparagales > Orchidaceae > Dactylorhiza > Dactylorhiza incarnata. The sequence goes on along the minus strand of JAWHQI010000058.1, from coordinate 8,679,125 downwards.
GTTAATTAAGAAGTCTTTTGGCTAGGACATTTCTTTCTACTTAAATCATTTGCATAATTTAGGACTTAACTCTTATTACTCCGAATTTTTATTTTTTAGTCTCTTATGATAAAAATAAAACGATAGCTAAAAATTAGAACTTATGTTAAATCTCGTATAGATCTCTCTTACTTTTGCTCTGGAATGGCAAAAGCGAAAGTATGGGGGTAGTTGATGAGTAGTAAAATATATGTATTTTTAGTATAGTTATTAGTATAGTTTTAATTAATATTATAAATTTTTTATATAAATTAATAAATAAATTGCTTGTTTTATTATTTTTGTTAATAACTTAGCTTTATTTTTGTTTTTATAGATTTTGGCAATTTTTGTTGGATCGGTAGGCGCCCTTAGAGGGGGGGGGGGGTGAATAAGGGTTTTAAAAACTTATATTATATTTTAAAATACTTGCTTGTCATAAGAAATCAAAATAGTGATTTTGTTTAAAGATCTAAATTGTTTTATAATAAAGGAGAGGATAATAAACAATTTAGAGAAATGAAGAACAAATCAATTTTATTACACAAAGAGAGACATGATTATTATTAATAAAATTGATTACAAAATTTTGATTTCAATGATGCTAGAAATCAAAGAGAAATATGAAAGACTCTTTTTGTTTTCTATACCGACTCGTATCCCCACGAACCGGTTGGCTTTAGCCATTCCTTCCCCGGATATGGCCTCAAGACGCTCTAGCCAACCCTTCCCCGGATAAGGCCTCGAGCACCCCCTAGACCTACTACTGAGACCTAGTTGCCAACACGAGGCGAATTTCTGCCCTAAGTCCTACCCAGACCTAGTCGCCAACACGAGGCAAATTTACTACACGATTTAAAAGAGATGGATAAATGAAATAACAACAATATAAAAACTCCCTATATGGATCTCTTGGAGAAGTGGACAAATACCCGCAGAGTATGATCATAGTCGATGCGGTCTTTCTTCACAATGATGACGAATGTTGAAATCTTCTCCACAGATCTCCTTTACCCTTTATGGATTTGTGGGAGTATCTCTCTGAACCTTCCTCTCTATGCTGTGGCACGAAGCTCTGGAATTTTGGATCTCAAGAGGATGAGGAAGACGGAGCCAAGGGGTCCTTTTTATAGCCTTAGCGCTAGCGCTTGCGCTATCGCTACCGCCGGCGCTATCCCATTTTAGGACATATTCTGCGCGGCAGGATCTTCAATCGAGGAAACATTTCTCTCTAGCCTTTTGTTCTCTGCGCTACTGCCTGCGCTATTGGATACCGCCAGGCGCTATCTCCTTCTATATGTGCTCCTGGAATTGCGCTTAAGCATTCTTTTCGGCGATCAAATTTTCGTCGAACGCAGCTTACAGTTCGTCGAGCGAAAGCTAGCGCCAACGCTAGTACTAGCGCGTAACGGTAGAGTAAGTAGTTCGTCGAGCGCCAGTTTGCATCTCAGCGGTTTCCCTTCCCAGCGGTTCCTTACCGCTAGCGCCAGGCGCTAGGTGATACCGCCGGCGCTAGTAGGAGTGTTCGATTTGAAGGCTCAAATTCGGGAGCAACCTTCTTATGTAATCCTTGAGTCATATGGACTTTGTTTTCCTGCACACTTAAACACACAAAATCAAATACACATAGGATTTGTTATTCTCAAACCTAGGAGATGCGGAAGACCATGTTCCAACAAATTTTTGTCAAGTCATGCCCGTTACCCAAGGGCGTGTAATTTTAAAATACCAAATTCTCAAACTTCTCAGAGTTCGACGAACGGCCTAAGCGTTCGACGAACGGTGAACTTTCTAAGCGTTCGACGAATGGCGAACTCTCTCAGCATTCGATGAACGTCGAACTCTCTCAGTGTTCGACGAACGGCGAACTCTCCACGTCTCAGCGTTCGACGCACTCTCCGCGTCTCAGCGTTCGACGAACGGCGAACTTTCTCAGCATTTGACGAATGGCAAACTCTCTCAGCGTTTGATGAACTCTCTCAGCATTTGACGAACTCTCCCCGCGTTCGACGAACCCCTCTCCGCGCCCAACAGAATCCAACGCACACACCAGCCTTCACGCCCCTGTTAAAGCAGATATGTGCCGCCCATAGTCATGCCCGTGACCCATCAAGACATGCCCATGTGCAGCCTTATTTGATGACGGATCCTTCGAGAAGGCGCCCGTTACAACTGAGCAAATGTCACGCCCTAAGTCACGACCGTGACACACAAGACACGCCCGTGACTAGGGCGTGTAAAAATAAAATTTGGCCTATAAATAGAGGGGCTCGGCTGAAGGAATTTTGATCCAAATTTTGAGTGCTTATTAGTGTATTTTGAGTTCTTTTGAGTGATTGTGAGTTTTTCTTTATGCAATTCAGTTTAAGTTTGTTTGTAATTTTCGCTTTTCTAGTCTAGTTGTAATGTTTTTTTTAGAAATAAAATGTTGTTTTTGTCATTTGGATCATCTTCTTTTTCATTGTCAATTTATGCAAGTGTGTGTGTGTGTATGAGTATAACATTATTGCTTTCATAATTTAGGTTAAAAAGCTTTTATAAAATAGTTTATTGCCTTTTTTAACGATTTATTTATCGCTTTCATTTAAACGCTTTCTTTCGATTCAGTCTTTTTATTACAAGTAGAGTGCGTGAGTTTATGAGATAGTGTTCTTCTTTTTTTGTAACTTAGTTTTAATTTTCAGTCTTTATATAACTACTCTATGCCACCCCCATCCTGGATGAGATGCTAAGTTTCTTTAGCGCTTGATTAAGATGGTTGGGACGGATATTATTAATGCTTTTATATAAGTCTGTTCATTTCTATACCACCCCATCCCAGATGAGAGGCTAAGTTTCTTTAGCGCTTGATTAAGATGGTTGGGACGGATACTATTACTGCTTTTATATAAGTCATTTTTTCCCTTGTTATCCGCTTATATCCGCTTAAATTATTAAACATGTATTTTCCAATTATTAATGCCATCTCCATTCTGATGAGTGGCTAATTTCCTTTAGCGCCCGATGTCGAAGAGCATTGGGACACAAAAATAGTTTTTCTAAAAATAAAAACATCTCTTTCTAAAAATAATTAACGAGCTTAAGGTTTACCCGAGAATAACGTTGAGTGGAGCCACATAATCCATGTGTGGTTTTCAAATCCATTTCCGTACACTAGTTAGCCGAGAGGCTCGTGCGTATGGACTGATCGCTCACGGGTAAAGAGAAGTGCGCTCTTCCCTCTAGAGAGGATGATGTAAGTATCCCGAATTGGAAGTAAAAACCCAATAGCGGGGTTCACAACATAAAGCGAGTATTTAGAAGATTTGATTATAGAACGAGAGTTCGGTCGAATATTCATAATCTCAGATGGGCGTACCCTCGAGAGAGGAGCGTTCATAATTATGGAACCTCCACAGCCAAGTCATTTTAACGTTTTGAAAATTCATCACTTTTATTTCTAAAAAAGACTATTTTCGTCTCAAGGTAATTCGACATCGGACGCTATTTATTATCATCATTTAGAACTCTAGTTATACGCTTATTATCGTTCGCTTTTAAAAACCCACACTAAAAACTTATTCTGATAAAATAATAGTTCGTTCCTCAAAGTAGGTACACGGGTCCTTCCAAAAGATTTTTCGACTCAGCAAAAGAAGAAATTCTTTTCTGATTTGAAAAACTACTTTTGGGAGGACCCCTTTCTCTTTCGAGTCTGCGAGGACCAAGTGGTGCGAAGATGTGTTTTAAGCGAGGAGGGTGCGCAAATTTTGCGACACTGCCACGAGGGGCCGGCTGGAGGGCATTATCAAGCCAACCGGACTGTGCGGAAAGCATTAGAGTCAGGCTTTTATTGGCTCACTCTCTTTATGGATGCTCACACTTTTGTGAGTAAATGCGATAGCTGTCAGCGGTCAGGTAACATCTCTCGTCGTGACGAGATGCCCCAAAACCTTTTTCTCGAATGCGAAATCTTTGATTTATGGGGCATAGATTTTATAGGCCCCCTACCTTCTTCTTTTAATAATCGCTATATTTTAGTGGCGGTCGACTACGTGTCTAGGTGGGCGGAAGCGCAAGCTCTGCCCACCAATGATGCGCGAGTCGTCGTCCATTTTCTACAAAAATTATTTTCTCGCTTTGGCACGCCTCGTGAAATAGTAAGTGATAGGGTTACGCACTTCTGCAATGCCCAGTTTTCAAAAAGTTTATCTAAATATGGCGTCACGCACAAGCTCGCCACCGCCTATCACCCCCAAACAAGCGGCCAAGTAGAGGTAGTAAATCGCGAGATTAAACGCAGTTTGGAGAAAACTGTTTCTTTAAATAGGAATGATTAGTCTGTCAAACTCGACGACGCGTTGTGGGCATATCGTACGGCATACAAGATCATTATCGGTTATACGCCCTATCGATTAGTCTACGGCAAAGCATGCCATTTACCTGTAGAATTAGAGCACCGCGCTTATTTGGCCTTAAAATTTTTAAATCTCGATTCGAACTTAGCCTCAGAGAATAGGAAATTCCAACTAAATGAACTCGATGAATGGCGTGCGAATGCTTATGAGAGTAATAAATTTTATAAGGAACGTTCTAAGTTCTACCATGATCGTAAAATAAAATTTCCCAAAACATTTGCGCCGGGCGATCTTGTCCTTCTTTATAATTCACGCCTTCGTCTTTTTTTGGGTAAGTTGAAATCTCGATGGTCCGGCCCCTTTAAGGTTAAAGAGGTTTGGCTGTATGGGACCGTTCTTATCTCTCACCCCGAAATAGGCGATTTTAAAAAAAACGAGCATCGTTTAAAACTTTATCTCGCGGGCGATCCAGTGGACGAAAATACTGAATCCTTAACCCTCCCCAACTTATAATCTCATCACGCCAAATGCGTCAAGCTACGCGACGGTAAACAAAGCGCTCGTGGGAGGCACCCCATATTTATCTAATATTTTATTATGCTTTGTTCTTTTTATATTTTTTTGCAGGGTTTCTTCCGGCCCCGCCAGCTTTATTTCAGGGACGCCTTTTAGCTCCCTCTTTCCTTTTGTATATATTGCATTTTTATTTTCTCTTCTTCATACTTACATTACAACATTGGGGACAATATTGAGTTTTAAGTATGGGGGTGTTTTACTGTCTTTATTTAAACAAAAACTAAAAAAAATTTAAACACAAAAACACAAACTATACAAAAAAAATTTCCCTGTTTTCTTCTGCATTTTACTTACTTTTGTAAATATAAGCTTAAACAAAACTGCAAAAAATTAAGAAATCACAAAAAATTTCAAAAAAAAACTTGTTTTTCCTTTTTAACTTTGTCATAGTACAAAAAATAAAAAAAATAAAAAAATAAATTTTGCAAAACCTCAAAACTTTTCCAAAAATAAATATATATATAACTATATAGTAGTTGAAAAACAAACAAAACACAAAAAATACAAAAAATAATAAAACCCAATTTACACGCCCTTGGTCACTACTTCTACTTATTCTTAAAGCATTTAGTTTCGAGAGTATATGTTTGTGGATTTTCATAATCGCTAGTTTTACTATTTGTTTGTTTATCTAAGATCGATAGATTTAAACGTTCGGGGTTAAGTTTTAAAGAATATCTTGTGTTTTTAAATTAAATAGAGGCTTTGTTTTCAAGCACTATTTCTACTAGCTAAAATAACGACATGTGTATTATGTTGGCAAAACAACTTTAAACTGCAATTATCCCTACTTTATGTCTCTAGGAATCTAGGAACTTTCAAATTACCAAGGTTGCTCTCAAACCTTTTTTTATTATTTCTAAGAATTTTTTCTCGCAAACCCCTTTGTATGCATGGCAAGAAAAATAAAAGAAGAAAAAGATCATATGTCAATGGGAATAAGACTTCGATCCGTAAACATAGGCACCCGATAAAATTTTAAATGATCTTATGTCAATGAGAATAAGATTTTGTTCCGTAAACATAAGCATTGGGTTATTAGAGCAAAAGAAAAAAAAAGTTTTCCCATGTATATCATGGTGAGCACCAAAGAAAACTAAAAATAAAAGGTGGAAAGATACAAACCACCACTCCTAATTCAAGTACTATTCTTTTTGCCATAGCTTTTTATCCCTCCCCCCCTCCCTTAGACGATTTATTGTTTCTGGACTTAATTCAAAAAATCTTTTGAGAGCATAATTAGTAAATTGCACATTTCCTTCACATTTCCTTAAACAAAGGTTACTATAATTTCGATCTAATCTCGTTTACTAATGATTGCAATTTTGTTTGCTATTTGGTTAATTAAGAAGTCTTTTGGCTAGGACATTTCTTTCTACTTAAATCATTTGCATAATTTAGGACTTAACTCTTATTACTCCGAATTTTTATTTTTCAGTCTCTTATGATTAAAATAAAACGATAGCTAAAAATTAGAACTTATGTTAATCCCGTATAGGTCTCTCTTACTTTTGCTCTGGAATAGCAAAAACTTAAGTATGGGGGTATATGATAAGTAGTAAAATATACGTATTTTTAGTATAGTTATTAGTATGGTTTTAATTAATATTGTAAATTTTCTATGTAAATTAATGAATAATTGCCTGTTTTATTATTATTGTTACTAACTTAGCTTTATTTATTTATTTTCAGATTTTTGACAAAATTTTCTCAGGTCACGCCCTCGGTCATGCCCGTGACCAAGGGCGTGTAAACTTAAAGTTCAAATTTCGACGAATCCCGAGCTGAGGTCGACGAAAGGCGAGCTGAGTTCGACGAACGACAAGTCACGCCCTCGGTCACGCCCATGACTAAGGGCGTGTAAATTTAAAGCTCTGCGTCTGAGGAACCCCCTTCCAGCTCACTCCAGTAGACCAAGTAACGCCCGTGACTCTACAAGTCACGCCCGTGCTCCAGCAAAGTCACGCCGGTGAGCCGCCAGTGCGTCACGACCCAAAGTCGCGCCCATGCTACTGACGTCTACCGCCCACTGTCACGCCCGTGACACTTCAAGCCACACCTGTGTGCGACTATGTTTGACGGCTGAACCTTCCAGAAGACGGCGGATGCGACCCCTAAAGCACGCGCAAATGTCATGCCCTAAGTCACGGCCGTGACATCCAAGTCACGCCCGTGACCTAGGGCGTGTAAAAATGCAAATTTTCCTATAAATAGAGGGGCTCGGCTGAAGGAAATCTCATCCAAATTTTGAGTATTTATAATGTTTTTCTGAGTTCTTTCGAGTGATTGTGAGTTTTTCTTTATGCAATTATGTTTATGTTCGTTTGTAATTTTCGCCTTTTAGAAATAAAATGTTGTTTTCTCATTTGGATCATCTTACTTTTTTATTTATGTTAGTGTGTGTGTGTATGAGAATAGTTTATTGCTTTCATAACTTAGTTTATTGTTTTCATAAAAATAGTTTATCGCTTTCTTTAACGCTTTATTTATCGCTTTCGTTTAAACGCTTTCTTTCGATTTAGTCTTTTTTATTACAAGTAGAGTGCGTGCGTATATGAGATAGTGTTTTTCTTTTTTGTAACTTAGCTTTATTTCAGTCCTTATATAACTGTTTATACCACCCCATCTTGAATAAGAGGCTAATTTCCTTTAGCACTTGTTTAAGTCGGTTGGGATGGATATTATTTATGCACCTTTATAAGTATTTCATTTCTATACCACCCTCGTCCTGGATAAGAGGCTAAGGACTTTTTAGTGCTTGTTTAAGACGGTTGGGACGGATACTATTACTGCTTTTATATAAGTCATTTTATTTCCCTTTTTATCCGCTTATATCCGCTTAAATAATTAAACATGTATTTTCCAACTATTAATGTCGTCTCCATTCCGATGAGTGGCTAATTTCCTTTAGCGCACGATGTCGAAGAGCATTGGGACACAAAAATAGTTTTTCTAAAAATAAAACATCTCTTTCTAAAATAATTAACGAGCTTAAGGTTTACCCGAGAATAACGTTGAGTGGAGCCATATAATCGATGTGTGGTTTTCATTTCCATCTCCGTACACTAGTTAGCCGAGAGGCTCGTCCGTACAGACTGATCGCTCACGGGTAAAGAGAAGTGCGCTCTTCCCTCTAGAGAGGATGATGTAAGTATCCCGAATTGGAAGTAAAAACCCAATAGCGGGGTTCACAACATAAAGCGAGTATTAAAAAGATTCGATTATAGAACGAGAGTTTGGTCGAATATTCATAATCACAGGTGGGCGTACCCTCGAGATAGGAGCGTTCATAATTATGGAACCTCCACAGCCAAGTCATTTTAACGTTTTGAAAATTCATCACTTTTATTTCTAAAAAAGACTATTTTCGTCTCAAGGTAATTCGACATCGGGCGCTATTTATTATCATCATTTAGAACTCTAGTTATACGCTTATTATCGTTCGCTTTTAAAAACCCACACTAAAAACTTATTCTGATAAAATAATAGTTCGTTCCTCAAAGTAGGTATAATCAACACGATCCGCGGAAATATACGACCTTGATATTTTCTAAAATAAAATATCATGTATTACTCATGATAAGGTATACGTGCCATTATCATATGATTAGTTTGGAATAAAATTTAAACAAAAGCTTTTCAAACCAATTTAGTGCAAAACTCTCCTTTTCTATTTTAAAAATCAATAGAATTCGGCATTGTAGTCGGGGTGTAATCGTCAATATTTTGAAAGAAGAAAAAGACTGTTACTTCTATCTTTCGATAGGATAACGATTAGTTTCTCAAAGTAGGAATACTTGCGAAACTCTTTGAAAACACCCGCCTAACTCTAATCTTATCATATAAAGGTTGCGCAAACCAAATTAAAAAGAAGAAAAATCTGAATTAAATCATCACTGTTGCTGCAACAATGGGCAATGGTTGCTTTACTTTATCCCGTCCTCCTGACCTGTCTACTGAACGGGGTCCTGCTACTCCGGCATATCACCCCTAAAATGATGTGGTCCACTGACCGTTAGTTGAGAGACTAAGCCAAATTCCCCATCCCCTCCCCCGGTGACTCCTAGGCACCGTGCGGGAGGAAGAAGCAGAGGACAAGAAAAGGGTAAATTAAACAAGCATGTGACAGTGGAGCTAGCTAGCATGAGTATGGATAAAAAAGAATCTATTATAACAGTTCTACTATACGGACTATATAAAGAGTGCAATAAACAAGAAAAAGCTAGAGTAGTAGTAATAAGAGAAACGAGCAGTTGAAATATAAACTATAGTAAATAAAGTAACAACTAGAGAATCTATGAAAGTAACCTTAACTTATGTGTATACACACACAAACATATAAGCTAAGGGATCTGGCAAGAAGTAAACTCATCGTATAAAAGAGTCTATACTATTTTATACGATGAGGTCTGGTTGTGTAATAATAATATGGTATGCTATGTTGTGCAATGCAATAATACAACTCACGCACACGACTCTGTACTTACAGACCTTTTGTAGTTCCCTCTATTTGAGTGTGTCAACTCAGGTACCCAGTTAAGGCAAATAGGGCAGTGGACCGAGCTGTCCACTTATAGGCTTATGTAACACCACCCAACCTAGACCTTATGTGAGCCCCTAAGAACACACAGGGTATCCACGTACTATCTGGTAAGCACCACCTCTAGCCCTCTATTCAAGTCTCCGCTCAGGTACCCAGTGTTGGAACATTGTTTTCCGCCTCCCTTTGATTTAAGAATAACAAATCCTACTTGTATTTGATCTTGTTTGCCATTGTATTTTTAGCATACAGGTTTGAACAGATATGGCACTATGATGAACTGCCCACAAGCTGAAATGATGAAAGTTGTCTAACGCCAGGCATTAAGACTTAACGTTGGGCGTTGACAAACGATGAGATGGCTTTCCACAGAGATGATCGATGATATGGCCTAGATTATGGAAGAGAGCTAACGCCCGGCGTTAACTCTTAACGCCGGCGTCGACTTTCATTCCCTCCAAGATGAAAATGATATGGAGGGAAGCTGCTGTGACTGCAGGAGCATTTTAGGAATGATTTCACTCAACGCCATGCGTTACACTCAACACCAGCGTTAAGGTTGCCTAAAATGAATGTTTCCAAAGATGCAGAATCTCCTTCCTATTTTGAAGATCCGAGCAATCAAAATATTTCTAAACTAGATCAACGCCATGCGTTAGCCTTAACGCCGATGTTAGCTTCCATCCCTATAAATAGGTAGATATCATCTTCTTCAACAACTAATGCCAAGGAACCCTATTTCAGCACTCTGAATTATTTGTGAGGGCCGTATTTCCAAACCACAAAGGATCTCCCACTAAATTTCAAAAAGGAGGAATCAAAGGAGGCTTGGATCAACATGCTAACTCAACGCGAAGAACATACGCTTGGACTTCAACGATCTTTAACGATTCTTCGGCGTCTCTTTCAGATTACCTCATAGGGAGTTTTTATATTTGTCTTTTATATTTTTTATTTATCTTTGTAATTGGTTCGTAAATTCACCTCGTGTTGGCGACTAGCTCTGGGTAGGGCTTAGGGAGAAATTCGCCTCGTGTTGGTGACTAGGTCTAGGGAGTAGATCTAGGGGATGATCGAGGCCTTTCTGGGGATAGAAGGGCTAGAGCGGCTTGAGGCCGTATCTGGTAAAGCCAACCGGTTCTTAGTGAGAAGAGTCGGTATAGAAAACGAAAAGAGTATTTCCTAATCGCCTTGATTTCTAGCGTCATAGAAATCAGATTTTTTAATCAAGTTTATAAATAATAATCATGTCTTTTCTTGTTTAATAAAATTGATTTCATTTCTAATTTCTATCTTTTTTGATTTAACTTACTTCTAATAAAATATCTAATGTTTTTCTATAAAGATTTGAAGTTTTCTAAAACACTTATTCACCCCCCCCTCCTCTAATTGCGCCTCAAGATCCAACACCCAGTTGAGGCAAACATGGCAGTGGACCGGACTATCCACTGGCTAGTATGACACCTCTAAACCTAGTCCTTATGTATGCTTCTAATGACACACATGGTACACGCGTACAACCTATAACAATAATGCCTCTAAGTGAAACACCAAGCTCTTGGCTTGCAGGTCTCGACCAGTCCTTTCTTATATTACCGTGTCTACTGCTTGCAGGACCTACCGGTCCTTCTTATATAACATTGAGCCCACCGCTCGTAGGACTAACACATCCTTCCTTATATACCAAGCCTACCGCTCATAAGACTATCCCAATCCTTCCTTATATAACATCGAGCCTACCGCTCGCAGGACTATCTAGTCCTTGTACTACTCCATCCCAAATTTGGGACGAGGTTTACAGTAATAGATTCTCCTACTTACCACCCTTGTCTACCGTTTAGTTATGCATAAAAGTTTTAGGGTGAATCCTGGACTTTCCGTGGACTACCCAGTAAAGGGCTCACAGCGGTACTAGAGAATGCGATGGTGGCTGAAGCCCTAATCCCCCCTTTTCAGGATATTTTTTATTATTAGTGACTACCCATTCTTATATGCCCCCTTGCTCTCTAATTGCTCCAAAAACCTAGGGTGGATTACTGTTTGACTCAGGCAGATGAGCGTCGGTGTTCAATTGAACACCGAAGCCCTGCATCTCCTAGTGCCCGACTATTTCCTTATGTTATATCTCAATCATAACAAAACTTCTTGATAGGTCACTCCTCACCACTCCCAATAGGTCAATGTAATTCTCTGAATTGGTAATTTTACTAAACATACCCCAGTCTTTACTTTCGATGACTGCCCTTGGGGATTAACCTTTCATCCTAACAGGGCATATGTAATTCTCTAAGAGTTAATAACTCTAGGGGTGGTGACCATAAAGGAGGGGTCTAAGACCAAGTTTTCAACCTTTACTATTCACAGACCTACGACCTTTAATCGAATCCTCATGTCCTAAAGGAGTGACTATATGAATCCTAAATCAGGATGTGTCAATCCCAGTTCCATAAGTTCGTAAAGATATTATAAGTTTATGTTCAGGTTCTTAGAATATTCCAGTGTCAACAATCCGAGTTATGAATATTCTAAATTGAAATCCCAAGGTCTACATTGTGAATGAAGTAGCATATATTTGTAATCATAAATTCCAGAAAAATTACTAGAGGTTCACAATGTTATAAAAAGCTTATGTTCAGATTCCTAGAGTATTCCAGTGTCAATAATCCAAGTTATGATTATTCTAAATTGTAATCCCAAGGTCTACATTGTGAATGAAGAAGCATATATTTGTAATCATAATTTCCAGAAAAATTGCTAGGTCAGATTCTTAGAATATTCCAGTGTCAATAATCCAACTTATGAATATTCTAAATTGTAATCCCAAGATCTATATTGTGAATGAAATAGCATATATTTGTAATCATAATCTCCAAAAAAATTACTAGAGGTTCACAATGTTATAAAAAGCTCATGTACAAAATTCTATAGCCATCCAACTAATATACTTCATGTTTTGAATTTCTCAATTTATAAGCTCAATTCCTACTTTGTGAAGGAAGCATTTTATATAATCAAATATTAATTCCAATAAAATTCTCCGAGCTTCCTACTGATATGGAAGGTCTATATACAAAATTCTATAAAAATCCAGCAAGTGTATTTCATGTAATCAATTTCTCAAGTTATAGACTCAATTACTACTTTCTGAAGGAAGCATGCCATATAATCAAAGATTAATTCTAATAAAATTTTTAGAGCTTCCTACTGATATAAAAGGTCTATATACAAAATTCTATAAAAATTCAGCAAGTGCATTTCATGTAATAAATTTCTCAAGTTATAGAATCAATTACTACTTTTCGAAGAAGCATGTCATATATTCAGAGATTAATTCTAATAAAATTCTCAGAGCTTCCTACTGATATAGAAGGTCTATATAGAAAATTATATTACAATCCAGCAAGTGTATTTCATGTAATGAATTTCTCAAGATATAGACTCAATTACTACTTGGAGAAGGAAGCATGTCATTGTTTGCCCGGAAAGCCCGCGATCTTGTCTTTACGGTGCAAGTTGGTGTTCCAAGCGGTCTCCAATATTTGTGATCGCCCAGATCGCCAGCCTTCAGCCTAGTCTAATTTTCTAAGTACCCAGCGATCAGGATAGCGCGAGATCGCCGGCTCAAGCGGTCTAGTCGTTTTTCTTATTTTTGTTATTTTTATTATTTGTACCCCATTTCCCTGCCCCAACTCTCATGTATCCCGGGCAGCCCGTAGTTTTTCAATTCTGCCCGTTTGGGCAGCCCCCTCGTCTATAAATAGAGGGGTAGGGGTACCAGAAAAGCACTTTTGGCTCCGAGGCTCCAGCTTACAACCTGTTTAAGCGGTCTCATTTTTTCGTGATCGCCTCTTTGTGATCGTTTTCCCTCTCTTCCAGCATCTTGTCTTAGTAACTTGCACTTCGTAGTTTTCTCCCATCCCCTTGTTAGTGTGAATTTTGGAGGTACCATTTTTGGCACCAACAGAACGAACACGCGACCTTCAGATCTCGAAGTGTCAGGTGAAATCCAGACTTTCAAGATGGCTGATCGCCGTAGAGGTCGTCCCTTGCGATCTCCCAGCGTTCCCCCTTCCGATCACAACCCGTTAGAAGCGCTTGAGCGCCGCTTCGAGCTTCGTGTTGAACAAGCTCTCCGTGAGGCCGCCCGAGCTAGGCAGGACGCCACCTCTGTTCAGCAGGAGATCACGTGGTCTCAGCAAGAGGCCGCTCGAGATCGGCAAGAAGTCGTTCGGGCTCAGCAGGAGTCTGCGAAGCAGATTGAGGCTATGAACCAGGTCCTAGCCGCGATCTCCCAGAAAATCCTTCCTCAAACCTCTCAGGTCGCTACTCCAGACCGCATGGCAGGCGGTCACCCGAGCGATCACCCCGTCTTCCAGCCCGCAGCTCCTCAGCGATCTCAGCATGAGGAGTTCGCCGCCCGTCGTAATTCTGTCCGAACTGCAGCCCAGGGACCTCCGGCCCAAACCCTGAATTTTGAAGAAGGGTTTGCTTACCCTCAGGATCCTCCTGCTTCTTTCCTTCCTCCAGGACCTTCTGTTTTTGGGGAGCCTTCCCCCTTTACTGATGAGATTCGTCGGGATCCAATTCCTCATGGATTCAGAGAACCTCGCCTTCCAGTGTATACAGGAGAAACTAACCCAATGTGCCATCTTCAAGCCTTCGAGTCTGCTGTGGCTCTTAGGAACATTTCAGATGGAGTGACGTGCAAGCTGATGGTCACCTCCTTCGATGGGTCAGCCATGGAATGGTTCTATAAGCTACCTTGTCAATCTATCTCGAGCTTTGCTGCCCTGAGGCAAGAGCTCCTCCTAAGATTCGCCACTGCGAAGAAAAGGAAGAGTGGTCCTGCGACCCTCTTCAAGATCAGGCAGGGGGACAACGAAACTGCAGCGCATTTCGTTGATCGTTTTCAGAAAGAGATCTTGGGAGTTAGGGATATGGACCCCGAGCTCTACATGGTGGCTTTGATCAGTGGTCTGCAGGAGGGTCCTCTGAAGTTCAAAGTCACAACCAAGGAGCCCAGCTCCTATCAGGAGCTGATCAGCATTGCCAATCGATACATAGAAGGGGAGATCAACAACCCCACCTATGTGAGCAATTTGACAAACAGAGCCACTCAGAAAGGCTCTGCGGGATTTTATCCGGCTCCGTCTTCCTCTAATCCCCGACAAGAGCTCCCACCTCCGGCTCCGAGAGGTAAGAATTACCGCAACAGCCGCTTCAACCGAGGTAATCAATCCTTCCCACTTCAAAATTCATTTCTTCAAACTCCCGCTACTCCTGCTCCGCAAGTCACCCCCATCCACCAGATCCAGCGTGCTCAACCTCCTCTTCTACCCATTCCTTCACTTTACAATGAATCCCAAGAGTCCTTCACGGACTTTGGCGTTTCTATTAATGAAGTGCTTCAAGTCCTTCAGAAGCAGCCCTTTTTCAAGAGGCCAGTTCCGCTGAATTCTGATCCGAAAACCAGGAACCCAACTCTCTATTGTGAATATCACAGAGAAAGGGGACATTTGACAGAGGATTGTAGAGCACTCCGCCTATTCTTAGAGAAGCTTCTGAAGGAGGGTAAGCTTCGAGATCTCATCCAAAAGAATGATTCTACCAAAGCCTCAACCTCCAAGGCTAAGGAAGTGGCGGAAGTCCATTGGGAATGCGAAGAAGTGGACGATATTGGCCATCTTGGCAATATCGGCTTTCCTAATGAATGTGTGGATGCTGATGACGAAGGCGCCTTGGGCAATCTCTTCTGCATCCACAGAGGTGCAGGTCCGGAATCTTCAAGAAAGGCGAGTCTGAAAAGGGTTTATCAATCAGAGGTTGCTGCCACCTCTTCAGCTCCGGTCCGGGGAACGGTCACTTTCGGTGACGAAGACCTTCCTCAGACCGCGAATCCTTTTGACGACGCGGTCGTCATCAAAGCTGTAATTGAAAATTATACAGTATAAAAGATTCTGATTGACACGGGAAGTTCAGTCAATGTGCTCTTCAAACCCGCCTTCGAGGCGTTGAAGACAGGTAAAACCCTCCTTTCAACTGAAGGCCCCCTTTATGGTTTTTCAGGAGAGAAGAAAGAGGTAGAAGGGCTCGTCACTCTTTCTGTGATTCTGGGGGGAATAGTGAAGCTGGTCAAATTTATAGTCGTTGATGCTCCCAGTAGCTACAACGCCATCTTTGGAAGACCCTTCTTGAATGCCTATCAAGCCATCGTCTCCACCTACCATCAAGCGGTGAAGTTCGCCTTGAACGGCAAGCAACACCGAATAAGGAGTGACCCAAGGAAAGCCAGGGAATGTTATGTAAAGACGGTCAACATGATCGTATCCTCTCCTCCCCAAGAAATCATGATGGCTGAATCAATCGAAGCTCCCGAACAAGTCCAAGTTGCAGAAGAAATTGAGGAGGATGCGAGAGATGGAGTTCGCTTGGAACCTGCCCAAGCAACTCAAGAGGTCCGGATCAGCGAGGAAGATGAGAGCAAGAGCCTCTCCATCAACGCTGAGTTATCCGAAGCTGACAAAGGTCAGCTCATCTCTTGTCTTCTGCAAAATCTAGATATCTTCGCTTGGTCGGCAGATGATATGCCCGGAGTGGATCCGGATGTTGCTTGCCACCATCTCAATCTTGACCCAAACTTCTTTCGATCCAGCTGTAGAAGAGGTCTATTGCAACTACTCTAGCACAGCCTATCCGTAAAGAGGTAGAGAAGCTCCTGAAGGCAAAGTTCATCCAATCAATTCAATATCCGGAATGGGTGTCAAACGTTGTAATGGTAAAGAAGTCGGGTGGAAAGTGGAGGATGTGTGTCGACTTTACTAAACTCAATAAAGCTTGCCCCAAGGATTGCTACCCCTTGCCTCGGATAGATTCTTTAGTAGATTCTGCGGTAGGTTATTCTTTTATGAGTTTTTTAGATGCTTTTTCAGGTTACCATCAAATCAGAATGCATAAACCAGATATCCCCCATACTTCATTTATCACAAATGATGGTTGCTTCTGTTATCTCGTAATGCCTTTCGGGCTAAAGAATGCTGGAGCAACCTATCAGAAAATGATGGATACAGTGTTCAGAGGTCAAAAAGGAAGAAACCTCGAGGTATATGTTGATGACCTCTTGGTAAAAAGTAAACTGTTCTCTTCTCATCTTAGAGACCTCTCGGAAACTTTTGCAACCCTTCAAACTTTTAATATGAGGTTGAATCCGTTGAAGTGTGTTTTCGGGGCAAGTAGAGGAAAATTCCTGGGTCATCTCCTTACTCCAGAAGGGTTGGAACCCAATCCTGACAAAGTGAAAGCTATTTTGGAAATGCCATCTCCCAAGTCCCCAAAAGAAATTCAGCAGCTGGGAGGGAGAATGGAAGGCTTAAGTCGCTTTATCTCCCGTTCAGGAGATAAGAGTGCACCTTTCTTTAAAACTCTCCGGGGAGGGAGTAGGTTCGAGTGGACAAAGGAATGTGATGATGCTTTCATTCAGCTTAAGAAGCAATTGACATCAACCCCTTTGCTCCAAAGCCCGCGAGAGGGAGAAAATCTTTTCCTATATATGGGAGTCGGAGCTGATGCCATAAGCTCTGTTTTGGTCCGAGAGTAGAAAAAGAAGCAATTCCCAGTCTATTACGTAAGTCGAATCCTGAAGAATGCAGAGACTCGTTATCCTATCCTCGAAAAGTTAGCTTTAATGCTTATAACTTCAGCAAGAAGATTAAGACCATATTTCCAAGCTCACTCGATTCTAGTCGTTACTGATCTCCCATTAAAGAGTGTCTTGGAGAAGCCAGAGCATTCAGGCAGGTTAGCAAAGTGGGCAATAGAGCTCGGTGAGTTTGACATATCCTATGTTCCAAGGATGGCAATCAAAGCTCAAGTCTTAGCGGACTTCATGGTGGATGCCAAAGAAGTTGAGTCGCAGAAGGGGGTCGGAATGCCCCTTGCCTGGAAAATCTTCGTGGACGGAGCTTCAGGGAAAAATTCTTCCGGAGCAGGATTTATCTTAATCAACCCAAATGGAGTAAGACTGGATCAAGCGCTGAAGTTCTATTTCCAAGTAACAAACAATCAGGCGGAATATGAGGCTTTGCTAGCCGGTCTCAAGTTTGCTAGGGAGCTGGGGATTGATGATGTCGAAGTTTTCACAGATTCTTTGGTGATGGCTTCTCAAGTAAATGGGACCTTTGAAACCAGAGATAATATTTTAAAGCAGTATCTAATTCTGGTAAAAATCGAGGTGGGGAAGTTCAAAAGCTTTGCTATTAATCATATTCCAAGGGGTGAGAACGTGGAAGCGGATGAGTTGGCAAAATTTGGACTTCTCTCAGGAGGAACAACTTCGGAGTTGTTTCGCCCGGCAATTGAAGAAGGAGAGGTCATGGAGATTGATCAACATCCGTCTTGGATGGATCCGTTTGTCCTATATCTCTCAACTGGAGAGCTCCATTCATCAATAAAGGATAGGAAAAGGTTTAAACGGAAAACGGCTAACTATTATCTTGTTGCAGGAGTACTTTATAGAAGAACTTTCCTTTCACCATTAGCACGTTGCGTTTCGGAGGAGGAGATTCCAGCGGTCCTTCAGGAGGTCCATTTTGGAGAATGTGGAAGTCACTCTGGAGCCAGAACTTTGGAGAAAAGAATTCTAAGGCAAGGCTATTTTTGGCCTCAAATGAGGAAGGATGCGGAAAAATTTGCAAAGAAATGCGTGAAGTGCCAGAAGTTTGCCCCTCTCCAAAATCAGCTGGCTCAACAACTCAAGTCAATAGCAACTCCATGGCCGTTTGCAGTTTGGGGAATTGATTTGATTGGGCCTTTTCCTATGGCAAGCGGGCAACGTCGGTATATTATAGTCGTGATTGACAACTTCAGCAAATGGATAGAAGCAAAGGCATTGGCCAAAATTACGACTCAGGCCGTGAAAAATTTTATTTGGGGAGAGATAATATGTCGGCACGGAATCCCAATGGCAATCATCACGGATAACGGTTCCCAGTTCAACAATTCAATTCTTATTAATTTCTGTAAGCAAATTGGCGTTGAGCTACGTTTCGCTTCCGTACATCATCCAAGAAGCAATGGGCAGGTAGAGGCCGCCAACAAACTCATTATAAATCTTTTGAAAAAGAAGGTAGAAAATGTCAGGGGCAACTGGGCAGAACAACTACCTTCCGTCTTGTGGGCCTTGAGGACAACTCCAAGTTCTTCTACTGGGGAAACTCCATTCAAATTATCACACGGTTCTGAAGCCCTTAGTCCGGTGGAATTTGAAGTAAAAAGCCCAAGAGTATTATTGGCACAACAGAATCAAATTGACTGGATGGAAGGAAATGATGAGGAGCTAAAATGCAGTCTTGATTTAATTGAGGAGTTGAGAGATACAGCAATCATCAGGCAAGAAGAGGTGAAGAGAAGAATGGCGAGGCTATTCAACAAAAATGTAAGAACCAAAGAGTTCACCGTTGTGGATCTAGTCCTGAAGAAAATAGATTCAGCAGCAAGAGCTGGTTCAGTCGGAAAGCTTAACCCAAATTGGGCGGGGCCGTTTGTGGTGAAGCGCGTGCTTAAAAATGGCGCTTATCATCTCCAAACTTATGAAGGGAAAGAATTGTCTCATTCATGGAGCGGAGATGATCTCAAACTCTTCTTTTCCTAAATATTCGTATCCAATTTACTCATTCTTTTTCTCACTTATTCCCTCTCAAATGTCATGCAGGTATTATCAAAGCATTCGCGAAATGAGTGATAGGTGACAAGTTTTAAGAATGTTATTTTTTGAAAAACCAAAAACCTGTCAAGTGAGACATCGACGGATCCTACTATCTTCCCCCTCGACTTGTTAGCTCGACGTGTAATTCTGCCGGGACCACAGATGTCGGGGAGATTTCGAATCTGTGTAGCAGTAGCTCGCCAAGCTTGAGCGATGGAAGTTTAGGATACCGGGTCCTTGCTGACATCTGGCACACCTCAGCATTTCAAAGGGGTCTAGGTGGCTGGCCCAGCTCTGTCATGCATTAAGAAGGACATTGTTACGATCTTAATGATCTTTCAGGGAAAGCAATGTCGGTATAGCCTCCGCGGCATGACCACACCTGCCCTACCGATCATTTTGATCCGTAACTCTCGAATACTCGTTGAAGCGTGGTAAAGTAAGGAACGGCCAGAAACATTTATGACCGTCGCCTAAACTTTAGATTGGCAAGTTTGAAGTAAACTCGGTAATCCTTTAAGAAAAACAATGTCGGTATAGCCTCATCGGCATGACCACACCTGCCCTGCGGATCATTTAGGAATTCTCCTTCTCTCCTCTTCCCTCTTCTCTTTTCTACAAAGGCCCCCCTTTTTTCCTTAAACTGTGATCGAGCGGTCAGAGTTTTTAAGACCGCATGTCTCTTCCCTTCAAAGGATCTACATTATTCATAATTAATAGCTTGATCTTCTCCAGGACCTGGATAAAGGTGATCGCCAATATTGATTCTTTGAAGGAAGAATCGGCCTTAATTATTTGTGATCGCCAGGCATGGTTTTTCTAATAAAGGAGAGAAATTTGAACTTCTTGTGATCGCCAGGCATGGTTTTTCTAATAAAGGAGAGAAATGTGAACTTTTTTGTGATCGCCAGGCATGATTTTCTAAAGAGCCTTTGGTTTTCAGAAATTATTGGAAGGTCTGTTATTTGTGATCGCCGACTTCATCTTCTCTAGGACTTTGGAAGAGTTGATCATTGTACAAGTCTTTCCGAAGGATTGAAATTGCTTCAGGGATCTTGTTGGTTTGATAGTGATCGGTTTTATCATAATGGGATCGCAATCTATATCTCTTATTATCCAAAATTATATGAGAATGTTCTTAATCCTTCATTTCCCACCAAATGATAGATGGATTTTCTTCAAAATGACGATCTGAATATATTTTGAACACCAGATCAATATTCGTGAAGATTTCTTATCAAGTAAATCTGACCAAGCATTTTAAATCCTTTAAGCGGTCTAATTATGCTGAGATCGCAGAATTATCTTATGCGAAGTTCCGGATCTGTCAAGTTTTCAACATCCCCATAAACCAGAAATCGACGAAACCTAAAGCATTGAGATCGAATGCTAAATTTGTTACGCTGTGATCGCATACGATGGAAGCCGTGATCGATTAATGTGAATAATAAAGCAAAAATTAACACGAGAATCATTCATGAACAAAAATAACTTTCTATTCATTTCAAAAAATTACAAGGTTTGGTGCGGTCAATGACCGGAGATTACATCATTTTTCTAAAAATAAAACTATTTCTTCTGCTTCTTTCGGGGAGATCGCTCCTCTGACGAAGAAGCTGATCCATCTGAAGATTCACTACTATCAGATTCATCTTTTCCAGAATCTGAGACCGCCTCCGAGATCGTCTCCTCACCCTGAATAGAAGAAGCGGGGTCATCTTTATCTGGACTTTCCATGATCTCGATAGACTCATCTTCAGTAGCCTCCCCGGTTCCTGACTCCTTGGCCTTCTTCTGCTTCTCTGCCTCCTCGATCATCTCCGCGACCTCAGGAAAGAGATCGGCAAAAGTGGTATCCTGGAAATCGGCGGTGAGACCGCCTCTTTCACGAAGGATAGCAATGGTTTTATTTGATGCATCTCTAACATGAGTGTACAGAGATTTGAGGTAGTCAGGATTGTGGATGTCAAATGCGGTCTTCTTGAAGTTCTGAGGAAAGAAAACGGATCAGATCACCAGCGGTCAAGGTAAAGCAGATTTTTATGATTACATTTTTTACTTACATCGAAGCGATCTTGCAGGCGCTCTGCATGCTCCAAGGATGCACGGAGAGACCGCCCCATGTGATGATTAAGGACTAAACTTTGGACGGCCGCTTGCGAGCATATGTCGGGCAGACGGTCGGTCTCATGACTTAATGCCTCATTGGCATTCTTCTTTCCATAAAGAGCGGCAGTGACTGCGAAGGCATGATTAGTCAGCCTACCTCCCCAGAAGGGGAGATCGGTAGACACCTTCAGAGAGTCGCCGGTCTCACTCCATCTCAGGAGTGGTCTCCCTTTGTTATCTTTCAATTTCTTCCCAAAGCCCACTAAAGCAAAGGGCCCCTCTTCCAGATCGCCCTCTTCAGCGATCTCCTTCGACTTTCTTTGGCGATCTTGACGTAAGCGTTTTTCCCTCTGAGTGAGGACCTCTCCCTTAGGAGTCACAGGGTCAACATACGGGATGGCGAAAGAAGCTGTAGAATGAACAGTCGTTAAAAGGGAAAAGATAAAGATATTCAGAAGCCACAGGAGACAATGGAAATTAATAACTTACTCTCTTCAGGTGTGACCGCAGCAACATCCGGCCAGATCGCCAGGTAATGGATCAGATCAAAACGCTTGCCTGCAAGCCACTTCAAGATCGCCAGCTCCTCCTTGGAAATGAGCTTCTCTTTTCTAAAGATTCGCTCTGCTCGAGGGAAAGGCCGGTTGGGGAGACCGCCGAGATCGCCCTCAAACACCAGATACCTCTCAGTCCAAAGAGGAACCTTGTTAGGCAGATTTAAAACTTTTATGCCATTGCAGCTGAAGTACATCAATCCTTTAAATTCTTCTTTCTTCTGACCCTCTTTTAATA
This sequence comes from Dactylorhiza incarnata, assembly GCA_033032865.1. Taxonomy (NCBI): domain Eukaryota; kingdom Viridiplantae; phylum Streptophyta; class Magnoliopsida; order Asparagales; family Orchidaceae; genus Dactylorhiza; species Dactylorhiza incarnata. The sequence continues at coordinate 8,657,053 of JAWHQI010000058.1, read as the reverse complement.
TTTTAGCAGAGAAAGTTCCTCGGAAGATCGCCATGGTGAACCTTATCTTGGCCGATCTCAGGTAATTAATGAAAACATTCATCAGACCGATTGAGTTCGGTGGAAGCTGAGCCAGTACGAGACCATAATATTCCAATACTTCAAGAATCTCCCAAGGAACGGGGATTTGAAGACCATAATAGAAGTGATCGATAGGGATGATGTACCTACCTTCATCCCCTGAGTTCAAGTCTTCGCCCTCGAACGGAATTCTGATCGCGATCTTTTCATCGATCTTATATCTCTCAATAAACAAAGAGTATTCTTCTTCCGAAATTAGCCCATATTCATGCTCAGAGTCTAGGAAGATTTCAGCAGCCTTGGAGCGCGCGGACACCATTTTTTAAGATCGCAAAAATCAACAATCTAAAGAAAATTCGAGAAGTATGGAGTAATGGTCCGAGAAATCAACTATTTATAGAAAAGAAGAAGATGATTGTGCAATGATTACACTTCTTAGGATCGCCCTGAAGAGGGGTCAGACCGCCTAAAGCTATGTAGGCTCGAAAATGACAAGAATGAATAGAACTTTCATCAGATAGAGATCATAACAGCCCACATGAAGATCGCAACACACAATTCACAATACAAATACTATGTAATAAGATCGCATTCATGAAAGCCAGAGATCGCAAAATAAATATCAACATTAAAGTCAAGCACCATGAAACAAAATCAAATGTATCTTACAGATCAGAAATTAACTAAACAGAGTTTTTTAAAGAGATCGCTAAAAAAGGGCTGCGGTCTCATCGCCTCTGATCATTTCTCCTTCCAACAAATGCCGCCACATCCTGCATCTCGTTGACCGCAGTCCATGCAGATGCTAGGCTATGATTGGCAACCATGGCAGCCCTATGGATTTTAGACATTTCGCGGTCTACTTGCTCCATAGGGATTACCACGATTTCCGACGATCTCTTTTCAGCAAGACCGCTGGAGGAACCCGCCTTCATCGTTATTTGTGGTGCCCCCCGGAGGGTGGCGATCTCAGCAGCAAGTGCTGCGGCCTTCCCTCTGTAGTAATCCGCATCCTTTTCGGCTTTCCGAAGTTTTTCTTCAAACTCGCCTCGAGCCTGCTTTTCTTTGACCTCGAAGTTTGCAAGAATTCGCTTCTCCTTGGCTTCAAAATTCGCGGTCTGGATACGGAGGCGGTCTTCTAGCATCCGCTCCCGATCTCGCATGACCCTCATATCTTCAAGCATAGGCTTAAGGAGATCAGCGAACTCTGGAGGAATTGAGACTTTTCTTGGTATCTCACCTTCTTCAGAAGCTGAGTTCATATTTTCATCTACAACAAGGAGAAAAACGGTCAAAAATAATCAGAAATTGATATAAAAAGAGTAAGGATTGTGTAAAATACTTGACAGAGTAACAAGACCGCAGTCAAGTAAGTTCTTTTCAACATCTTTTGAGAACCCATCATTGGCAGTCAACAAAAGGCGGTCAGATCCCCTTAAGCATTCTAAATTGATTTTTCTAGTTGTCTTTTTTGTGACCGTTCTCCTTCATTTCTTATCCTTTTTAACTCAGCATTACTAACTAGGATATCATCAGTTTCTATAAGAACGATCTCAGGCCTCTTCATTGGGGATGAGGGTCAGAAAGCAAGTGCAGGAAGAGAATCAATCGATCTCGCGACCATCCTCGCCTTACCAGTCTTAATAGCTTCCAACGCAGCTGCGCGGTCTACCTCTCCAGAATCCGGGTTCTCGCCCAGTTCAACAAAGGCATCGCCGAGATCGCCAGATGTCGCGGTCTCGTTTTTCTCATTTTTCTTTTTTAAGATCGCCCCTTCGGCGATCTTCTTCCTCTTATTCTTTTTCCTCTCTTTCTCATCCCTTTTTCTCTCAGCAACTAGGGCCTCTTCTCTTTCCTTTTCCTCAATCTCCGCCGCCAAGGAGATCGCTTCCTTCTCTTTTCTCTCCTCTTCCCTGGCAATCTCCTGCCTTTTCTCTTCTTCCATCTTTCTTTCACCCTCAGCGATCGCCGCGAGCCTGGCGATCTCCTTTTCTTTGTCTTCTTTCTCTCTTCTCTCTGCAGCTTCTCGCTCTTTCTTTTCTTCTTCCTTCTTTTTCCTCTCACCTTCAGCGACCCCCGCAAGCCTGGCGGATTCCTTTTCTGCTTCTTGCTCCTTTTTCTTTCTTTCTTTTCTTTTTTCTTCTTTAGCAGCTCTCTCCTCGGCGATCATTCGAAGTTGTTCAACTTCAAAGGGGTCCCTTGACTGATAATTGAGAAAGATTAGTAGGAAAAATCGGTCTTAAAGTAAATATATAAAAGTTTAAACACTTACATCGATTATGTGATCAGCTGGATGGCTTTCTGAAAGATAATCCTGAAGACTAATGTCATCGGCGATCATGGCTTGTTCATTACCAATTTTTGTCCTCTTAGAAACCTGATCAGGAGAGCTCGCTTCTTTTCTTTTCGAATCTCTAACGGCTTTTCCTTTATCAGCGATCTGGCTCCTTAGATTCTCAGCTGTAGCCTTCACCTGCAGCATAGCAGCCTTGATCGACTCTACCGAAGCGGTCTCCCCAGGACGATCGGCAGGTTGGTTGATCATTTCCAGGGGGGTCTTAACGACAGTTTCTGGGACCGTCAGATCAACTATGGATTTCGAAGCGGAATTTTCCTTTTCCTTTGAACTTTTGACCAATTTCTCTTTACTAGAATTAGCGGTCTTTTTCGAAATAACCTTTTTTGTTTTCGATACAGACCGTGGAGACTTTCGAGATTGTGCCGACACCTTCATCATGTCAAGAGCATCCATCCCGAGAAAAGGCTTTCTTCTCGATCTCAATAAACGGTGACCGCTCAAAGGCAAGGATTTCAAAGTATTTGGAAGATTGAAGATCTGAAGCGATATTTATAGCCCGAGCCGCATTTATGACAGTCGCGGTCTCAGCGGTCAAAGATTACATTTTCGAAGTTCCAACAACTTAAAAATGTGCGGGGATTATGTTTGCCCGGAAAGCCCGCGATCTTGTCTTTACGGTGCAAGTTGGTGTTCCAAGCGGTCTCCAATATTTGTGATCGCCCAGATCGCCAGCCTTCAGCCTAGTCTAATTTTCTAAGTACCCAGCGATCAGGATAGCGCGAGATCGCCGGCTCAAGCGGTCTGGTCGTTTTTCTTATTTTTGTTATTTGTACCCCATTTCCCTGCCCCAACTCTCCTGTATCCCGGGCAGCCCGTAGTTTTTCAATTCTGCCCGTTTGGGCAGCCCCCTCGTCTATAAATAGAGGGGTAGGGGTACCAGAAAAGCACTTTTGGCTCCGAGGCTCCAGCTTACAACCTGTGTAAGCGGTCTCATTTTTTCGTGATCGCCTCTTTGTGATCGTTTTCCCTCTCTTCCAGCATCTTTTCTTAGTAACTTGCACTTCGCAGTTTTCTCCCATCCCCTTGTTAGTGTGAATTTTGGAGGTACCATTTTTGGCACCAACAGTCATATAATCAAAGATTAATTCTAATTAAATTCTCAGAGCTTCCTACTGGTATGAAGAGTCTATGTATAAAATTCTACCGCATTCCAGCAAGAATTTTTCAGGTTGTGAATTTCTCAAGATATAAACTCAATTCTTACTTTGTGAAGGACCTACTTCAAATGTTATTCCAAAAATTCAAAGAAAATTAACAGTTATATGTTTCCACCAAAAACTCATAATTCCAGAATATCAAGGTTTTCCCAACATGAGTTTGCCCAGAGATAAATAAAACTCCAAGGGTGAATAATTCCCATTGAGAAGGATCGACTATAAATATTCCTCAAGAATTTATAATAAAATTCACAGGGATTTATAATGGTCCATAAGTGATCCTAAAAAAAAATTTTGATACGATAACAAACATTTATCACAAGCTGGGATCAACTATTTACCCCAAGGTGATAAATAGGGATAATACAAGATATAGGGGCATAGAGTGTCCAAAAATGCTCAAAATATTTCTCAAAGTGTGAAATGCCTTAAATGAACATATGCCAAGATTTGGGATTTTTCCTAAGTGGTTTGTCCCAAAACATTTCATTAATACATAAATGTGACAATTTAAATTAAGTGTAAAACCTTAGGCAATTAATTTCCAAAAAATCTTAAACTCTAAGAGGTTATGTAATATTTCATCATATAGGTGTGGCCAAAATTTCAGAGGCTAACAATAAGTAATAGAGCAAGGGTCACAATACACCCATTTGAGCTATATGCACACCACACCTTAACCTTGACTCAAACATGCAAGTGGGTTAGCCCAACATATAGTGGTCAAAATGACCTAAAATTATAACCATAGGCTATACTTGGCCTAGACTACCATCCAGAGATTTTTTGAGTGGATTTGGACCATTTTAACCCTAGATCTAGGCTATACATGAAAATGAAATGTTGTACAAAATCTTATAAAAATTATTTCCAAAAATTCCCAAATTTTGGCAGTGGGTACTTTAGGGCATGACTCATGTATTCCTCAAATTTCATCCTAATTGGAGTTGTAGAGCTCCAAAATTCACTAAAATCACTTGGGTGCTATATGCACCCCATTTCCCGTACACTACATGGAAATTCCCAAACATGCACATGTCATTTTGGCCTAAAATTTTTACCAGACTCTCACCATGATAAGGTTATGCCCTCAACCCAAATTTGGGGTGATTAGGAGTCATTAGCCCCCTTTATTGTGTAAGATCCCCCTTCTCCTTACTGGAGAGTTCCTGGATCTTACGCCCAAGACCGCCATCTTGCGGCGACACCAACTCATGGGTTAGTCATAACCACTCGACGCCGCTCCTGTCGGCTAGTTTGATCATAACACAGACCAATTTGATAGAAGTAATATCACGAATATGACAAGTCCACAACACAGCACACACATATATATATATATATATATATATATGGAAGCAAAGTGCAAATAGTCCACAATGAGTACAAATCTAAAAGAGTGCAAGGGCTTATGCCCGGTACATATCCAAAAGAAAATACTGATAAACTAGCACTCTCTCACACTACACTATGCGGAAGCAACTCAAAATACTCTCCAACCTATCGTCGTGTGGTAGTAGTGATGCGCGACATCTGCTCCTCAGGATCTGCCGTCACGTCCTGCCTGACGTACTGCGGCTCCTGCTCCTCGATCTCCTGGTGTTACAGCCACATCCGACCGTTAGTCAAAAAGACTAAGCCATTTTGTCCCCGCCTCCCCCCACGACTCCTAGGTACTGAGCGGGAGGACGAAGCGGAGGACATCAAGGGGTAAAAAGAAATACAGGTGACATGGATAGTACTAATAGTATAAAGGACAAGTGAGTAGTGAGAACAAGAACAACATGTAATAAATGCAGTTAAGACAGCAGTGTCAGCTAAGTAATGAGCAGTAAATAAATAAATGCGGCCCAATTGAAGTAATAGGTAAATCTTCCTCTTCCTCTTCCTCACATGGGATAGAGGAGAAAAGCTCAGAAAATCTTCCTCTTCCTCACATGGGATCGGGCTCAACTGAGCCCGATTTCTCTCCTAGGTGGTTCTAGATGCTAGCATAGAGGGAGAGGGGGAGAAACGGACTTCGATTGTGGCTCGGCGGCGTGTGCTCCAGCGTGCGGACATGGAATTCTCCATCTTCGGCGAGCTTGCCCAATCTGCCGATTCTCCACCAAAAGCTCTACTCCAGGAGGCTAGCTTGACTCCTTAGGACCTTCTAAAGATGATGGAAAGTGGTTTTATAGGGAGGATGGAAAGGGGATGTTCGGCCATGGCTTGTACCTCCCCTATGCTACTGTTTGAGCAGCTCCCATGCCTGAAAAGACTGTTCATGGGCTGGGGAATTTGGCTGGGGGGCTTGGGCTGAGGTGGTGGGGGCCATAGAAGCTCCTTCACTTCACATCATTCTTCCCTTTAAGCTTTTTGGGAAAAATAGCATTTTTGCCCCCCCACCCCCCAGCACAGAGGGAGAGGGGGAGAAACGGACTTCGATTGTGGCTCGGCGGCGTGTGCTCCAGCGTGCGGACATGGAATTCTCCATCTCCGGCGAGCTTGCCCAATCTGCCGATTCTCCACCAAAAGCTCTACTCCAGGAGGCTAGCTCGACTCCTTAGGACCTTCTAAAGATGATGGAAAGTGGTTTTATAGGGAGGATGGAAAGGGGATGTTCGGCCATGGCTTGTACCTCCCCTATGCTACTGTTTGAGCAGCTCCCATGCCTGAAAAGACTGTTCATGGGCTGGGGAATTTGGCTGGGGGGGCTTGGCCTGAGGTGGTGGGGGCCATGGAAGCTCCTTCACTTCACATCATTCTTCCCTTTAAGCTTTTTGGGAAAAATGGCATTTTTGCCCCCCCCCCCCCTCCCCCTTGATCATCATTTCTCTCCAAATTTAAATGTGGGGTGCCAATAGGCTTGTGCCATGCTGATTAGGCATGAGGTGGGGCCTTGGTTCACTTGGATTTCATTTGGTCTTTCAATTCCTCCCTTAAAGCTTCATGTTGACCATAGTTGACTTGTGTTTGAGTAACTAGAACTTAGGAAAAATTTCAAGTTTCTGTGTTCGACGAACTTCAATCTGCGTTCAACGAAATCCATTCTACGTTCGATGAACATCATGCTTCAGTTCGACGAACCTGCTCTTCAGCTCGACGAATTCAATCTTCCAGCCAGTTCAGCAGATTTTCTCTCAGTTCGACAAACTCCAGATTCAGTTCGACGAACTCAGCTTTGTGTTCGATGAATTAATTCAGTTCGACGAACTCCAGCTTTCAGTTCGAAGAACTAAGCTTTGTGTTTGATGAATTAATTCAGTTCGACGAACTCCAGCCTTCAGTTCGATGAACTCAGCTTTGTGATCGATGAATTAATTAAGTTTGACGAACTCCAGATTCAGTTCGACGAACTCAGCAGCTTTGTGTTCGACGAATTAATTCAGTTCGACGAACTCAGCTTTCAGTTCGACGAATTTTCTTCTCCAGCTTGACAAATTTCTGAAGGATCAGTTATCAACTATTCAGCAATGGATCTATTCAATACTTATTCGTTTATCAGATAAGTCAGGATTTGATATTCCCTTTTAATACTCTATTCACCCCCTTCTAAAGTAAATCTAAGGTCTAATACCTCACTTTCAATCATCATGGGGTCTAGTAGGATTGGGGATGTTATAAATCCCAATAAACAAAAAAAATAATTTCGTCCCCGAAATTTTAGCTCGGGTCTACGGAATTCTAAACAAGATGAGAATAAGGTGTATAAAGTCATATTTAGGGTATACCTGAGGTGAATAATCCAGGGTATTACTGTTGCATGAAGTCCCTCGGTTCCCATGTGTGCTCCTCTCGCCAATGATTGGACCATAGCACCTTGACAAGAGGAACCTTCTTCCTCCGTAGAACTCGGACAGTTGTATCGTCGATGCGAATGGGCTCCAGATGGACTGATCGGTTGGGTGTTATCGGGCCTGTTGTAGTCGTAATATGCTGCTCTGGCCGAAGTAAGGCTCTCCGAAGTCAGGAGATGTGGAAGATGTCGTGCAGGTTTGCTAACTCCTGTGGAAGCTCCAGCCTATTAGCCAAGGGGCCGATCCGCTCCAGGATTATATAAGACCCCATAAATCGTGGGCTGAGCTTCTTACGTCCTCACACCCGCGAGACACCATGCACTGGTCGTATCTTCAAGAAAACTCTGTCTCCTACCTGGAACTCCACCTTCCGATGCATCGCATCGTAATACTTGGCCTGCCGGCTCTGAGCTTCCAACATCCAGTTGCGGATCATCCGAACCACATCATCTGTATCATCTATATACTCTGATCCAAGTGCCCTTGGATCCTCATCCTAGACCCAAGAAAATGGTGTCTGACACTTCCTCACGTACAGAGCCTCATATGGCGCTATGGCGCTATCCCAATGCTTGCATGGTGGCTGTTATTATAGGAAAACTCTATAAATGGTAACAAGCTCTCCCAGGGTTTTCCCGTATCCAGAATGCATAAACGTAGTAAGTCCTACATAGTCCTGTTGGTGCGCTCTATCTGGCCATCAGTCTGTGGATGGAAAGCAGTGCTAAAGATGAGTTGAGACCCCAGATATGCCTGCATTGCCCTCCACTCCCTCGATGTAAAGCAACCATCCCTATCTGAGACAATTGTCATGGGCACGCCGTGGTACCTGACGAACTACGCTACAAACAAACTCAGTACGATAGCAACTGAAGTGTCCTTCCAGACCGGAATGAATCTGGCCACCTTGGTCAACCTGTCTACAATGACCCGGATGGAATCATGCCTAGAATGAGACAACGGTTGCCCATGCACAAAATCCATGGCTATGTCTTCAAACTTCCACTCTGGGAGTGGTAGCTGCTGTAGCAATCCTCCAAGGCTCTTGGACTCTGCCTTCACCTGCTGGCAGGTCTCGCAATGTGTCACCCAAACTATGATCTCCCTCTTCATCCTAGGCCAGTACATAGTCTTCCGTAGGTCCGCCGTCATCTTGGTGATCCCGGGGTGCACTGAGTACCGAGTGCAATGTGCCTCCCTGAGTATGTCCTCCCAGATCCCTCCCCCTGTGGGTATGTATATACGGCCCCGGAAATGAACGAGGTCATCCCGAAATGAGTAGTCTCCTGAGCTGTCCTCTCCCAGGGCTCTGAATACCGGCTCCAGTGCTGCATCCTGTCTCTGTTGTGCCCTGAAGCGGTCTCGGATATCACAGGTAATGCTTAAGGCAGCTAGATACTCTCTATAGGCCTCAGGCTCAGCCCTGGATACCAAAGTGATCTCCATGTCCTCCAACATCTTCACCAGCTCCATAGCTATCACTCGGGGCTCCCGTCCAGATGTACCAGCTATCTTACTCAAGGCATCCACCACTGTGTTTGCCTTTCCCGGGTGATAATGCATGGTGTAGTCGTAAAATCTAGCCACCTCCGCTGGCGTAGGTTGAGGTCCTTCTGAGTATCTATATACTTGAGGTTTTTGTGATCTGAAAAGATCTCACAATGAACCCCATAAAGGTAGTGCCTCCATATCTTCAAGGCGAAGATCACGACCCTGAGCTCTAAATCATGTACTGGGTAGTTCTTCTCGTGCTTCTTCAACTGCCTCGATGCATATGCTATGACGTGCCCATGCTGCATCAATACCGCACCCATCCCCTGATAGGATGCGTCTGTGTATATTTGAAATCCTTCCTTCCCCGATGGAAGGGCAAGGATCGTGGCTGATGTGAGTCTGTCCTTCAGCTCCTGAAATGCTGCCTCGCACTACGCTGTCCAAGTGAATATAACATCCTTCTTCGTCAAAGATGTAAGTGGGAGGGAGACCTTTGAGAACTCCTGTACGAACTTGCGTTAATAACCTGCCAGTCCGAGAAAGCTTCGCACGTCTAATGCAGTTCTCAGTTGCGGCCACTCCCTAACTGCTTGCACCTTGGCCGGGTCTACTGCCAACCCAGCTTAACAGATGGGTGTGCCCCAAAAATGCTACCTCCTATGGCCAGAACTGGCACTTTGAAAACTTGGCATACATTCGGTGCTCCCTCAGCTTCCCCAATACCAGTGTCAAATGCTGAGTATTATCCTCCTTGGTCCTAGAGTAGATCAAGATGTCGTCGATGAAAACTATGACGAAGATGTCCAAGTAGGCCTCAAATACACGATTCATCAAACTCATGATGGCGGAGGGCGCATTCGTGAGCCCGAAAGGCATCACTGTGAACTCGTATAAGCCATAACGTGAGCTAAACGTCATCTTGGGTATATCCTCCTCCTGGATCCTCAGCTGGTGGTACCCTGATCTCAGATCAAGTTTGGAGAACCACTGGGCTCCCTGAAGCTGATCAAATAATTCGTCGATCCTCGGTAGCGGGTAGTTATTCCGGTATTCCGCACCATCAGTCGGTTCAGCTGTCGGTAGTTGATGCAGAGTCGTAGAGACCCGTCCTTCTTCTTCACAAATAGCACCGAAGCTCCCCATGGTGATGAGCTTGGCCTAACAAATCCTGACTCCACTAGCTCCTGGAGCTGTGGGAGGAACTCAACCAGCTCCTTGGGTGCCATCCGGTAGGGTGCTCGGGACACAGGTCTGGCTCCGGGCACTAGCTAGATCTGGAAGTCCACGTCTCGTCGTGGAGGTAATCCGGGCAACTTTTCCAGAAATACGTCGGAAAAGTCTCAGACAACGGGGAAGTCGATCATGGAGGCCTCCGCCTCTACCATTCCAAAACAGACCACAAACACCTTGTCTCCCTGATGGTGGGCTTTAACAGCCTGAATAGAGGATAATAAAATACGGGAGACGTATCTAATACCTTCTATTACCACCTCTGAGTCGTCATATTCCATTACAATCTTCTTTGTTGGGCAGTCGATCCTGGCCTGGTAAACGTGTAACCAATTCATGCCTAGGATCAGATCAAAGTCTGGAACATCTTCAGGCGGGTTGCCGGTGCCTCAAATTTCTTCCCTCCAATCTCTACCACCATGTTGCACTTTGCGCACGTCTCTATCTCAGACCTGTCTGGTAGTCTCACCTTCCGGTGGATGCCCTCGAAATGCTGGACTTGATCCAGATCATGCACGAACTCCTCCGATACAAACGAGTGTGAAGCACCCGTATCGAATAAAGTGTAAGCAGGTTTTCCATAGACAAACACTATACCTGGGGTGGTTTTGTTGTTTGGGTTATAAGTCTAATAAAACTAATGTTTGCCAGGTACTATATAATTGAAAAGAAGACAATAAAGTACCTATGATGACTTCCTCGGGGTTCCTCTCTCGGGCTAAATCCAGAGCATACACTTGCTCCTGCCTTGGACCTCTATCGTGATGTCTCCGACCCCGACCTCATCCTCTTCCCTGACCCTGATGTGCTGGTGCTGGAGGGGCTAGTGGAGGGGGAGGAGGAGGAGGTGGATGGAATTGCTGGGGGCAACTGGCCCTGATGTACCCTGGCTGGTGGCATCCGAAACATACCACTGGGCGGAATCCTCTATCATCATGTCTCGGTGGCTCCTGAACCCGCACTGGAGGAGGTACTGGCACTGCAGGAGGCTGCTGTTGATCCAGCCTGAAGTTAGGATGAGGGTGTCCTCCGCCTCTCCTATGCCTCACAATCCTGCCCCGCTGCGGTCCCCAATTTCCTTCTCCAAAATGTGTCCTGTCCCCTGGTCTCTTCCCTCTACTCTGCACCATCAGATGATCTGCCTCCAGCTTCTTTGTTGTCTCTACGATCTTGGCCAAACTGTCCTCGGCCACAAACTGCAATGCCTGCCTCAGTGGAACTCTAAGTCCCCGATAGAACCTCTTGGCATAACCTCTATCATCCAGTGAGTGCATCCCTGCAAATCTAGCCAGATGGGAGAACTCCCTCGGGTACTCTATCACCGACCGGCTCCCCTGTCTGAGGTTCGAAAACCTCTCCTCCAACTCATCCCTGTCCGTCACTGTCACAAAATGCTCCAGAAAAGTGGTGTTGAACTCCTCCCAATTAATCTCCGAGTAATCCTGGTCCGCATAAGTGGAATCCATCACGGACTACCACCATCTTTTGGCATGGGAATCCAAAGCGGTAGTCGCCAAAGAGACTGCCGTGCTAACCGGGCAGTTGATGCCTGCGATCATCTCCTGAATGGTATCCAGCCACTCCTCCGTCTTGACCGTAATCTCTGTCCCGTGATACATGGGAGGGGACAAGCTCTTGAATTCGCTCAACCAATTAGATCACGGGTTCGGCTGAGAGGCCGAAACCTACTGTGCCTTAAAGGCCTCTAGGATAGCGGTCAATGTCTGACCAAGCTCTGACTGCTAGAAGGGAGTGGCAGCCGGAGGGAAAGGAGCAGTATCTCGTGGGCCGGTACTCCTTGGGGGCTACACAAATGTAAGGAAGTTTATTAGAATCGGGCTAACTCATTGTTTAGATGGACTATACATGTGATCTCACACTTGGGCACACAATTGCTTCCGCTGCATAGTTTGTCCTCAAACTAATGCTCGAGCGGGGCGGCCCAGTGTCTTGTGGACTTCTTTCTGTTATGATCGTTGTCAAGTGATACCATTTGTAAGATCCCCCTCCTCCATACTAGAGAGTTCCTGGATCGTACGCGCAGGACTGCCGTCTTGCGGTGACACCAACTCACGGGTTAGTCATCACCGCTCGACGCCGCTCCTGTCGGCTAGTTTGATCATAACACAGACCAATTTGATAGAAGTAATATTACGAATTTGACAAGTCCACAACACAGCATATATATATATATATATATATATATATGGAAGCAAAGTGTAAGTAGTCCACAATGAGTACAAATCTAAAAGAGTGGAAGGGCTTATGCCCGGTACATATCCAAAAGGAAATACTGATAACATAACACTCTCTCATACTACACTATGCGGAAGCAACTCAAAATACATATATTCATCTTTTTTTTAACAAGCATTGTTTGTAGCATGCGCAGAGTTCTGGGGACGTCTAGGGTGTGGGCAAGGCGGCGGTAGTCACGTCAGATGATAGTGATGTGTCTCTCATCATCACTGAGAGTCCATGTGACTCTGATAGCTGGGTATTAGATTCTTGTGATTCGCAACACATGTGCTCAAATGCGGCGATGTTCAGTTCCCTGGAGGTGACGACTGGGTCAGTCTTTCTGGTTGATGACTCTGTGATGCAATCGGATTGAGTACCGCGATAGCGCAATAGAATAAATCGAGCACAAGCAATAGCGCAAAATAAAATATGAGCGAGATTTCAAGCACACGCAGACGGCAGGAAAACTTACGTGGTTCGGAGAGAAGCTCCTACATCCACGAGGAGAGCGCGTCGGAAAATATCCACCAACAAAATAAGGAGTTATAGAGTATTACAGTGAGACCGTAAAGGTCAAAGACGTGCCACAAAGAGAACCATCTTTCCTCCTGAAAACAAAATGTCGGAATCCGACAGTGATGTCGCCGAGCGACACTGGTCTTCTCCTTATTCACTAGACCCACCTCCTGCACAGGGACGCCTGAAACCAATCCCGCCTGGACCGTCCGGAGTCGCCGCCGCTAGCTTGGCCGAAAGTCAATACCTCCTGGACCGACTGGAGTCGCTGCCGCAAGCTCGGGCAGATGCCGTCGCCTGAGCTTGAAGCCGCCGCCTGGACAACTGAGAAACGCCTCCCCTTTCTCTCTTCTTCTTTTGATTTCACATAAATGGTATATATGTTTTACCCTAATATATATAGCCATAATTATAAAGGCTGAGAGGAAGAGAACAAATGGCAGCCACACCATTAATGGCAGCCCAAAACAAAACTGCCATAAAGGGAGGACCAATGAAACCATTCCAAAAATAGGACTCTTCCAAATCAGGAAATACTTAGGCACACGGATCGGTAAGGTATCACCAATCCCAACATGACTCATCGTGTGAGGTCATGAAGACAGGGACGGTAGACATCCGGATGCATGATGAAGCAGTGCGTAGTGTCACGAACTTATCCCCTTGACAAGGTCGCGGGCGTCCTTAGCTCCTTTGTGCGTCCCTTCGCAACTAGCTAAGTCAGCCTTCTCCAACGATCGTGGTGGCAAGATGAGTAAGAGAGCACTTTGTAAGAGAGAGCAAGAGAGATTGAGAGAGCAAATAATTTGTATCGCTTGGTTTCTTGTAACTTGGTGATTTACAAATGAGGGGGCCTTCCCCTTTTATAAGCCCCAAAAGAATTTTCCTCCAAAAGATGGAAGGATCTAGAATGCCCATATTTCTAGATCATTCTACAACCCTCAAGTACTTACAACTTTCCCGAGTTCTCTAGAATGTTCCCATGAGATCATTCTAGAGTGCTTCTACCATTCTCTAGAATACTATGTACAAAATATTCTACATGCTCCTAGATTTCTCTAGAAAATTCCAAAGGTTAACCCCGTAGAGGTTAAGCCGTGACATCCTCCCCAACCTAGCCTGGCGACGCTCTCGTCGCCTCGTACTTCTGGATGATGTCCTTGAACTGCTAGAGATCTTCAAGTGTCTCCCATGTAGCTTCAGACATTGGCCTTCCTTTCCACTTAATCAGATATTGTGTACTAGGTTGCACACCTCTTCTTCGCACTGTCCTCCACGCTTATCATATATTTTTCCGCTGTGCTACTCTCTCCCTTAGCTCGATCATGATTTACTTTATGTTTACACAAAACTCTTAATCCTCTCTTAGTTAAGTCTCAACGTTTGTCTTCTTTATTCTAGTTTTGTTTCACTCCACCCTCTTTTGCTAATAACAAAGGGGGAGAATAAAATGCTAAATCATATTGATTAACGGAGTAGGATTCACTAGATTAAGGGGGAGCATGTATCTAGTTTATGGGAGTATACACTAAGGGGGAGCATTTTTGAAGGGGGAGCACAATGTTCAATGAACTATAATTCCTATCATTATCTTATAATTACTGGGTGTCATATAACTTTATAAAAACACAAATTCTTTATATATGAATCTGATTTATCTCTATTGGATTTGTCATTATCAAAAGGGGGAGATTGCTGGAACATGGTTTTCCACATCCCTTTGATTTGAGAATAACAAATCCTACTTGTATTTGATCTTGTTGCCATTGTGTTTTTAGCATGTAGGATTGTACAGTTATGACACCAGGTTGCTAAAACAATGGTCTGGCACTAACCACAAGCTGAAGGATTGAAAGCTGGTTAACGTCAGACGTTAAGCTTAACGCTGGGCGTTAGCGCTAGACAAAATTGGCGTTCGACGAAATGCATACCACGGCGTTCGACGAAATGGATACCACGGCGTTCGACGAAATGTGCTCGACAAAATTTTCGTTCAACGAACTAGAAGCTGCGATCGACGAAATGAAGCCGCTGAGAACGGAAGCTGGGTTCGACGAAATAGAAACTGTGTTCGACGATCTTGCGTTCGATTAAATTTTGGTCGATGAATGATGAAGCCCGTTCGATGAAATGTGTTCGACGAAATTATCTGTTCGACGAATTGGGGTGCCAGCTGATTAAAAATGAAACTTAACGCCAGGCGTTAGATCTTAACGTCGGGCGCTATCCGTTCGATGAAAATGGCATTCGACGAAGATGTTGTTCGGAGAAGATGGTGTGCCGTCTGATTAAAGAAAGAATCTCAACGCCAGGCGTTAGTCTTAACGACAGGCGCTATCCGATCGACGATTTTGGCAAGGAGAAAGCAGCCGTGATTGCAGGAGGAACCTTAGGAATAATTTGCCCAACGCATCGCGTTAGCCCTAACGCCAGCGTTGATATTGCCTAAAATAAAACATTCCTAAAGTGCAGAATCTCCTTCCTCTTCTGAAGATCTAAGCCATTAATATATTGCTATACATGCTCAACGCAAGGCGTTAGGTCTTAACGCCGACATTAGCTCAAATTCTATAAATCGGAGGATTTTGTCTTCTCCGACTATTGATTGCCAAGAGCCCTATTCCAGCACTTCAGAAACTTTGTGAGGGCCGTATTTTTAGAGAAACCCATCTCCCACTCATATTTCAAAAGGAGGAATCAAAGGATGCTTGGATTAACACGCTAACTCAACGCGAAGAACACACGCTTGGACTTCAATGATCTTCAGCGATTCTTTGGCGTCTCCTTCAGATTACCTCATAGGGAGTTTTATATTTGTATTTTGTATCTTGTCTTTTATTTTATCATTGTAATCGGTTTGTGAATTCGCCACACGACGACTAGGTCTAGGTTGGACTTAGGGAGTAATTCGCCTCATGTTGGCGACTTGGTTTAGGGAGTAGATCTAGGGGGTGCTCGAGGCCTTTCTAGTGATAGATTGGCTAGAGCGGCTTGAGGCCGTATCTGGGGAGAGATCGGCTAAAGCCAATCGGTTCGTGGGGATACGAGTCGGTATAGAAAACAAAAAGGGTTTTCATATTATTCGCTTCGATTTTGAGCGTCATTGAAATCAGATTTTGTAATCAATTTTATAAATGATAATCATGTCTTTTCTTGTTTAATAAAATTGATTTCATTTCTGATTTCATTGTCTCTTTACTTTTGATTTAACTTACTTCGATCAAATATCAAAAGCTTTCTATTAAAGTTTAAAGTTTTTTTAAACCCTTATTCACCCCCCCCCCCCCCCCCCCCTCTAAGGGCGCCTACAGATCCAACAACTCCGAGAGATATTGAATTTGGTCAACACCAATCTGGCCCTGTGGTTATTTCCCCTTTCGGGTTTTTCCACGTCAAACGTCTTGCTATCAATTGATGGTACTATATGTGACTGTTTACGTGCTCGGCTCACTCTCGAGCTGAGACAGTTCAATTTGACTGGTCCGTAAGAGCGCCGAGCGACACACAACAAGACTCTTTACTTATAATTGTTTGATGTTTTCCTCCCTAAAATAAAATAAATTTATATTTCAAATGTTTCAATATTAATTTTTAATTTATATATGATATGCACCCATATATTTATATGCACTCTTGGGGTGCGTATTGAGAATGCTCCACTAAGGAGAAGTGAGGTTAGTGGGTTAAGAGTTCAACCCATGATCATGGGAGTGGAGGAACCCGCTGAGCACAATTTACGCTCTATCGGCGCCGTGTTTAGTCAAGGTCTCCCCACTATTGGGATCCGGTGAGTCCGCACACCACTATTGAGGCGCGGATAGCGAAGCCGCACCCAGATAGGGGTGCGGCCAAGCTTCACCCTATAGGGCTGCCGCTAAGCCGCACCTATCCATTGGGGTGCAGCCAAGCAACACCCTATAGGGGTGCGGCCAAGCAACACCCCCCTTTTTTGGGGGTGCGGCCAAGCACCTCCCTCACTTTACGGGGGATGCGGCCGAAACCGCACCCCCTCGATAGGTGCAATAGGAGCCCGCTTTCCCTTTAGGGGGCACAATTTATTATTCCCCAAGTGCACGCCGCGCGTCAAACATCTCCCCGTTCGTTGCGCGCTCAGAACGCTCTCATGTTCATTGTGCGCTCAGAATGCTCCTGCATTCGTTACGCGCTCAGAACGCTCCTGTGTTCATTGCACGCTCAGAACTGATAGGTTGAAATCGTGTTGCGTAAAATTAGAATATTATCCACGTATAATCCGATAAGGCAAGTGTAACTTTCTTTTTATAGTATAGAATTTGGAAAATCAAGTGTCGTATTATTTCCGGGCTTGTTGAGTACTTCTACTCACAAAGAAGAGTTATTATTTTATTCAATCGAACGGTTGGGTTTGTTTTGGAAAAACGATAAGGAGAAAATTAACAGCGAAGAAAAATTATGATAAAAGATTAACACTTGATCTAGAATCCCTTTGGAATAAAATGGAATTTCATAAAAAGACTAATCCGCAAACTCTTATTGAAATACCTTCGACCATGGAGGTTCCCAAAACATGATATCACCTCTCTCAAGGAATACTACTGACTAACCTTAGGTTGATCGATTAAGATCCCTCGGCCAGTCGAAACCCCCTAAGCTTGCTTTAAGCGGTGAACCGCCACTATTGGATTTGACTCCAATACGAAAGATTTATGCCGTCCTCTCTCGAGGATTGCATGCAACTCCTTTTATCTTTGAGCGATTTCCTCGTAAGCACGGATCTCTCGATTTACTAGAACACAGATCTTATATTGAAAATCATATACCGGAAATATGAAATCAAAACGAAGTAATTCAAAGATAAATCGAAGATAGTCAAAAAGAGAGCTTGCCAATTAGAAAAATTCAAAACATATTTTATTTCATTCGAAAGTTCATCATGACCATGTGCTAAAGGAAATTTGGTCACTCATCATAATGTTGGGAATACAAGTAGAAGAGGCAAAAGACATGGTAAAATAAGATACAAACTTGAATTAAAATTGCAATAATAGAAAACTTACAACTCGTAAATAAACTAGCTAGAACAACAAAACAGTAAACTAAAGCTGAAAATAAACTCCAAAATCGAACTCCAATACTTCTGGAGATTGCTGCCTTTTATAGGTGAAAAATTTGTGTGTCATGCCCTTGGTCACGCCCGTGACAAGGGCGTGTAAGGTGCATAATTGCTATCTTGAAAGCCCAGGAATGTTGGGGGAGAGAAACCACCAAAATTCAATTGCATGGCGGGTCACAGTCTAGGTCACGCCCGTGACCTATGTGTGTCTTGACCGAGCCTGGAAACAGCGAGAAACGGCGCGATCAGGAGTTAATCTAGCGTTTGCAGGAAGGGTCACGGCCTCGGTCATGCCCGTGGCCGAGGGCGTGTAAGCTGGAAATGGCGTGAGCTGAGAATTGCATGCTTTTAACGCTTTCCGGGCGAGTCACGCTTGTGACCTTGAGGTCACGCCCTCTATCACGCCCGTGACAGAGAGCGTGTAATTTTAATTTGACATGGCGGCGTGTTCTGGCAGCTGGAAGACGGCTGGACTGGGTCATGGCCATGACTTGGAGTCACGACCTTGGTCACGCCCGTGACTGAGGGCGTGTACTTTGCGATTTCGGCAGAAATGCTCCAGAATTTCCCCTGAACACGTCTACGGGCTTGAAATTTATATTGGCAGCCCAAATTACCTGAAAAATACAAAAATAAAGTAAATTAGTGATAAATTAAACTAAAACTAAATAAAAATAAATTAATTATTAATAAAATATTATATAAAAAACTATAAATAATGTATTGTCAAATACCCTCATATATAAGCTTTTGCTATTCCAGAGCAAAAACCATCATAAGTATGAGAAATATTTATATGACATTTCAAAAACAAAAAGAATTTACTCCTAATTATGTATTTTAAAATTAAGTTTTAGCCTAACTGTTTTCTAAGTTAGTATTAGTCAAGCACGCAGAAAACACACAAGCATTTATAGAGGTACACGATGATAAAACTTCCAGTCAAATTAACTTCAAATAGAAGTAAGAACAACTCAGACTAGAAGTCGATGTATTATTTGAAGTCAACGCAATGTCGAAAGGTATTCGATGCAGAAGATAGAGTCGGTCAAAGCAACATTTGAAGTCGCCGAAAATTCGAATTATATTCAATGCAGAAGGCATAACTCAAAGTCTAGGTCCTCATCTCGACGGATACATCGATAAGGAATTGACACAATGTCAATATCAGAGTTCAATTTAGAGCTGAGGAAGATTTCGAAGCAGCTCCTATTAGAACTCAAAGGTGCGTCGATAAGAAGGTAAATGTATTCGACACAACGTCGAATACAGTCACAGATTTAGAATTCTTCCTAGATTCTATTCTAAAGTTCATTCAAACCATATATATGGAAAGTATTTGAATTCTAAAGGGTCGTTCATAGTCAAGAATAGAAAGAAGAATTCCAGAGATACAAAGAAGATATATTTGGAAGTTTTTCAAAAAGATATTTGACGGGTCTTTAATAGAAATAGCAAGAGCATAATACTACCTCATGGATATTCCTATTATGGGAATAACAGAAGAGGAAAGTAATCTATCTTTATTCGATTGAATAATAGTATAGGCAAAGGTATAGAGAATATACACAAGAAGAGATACACAGATATTTGAACGATCTCTCTCGACTTCTCTCCGTCTCTTTTCATATAGCACACAGATAATAGATCTTTACACAAGCAACAAGGCTTCTTCTTCCTCTCTCTCTCTCTAATAGCAAGAAGCAATCAAATACACATAGATCATTTTCAAGATCAAAAGATCTACAATCCTTGTATCTCTTCATCTCAAGCAAGGATTCATCTACTGGACAGAGATCCACATAAACACTATAGTGCATGAATCCTCAGTGACTGATGCAAGAGGATTCAATAAGAAGAAACATCTTCCTTTCTTCTTCTATACTCTTTCATTTCATTTCTGTAAACTGAGTAAAGAGTCCTTAGAATCCCTCTTCAAAGGATCCAGTGGCTCAAGATCTCCTTATCAAAAGATCTAGATTGGTTCTAAGAGTCTCCTTAACAAAAGACTAAGTCCTTGGTTCTAGGATTCTCGTTATCAAAAGGCTCAATGGTTCTAAGAGTCTCCTTATCAAAAGACACAGACACTGTGATAGTGTATTCCTACCAAGGGGGTAGAAGAGTGGATATACCCAATTTTTGGGGAACCACTATAGATTTTGTCTCATTTGTGTTGTCCATTTATTTAATTTATCTACTCTGTGCTTATTTTATTCAGGATTGGATAGCTGAATGCATAGTTATTAGAATTATTTTATTGTTTTGTGCATAATAAATAGAAAAAGTTCAATCTCTATTCACCCCCACTAGAGAATATTCAGAGGACTCAGTGTGCACTTTCATATTGAATGGTAGACATCTGAGCAAACTGAACCAATGATCACTAAGTATGTACCTCTAGAAGATATGGAAATAACAACACCCATGGAGATGCCTAGGGTGGCTAATGAAGGAGAGAAGGATGATGGAGTTGAGAAGAGAGCTAAAATAGAGAAGATACCTGAAGTTGAGGTGGAGTCTATCTGGGAGAGGTCGGACTAAGATACTGAAATAGTTGAGGGGGAGTCTCTCTTGGAGACCTCAACCCAAAATATTGAAGTAATTGAAGATGAATCTGAAGAAACTGAAGTGATTGAGGGTGAGTCTCGACATGAGAACTCTGCCCATAATGCAACTAAAATAGACATTGTAGATAAAATTGTAGAGAGAATTATAGAGAGCATTTCTAAGGATGTTGGCAAAGTGCATGAACAAGTGCTAAATGAGCCAAAAGAAATAACTTCCACTGGCCAAGAAATTGTGTTGTACAAAGGGAAGTCAGTTGTTACAAAGCTAGAACTTGAGAAGCGAACTCCAAAAGCTGACACTCCTGACTGGATGTATGCCGACTATGAATCTGAGACAAATCCACCTATAACAACAAATGTTGGAGAGCCTAGCAACCCCATTCCTACAACCAACGAAGAACTTCCAGGTTTCTTAATGGTTCAGATGAAACCTTTGTTAAATGATCATACAAAACATTTTGAGTGTTATATGGATAAGGCGGACCAGGGTATAAGAAATGAATTAACTGGAAACAATTGTATGAGTTAAAGGTGAGATGCATCAATTGGATGTACAGACACTGAATTTCTTCATGATGGTTGCTCCTATTGTGGACTGTACAACCCAACAACTAGAAATAATTCATAGAGAATCAGTGTGCTACCTTAGAAAATCTTCAAAATGCATTCCAGTCAACTGCTAACAACATGACAGAGAATATAATGAAGGTTCTTAAAAGAGCTGATTTTTGTAGCCAACAGCTGGATGAACACGTCCTGGAAAGAAAGAATCATAGCATTGAAGGTGTGAGAATGCTCAAAAATAAAATATCTGACCTCTAGGGAAACATTTGCCAGCATGTATCTCAAGAAATCCGAAAGGGGAGGAAGTTATTATAAAGCATGGTGTTGACCGGGATATTTGTGTCTTAAATCCAACAAGGCTTGCCTTGAATCTAACCCGGCTGAATTATGATTCAGATCCTGCTTATCATGAACCCCAAATTAAGCAATTCTCTGATAGTCCTCATCTTGCTGAGTCATCTTATAAAAGGAAAGCAGTAACACCTAAAGAGATGTTGGCCAGGAAGACGAGAAGAGGGGAAATTTAAAAAGATCCCAGCTATGAAGAGTGGAGCCCACAATCCAAGTCCATAATATCGTAAACATGGAATCAGTTTGGCAGTCAAGGTATTAAAGTACAGAGAAGAAAATATTCACAAAAGCTCATTCTCTCAAAGTTCACTACAAGAAGATCAATGTTGAAGTCAATCCACATCAGGTTTCAAGAAGACTCCAGATTTATCAAGATTTATTATTTTGAGTCTATAGAAAGGTTTTTATAACAAACTTATATAACTGTAGGATCTCTATGAGATTTGAGCTATAGAATTCCTTTGAGGAATCTAAGCTATAGGGTCATGTATGTCCTGAGGTGTAAGGTCATGTGTGGCTTGAGCTATAGGGTCATGTGTAGCCTGAGTTGTAGGGTCATGTGTGGCATGAGCTATAGGTTCCTGTGTGGCCTGAGTTGTAGGGTCATGTGGCCTGAGCTGTAGGGTCCTGTGTGTCCCGAGATGTAGGATTTTAGTGTGAATCTGAGTGTAGGATCCTTGGGATATGAGGTAAGATCCTTGGGATCTAAGGTAAGAGATCCGTCAGTGCCTCTGAGGTAGGAGACTTTGTCTCTGAGTTGTAGGATATGTGGATTTGAGTTTAGGTGGAAGTGGTCGAGGCTAGCACACTGCAAAATAGGTGAAGGGGGAAGTGGACTACCCAACACGGGGAACCACTATAGTTTTATGTGTTTGTGTTATGAATTTTCTGTGACTGTGTGTGTGTGTCACTTTTACTTTCATTATTCTGCATTAAATTTAGAAAAAGACGACATCACATATTCACCCCCTAGGTGAAGATTAGACTATCCCATAACTTACATTTATAGTGTTAGTCACTATATTGTGTGCAACATGATTGTATGTAACTAGGAGTGGTGCGGGGCATTGCCAACCCCATCCCTCTGTAGAGAGTAGTGCTTCTGCTGATGTGCCTACAACCCCTCCTTCTGCTGAAATGATATGGTTAGTTGTTGAAGCCAGATTTGTTATGATCAATGCACAACCAGTAAGGCATGTACAGTCTCCTAGCCTTGGGGTGGCCCCGAAGCCAGTTGGTGTAGTTGAGATGAGAGTTTGAAGAGTCGATAGTGGCAAAACACGCGGCAGACCAATAGTTGAAGCACTTTCTGGGCATTCATCCTCCATTCTCGGCGAAAGAATCCCCAACTGAAGCTGAATATTGGCTCTCTATGATAAAGAGAACCTTGAAAGCTATGAAGACGGAAGAAGCGAAGAAAGTCACCTTAGCAACTTTTCTTTTGAACGGGGAAGCGAGGATTTGGTGGGAAGAGGTAGGACTTCATAAGTTCGCAAAAAAGGAAGTTACTGATATCTCGTAGAAAGAGTTCAAGGAGATTTTACTACAGCGATTTGATCCTTTTGCCCATCCCATCGCGTTGCTAAACCAATTCCTGAGCCTGACTCAAGGAGATCATTTGGTAGACGATTTCTTCCATGAGTTTACTAGGCTTAGACTCTATGCTGGAGAGATGCTGGAGGATGAGGAGAAGAAAATGAACAAGTTCTATGAAGGTCTGCGAGATGACCTGAGGTTGCTCCTAGTAGGCCTGATGATATTTGGTTTTCTCACTGTTAACCGGCAACTGGTCTCTTAAGTTCGGACCCACTGAGGGTGTAGCCTAAACCTACTTGCCCCACACTTGCAGTCTTGACTGGGGATGAAGAATTAGGAACAGACTCAAAGTTGTAGTGAGGAGGTCCTGGCACACACCCGAAAGATCTTAGAGTGCTTCCCCTCCCAAACCAATGCTCAGCCGGGCACCTTGGAGGGCATTGATAGCCAACCCAAAACTAGCCTAAAGGAGAGAGCTCAAAAGATTGGATCTTCTCCAAGGTGCCCTTAGGGGTCTATTTATAGAGTTTCTTATCTGGTTTGCAAATAGCGTAAATCCACCTTTTGGTTTTACTAATCGCACCCCTAAAATGGTCTTCTAACTGCCTAAGTCTGCTGTTCTGAAGGGCTGTTGGCAGCCCACGAAGGGTATCTAGGTCATTTCCTCACTAAACCTTCTGGGCAAGTGGTCCGTGAAGGCACCACTCGTTAGGCTTCTTGCAAGCTAGATTCCATTGGGCGACTGGTCCGTGGGGGCACCACTCGCCTGACACCTAGCTCGCTCGGCAAGTGGGGTTTTGCGCTCACTTTCCTGTCTTTCCGAGCACTCACACTCCTAAGCTAGTGAATGCCTTGCGGATGAGTTTCGCACTCGCCCAGAGGCTCCCCGACCTCTCCTTTCCTGGGTGAGTGCTCTTCCTGACCTTTATCTTGCCTCTTGACCCTTTAGGACCTGGGGACCCACTCAGCGAATACGGGGTTGTACACAATCCCCACTCTTTGCGAGTGAGTCCTATGCTCGGAAAGAAAAGTCCAACCCCCAATATTCGGTGAGTGCTTTGCTGATCTGGAGGGAATCTTTTTGGTGGGCCCATACCTTCTGCTATAAATATACCTTAGATCGTTGCCTTGAGAGTACCTGTCCTCCTGTTACTGTTTCTCTTCTTTTCCCTTGATCTAATCTTCTTTCTCTTCTCGCAGGATGTTGCCAACTATGACACCTTGCTTGTACGAATGGGCATCCTCGGGGAACGTATCCAGGAGCTGGAGGCCGAAAATAAAAAGTTGCGAGATGTCGTCCTCCCGCCGCCTCCCGCGGAGAGGGGCACTCGACATCTTTATTCTAACTCTGAGTTCGAAGGGCTGATGCAGAGGTCCGCCCAAGGAGCAGCGAAGCACGCGCTGGTGGTGCTTCGAAGAGCCGGGCTCTTGAGGGAGGAGGGAGAGAGGATTCCGTCCCACCACGTGCTACCTGAGCTCTTCGCCCGGGCAGATGACACAGCAGACAATGCGGATCCTAGGCTGGAGTCTGGCATCCTTCCTTCTCCTGGCGGGAGCACCGGATCTTCCAGCAAGAAGGTCGATGACCACCCTGTTGGAGCATGCGTTTCGCACTCTTCTGGTTTGATAATAACAAAATCCCTTTTGTATTTGATTCTATTTTTATTGATGGTGTGCAGGTAACAGGTATGAGATATTCACAATTCTGATTGGAGCTCAATTTAACTGTATGGAGAATTTCGATGTCGGAATTTTCCGACATCTACTGTCGCCCAGGCGACAGGACAGAAGTTACAGCAGCAGCCCGCACGACAGCACGACGAGTGGTAGTTTAGCGCTGTCAGAATTCTGACAGCGATGTCGCCCAGGCGATAGTGAAAAACTATAAATTGGTTCATTTTGTTCGTGCATTCTAAGCTTTGAAAATTCTAAGTCCTTTCCTGAGTGCATACGGACCAGAGAGCTCCAGAACCTACATCAACTCCCATTTGTGCTTAGAAGGTTTGAAATTGAAGACGAGATCGGACGCGCTTCTACATCAACGATCATCTCGAGGCTTCAACCTTCCTTTCAGAGATCTGAATTTCTAGGGAGTTCTTCATTTGATTTTGTATTTTCATTTATAAACATTTCACTTTGTATTGGTAGGGAAATCGTCTCCTGTGCGTGACGTCTAAGTCCTTGCGTGGCTTAGGGGAAAATCGCTTCCTTGTGCGGAGCGTCCAAGTTCTTGCGTGGCTTGGTAGGAAATCGTAGTCTTGTGTGCTACGTATAGATCTTGGGAAGATCTAGAGGATAGGCTTGGGCTTGGTCTAGGGAGAGACAAGTGATAGCCTTCCGATCCTTGGGAGAAGGATTGGTAAACTCAAATTGTTAAAAGTTTATTATCATATTTGTGCCTTGATCTTAAGCATTGTTAAGATCATTTTTATTGTATGTGAATTTCATGATTAAAAAATTATGAATTTTTCTTTAATTGCAAATTTGGTTGCTTAATCTTTAACTTAGAAATTTGTGTTTAAACTAATTTAAAGATTACATTGGTTTGAAAATTTTTATAAGTGATTTTTAGAAAAGCAAAATTTGTTTTACAAATTCTTAAGTAAAAATCATAATTTTAAAAGGCCCTTATTCACCCCCCCCCCCCCCTCTAAGGGCGCCACAAGATCCAACACGTGGTATTAAAGCGAGGTTACTCCAAAACGGTTTTACCACCGGGAGTAATGGCGCACAACGATCACGCGTTCGTTGAGGGGCAAGGAATTAGTAGGCCACCACTTTTTTCGGGCACAGACTATAACTATTGGAAAACCCGAATGAGGTGTTTTCTAATAGCTCTCGACATGGAAGTTTGGAATATGGTCGAGACGAGTTATACTTCCCCAACAATTGTTGTAGGAAATGTAACTATGGACGAATCCAAAGACAAATGGGATGACAATGATAAATTAAAATGCAAGAACAATGCAAAAGCCATGAATGCTTTATTTTGCGCACTAGATCGCACTGAATTTAATAGAGTTTGTGCTTGTGATACTGCATTTGAAATTTGGAATCTTTTAGAAATTACTCATGAAGGTACTTCGTAGGTAAAGGATTCAAAGCTATTTCAACTGGAGTCAGAGTTCGAAAGATTCAAAATGGAGGTGGATGTATAAATTGATACAATGTACACACGATTCACTAAAATCGTGAACGATTCAAAGGTGCTGGGTAAGGTTTTCTCCAATGGAGATTTAGTAAGGAAAATCTTAAGATCGCTTCCCCCGAAGTTCAATCCTAAAGTGACTGCAATTTCTGAGTCACATGATCTTAAGACCTTACAATTGGAAAGCCTCATTGGTAATCTAAGAACCCATGAAGTGGAGTTGAAGATTCAAAGCCAAGCGTACAATTTGGAGCCCAAAAAGAAGAGCTTGGCGTTGAAATCTAAAAAGGAAATTGAAAGTGAGACTGAAGAAAGTGAGGAAGATGAAGAAGGACTGTTTGTGAGGAACTTTAAGTGGTTTATGAGAAATCCTGAGAGGAGAAACTCATTTAGAAAAAATTTCAAAAAGAAGGATTTTTCCTACAACAAAGGCAAAGGAAAAATGGATGATGAAGAAGAACGTCTGCTACCGGAATGCTATCATTGCAAAAAGATTGGACATATAAGAAGCAAGTGCCCAAAATATCTGAGAGAGTAGAAAGAGAAGAGGCACGATAAGAAGTTCAAAAAGAAGGTTTTGAAGGCGGAGACTTGGGATGACACAACTTCTGAAGGCTCAAGTGAAGCAAGCGATGAAGATAAAGAAGAAGCAACTGTATGCTTGATGGGGAAATAAAATGCGCCATTTGATGACGATAGCAGTGTCCAAAGCGACACTGAGGTAACTCCTCCATCTTATGATGATTTATATTCTGAATTTATGAAAACTTGCAAATTTTTGGATAAAAGCCTAAGGAAATCAATTTTTTAAAATGTGAAAATAAAGATCTCTTGAATGTAAATAAAAAGTTATCAAATGAGTTGAAATTTATTGGGAAGGAGAAGGTAATTTGTCAAGAGTTTGATCACTCTTTGACAAGGATAAAAGAACTTGAAAACACTATTTCTAAGTCCGATCACAAAATTGATCAACTTCTAAAAGAGAAAAAGGACTTAGAAAAGGTTGTCAAAACTTCTCATTCACAATTAGAGAATTACAAGAAAAAGTTTGCAAATCGATGTGCCATGATAGTAAAAGAAAATTCAATTTTAAAGTCCAAAGTAAATGAATTGAACATGGCAATTGGAAAATTTGGTGTTGGGAAAATATCTCTGGATATGATTTTAGGCAACCAATGTCATGGGTCAGCAAAATTTGGACTAGGATACATTTCTGGAAGCTTTCGGAAATTTCCGACAGCTGATGTCGGAACCAGCGATAGCTCCAGGTTCAGAAAACCTCTTTTTCAAAATAAAAATTTTTCTAAGTCCACACATAAAGATGTTTCCTCCAGCAAGAGTCCAGAGAAACCATTAAAGAATGGTTCCTCACTATTCATTGCATGTGCCAAATGTCATCGATTTGATCACATCTCGGACTCATTCTAGAAGAAAGGAAAAGTTAGTGTGAAAAAATATGGGTACCAAAGCCGTCCACCTATACCATGGGAGGGACCACTTGGGTAACCAGATCTTTACTCTCATCATCTTTTTAGGCGTGCGTGCAGGCTAGGAACAAGGAAGACGTGTGGTATTTGGACTCTGGCTGTTCAAAACACATGACGGGCGATAAATCAAAGTTCCTAAGCCTGGAGATGAAAAAAGGAGGAACAGTGACCTTTGGAGATAATGGCAAGGGTAAAGTCAAAGGCATTGGAGTAGTAGGTAACGAAGAGTTTAAAATTTCAAATGTTTTATATGTTAAAGGTTTGAAACATAATCTAATCTCTATTAGTCAACTATGTGATAAAAATCTAAATGTTTTATTTGACTCTAGCTCAAACCTTTGCAAAATTATTGATTCCAAAACAAATGAAATTGTACTTACTGCACCAAGAATAAACAATGTCTATACAATAACTTTTCATGATTTATCACATTCTACACTTAAATGTTTTATTTCAAAGAATGATAAACTTGAATTATGGCATAGGAGACTAGGACATTCTAGTGCTAAACGCATAGTAAAGCTTTCTAAAATTAAAATAATAAAAGGTTTATCAAATTTGAATGGAAAGCTTTCTTCAGTATGTTCACCATGCCAAAAAGGAAAGTTTACAAAATCATCTTTTAAAAGCACAAATGTTATTTCTACTACTAGACCTTTACAATTATTACATATGGACTTGTTTGGTCCAATTACTACACAAAGTCTATGAGGTAGAAAATATACGTTTGTTATTATTGATGATTATTCTAGATTTTGTTGGACATCATTTTTAAATTCAAAATCTGATGCTTTTGATGAATTTGTAAAACTGATTTCACGTATTCAAAAAGAGCTTGATTTAAAAGTAAAATGCATTAGATCAGATCATGGAGGAGAATTTATTAATGAAAAATTTATTTCATATTGTAATGAATTTGGGATAAGACACGAATTTTCCACTCCTCGCACACCACAACAAAATGGTGTAGTGTAGAGGAAAAATAGAACAATTCAAGAATTAGGACGTACTATGCTTTGTGAATTTAAATTGCCAAAATATTTTTGGTCCGAAGCGGTTAGTACTGCATGCTATATTATTAATCGTGTCATGATTTGTCCCACATTACAATTAACTCCTTATGAAATTTATTTTCAAAGAAAACCAATCAAAATATACACATGATGTTTTGAAAAGATTTGGATTTGAAAATCTTAAACAAGCTAGTACTCCTATGAGTGTCTCTTTAAAATTAGGAAAAGATGAAAGTGGAATATCCATAGATCAAACTTTATATAGAGGCATGATAGGTTCACTTTTATACTTAACTACTTCTAGACCAGATATTATGTTTTCAGTTTGTTTGTGCTAGATTTCAAGCTGATCCCAAAGAATCACATTTAAAAGCGGTAAAAAGAATTTTTAGATATTTAATTGGCACATCTAAACTTAGTTTGTGGTATCCTCATAGCGATGATTTTACTCTTTTTGGCTATTCTGATTCTGATTATGCCGGTTGTTCACTAGATAGGAAAAGCACTAGTGCCACTTGTCACTTTTTAGGCCCTTCACTCATTTCATGGTCAAGTAGGAAATAGAATTCTGTTGCCCTCTCAACCACCGAGGCCGAATACATCGCACTTGCTAGTTGTTGTGCACAAGCTCTTTGGATGAAACAAACTTTAGAAGACTTTAACATTAAACAACAAACTATAGAGCTATGGTGCGATAACAAAAGTGCAATTGATTTAACTTACAACCCGGTTCATCACTCTAGGTCTAACCATATTGACGTTAGGCATCATTTTATAAGAGACCACATTAAAGATAATCAGATTAAAATTTCCTTCATAGGAACGGATAATCAACTAGCCGATATATTCACAAAACCATTGCCGGATTCCCGGTTTTCAATGGTAAGGCTTGAATTAGTAATCCTAGATATTTCAAACTAAGCATATCCAATATAACAAATCAAGTTTAATAAGATAAAGAACAATGGAAAAACATCATTTTAAATCAAAACATAGAATTTGAATGACTCATATCATTAATAATTCATACAAATTGTTCCAAAAAAACAGTAGAAATAAACATAAGATTAAGTTCAGTAAACAGAAAATGAAATCTGGGTAAGTTCAATGTCGCCCAGGCGACAGTGAGTGTCGGAAAATTCCGACATCAGTCAAAAGCAGCAACCTGCTGGAAACTACTCAGAATCATCATATCCAGCCCCGCTACTTTCTGGACAGTCTTCTGAAGATCCACGTCTTACAGCCTTTCCACGTCGAGTCCGCCTAACTGATTGAGAAACACAGTCATGCCTGAAATATACTCTTCAATTTTGGTCTCTCTGATACTTTACACTAGTTATATGTCATTATTAATGCCACAACTCATGAATTGATGTTAAACCATGTGCTTTTTATTTTTTAAAAATGGCTATTTACATGATTATATGATTTCATTTCCACTCTATCATAGTATTGACACTCCTGCTAAGTGGTTTGGCCTATTGGAAATTGTTTTCGCATGCCTCTAAGTATGAGAAATTGTTTATATATAATAATGAGCTATCACGTTCACTTCTTTTGATCCATACATATGTCTTTCTATTTAATATATATATACATGAATCATGTTTGCTTTAACATAATACAATAGCATTTCATAAAAACTACTTTCAAGCTTGATTTGTTAGTAAAACCAAATATACACCATCTTTTGCGATTCAAGTGAATTCGGAGATCCTTGGTCAATTAAAAATAAAACTATATATAAATATCTATACAAACTACAAAGTTAAGATATCACAAAATATGTGATCAACAAAAAGTTTAAATTGAGGACAAGGATACTCCACCAAGCACTACTTACCCTCCTGATAAGTCTTAATAAGCATTGTGAGGTTGAGCACCTTGGAAAGAATTGTAAAGTGTCTTGTGCAAAAGAAAAAATGGCATTCTATTCTTATTGTGCTATATCTTCAAGGTCAAAGTTGTTTTTATATGCTTATATTATGTTTTCTATTCCAATGATCATGTAAATTAAATAATTTCATATGTTTGATCAAAGCAACACTTGTACACATCATTATGTTATATAAACCTTCATCTCATGAGCATTGGACCAAAATGATTCCAAATTTCTATACACAATTGTGTCTTTCTATGATACTTTAAAATGACATTAATCATGTTTAAGTTATTTTTTTTATTCTACTACTTCATATGGCTATACCATCTCTTCATGAGTTTATTCAATACTATGGCATATTACTATTATTTCAAGACTTTCAATCATTTTCAACACAAGTGCTTCCGTTTACTCTTATTTTCTACATCCTATCTCTTCCCTTAAGAACTACTCATTCATTTCAAATTAACTTTTGCTAATACCAAATGGGTGAGAATTATAAGTATATTCAATAAATCAAAGAACAATAAGAACAATTCCACCTAAATCTTCCACCTAAACAATACATCATTTCAATTTACTATAACATTTAGGGGGATCATTCATTTAGGGGGAGCATTCATCTAGGGGGAGCTTACATTTTAGAGGAATATATCATGTTTTTTTTGTGCACACACCATATGTTAAACACAACAACCTAAATAGACTTGATTTCTTGTTACAGCAGCAGCCCGCACAACAGTACGACGAGCGGTAGTTTGGCGCTGTCGGAATTCCGACAGCGATGTCGCCCAGGCGACAGTGAAAAACTATAAATTGGTTCGTTTTGCTCGTGCATTCTAAGCTTTGAAAATTCTAAGTCCTTTCCTGAGTGCATACGAACCAGAGAGCTTCAGAACCTACATCAACTCCCATTTGTGCTTAGAAGGTTTGAAATTGAAGATGAGATCGGACACGCTTCTACATCAACGATCATCTCGAGGCTTCAACCTTCCTTTCAGAGATCTGAATTTCTAGGGAGTTCTTCATTTGATATTGTATTTTCATTTATATACATTTCACTTTGTATTGGTAGGGAAATCATCTCCTTGTGCGTGACGTCTAAGTCCTTGCGTGGCTTAAAGGAAACTCGCGTCCTTGTGCGGAGCGTCCAAGTCCTTGCGTGGCTTGGTAGGAAATCATGGTCGTGTGTGCTACGTCTAGATCTTGGGAAGATCTAGAGGATAGGCTTGGGCTTGGTCTAGGGAGAGACAAGTGATAGCCTTTCGATCCTTGGGAGAAGGATTGGTAAACTCAAATTGTTAAAAGTTTATTATCATATTTGTGCCTTGATCTTAAGCATTGTTAAGATCATTTTTATTGTATGTGAATTTCATGATTAAAAAATTATGACTTTTTCTTTAATTGCAAATTTGGTTGCTTAATCTTTAACTTAGAAATTTGTGTTTGAACTAATTTAAAAATTACATTGGTTTGAAAATTTTTATAAGTGATTTTTAGAAAAGCAAAATTTGTTTTAAAAATTCTTAAGTAAAAATCATAATTTAAAAAGGCCCTTATTCACCCCCCCCCCTCTAAGGGCGCCACAAGATCCAACACACCCATGAAGATCTGCCCCCCCCCCCCCCCCCCACACACACTTTTTATTTTCTTTTTCCTTCAGATGTAATGCGAGATCCTTCCCTTTGTAACCTCTTTTCAATGAAATGAAATGAAATGAAATACCTTTGCTTCCGTTTGTGATTGTTGTTCTTATTACATATTTTTCTTTTTCTGCATTTCTCGCTATTATCATCCGACAGTTGGCGCGCTCATACGCCATCTCGCATGCTCTCACACTTTTGCACATGCGCTTGCATATCCCTTGCCTGCTCTAGTACCAATGACCCTTAGTCCAAGGTTATGACCGAGACGCTCTCGTTGTACAGTCGCACCATACGGTCGCAACCCTTTCACACTCGTTCATGCCTTTTTAGGACTTGGGAGGTTGCGTTGAGTTCTGTCGGGAGCTTAACTGCGCCGAGAACCCACTTCATCTCGCTCAATTCTCGCATCCCTTGGGGCTGGCTAACACCCCATTGCACATTCGTCGGGTGAGTACCCTTCTTATCGATACCATTCGTCGGAGGATGCCCTTTTATGATGGACACCATTCGCCAAACTTATACTGAGATTTACCTTGTGTTAATTTTCCCCTTATTGGATTTTCATTTCTTATCATGCCTTCCTCATGGGTTACCACCGAGTGAGCCTACGACCCTGCCAGCTAGGTGAGAGCCTGGTCAGCGTGTCTGCTCGGGGCTAACTGCCTTTGGAACCTGCCACCGAGTGAGCCTACGGCCCTGCCAGCTAGGTGAGAGCCTGGTTAGCGTGTCTGCCCGGGGCTAACTGACTTTGGAACCTGCCACCGAGTGAGCCTACGACCCTGCCAACTAGGTGAGAGCCTGGTCAGCGGGTCTGCTCGGGGCTAATTTCCTTAGAAAAGGCCTCCGAGCACCGTCCTCCCTATCAACTAGAGAGAGCCTGACAGTGGGATCACCTCGGGCTGTGTTTCACATAAACGTATTCCCATCCTACCACCGAGTGAGCCTACGGCCCTGCCAGCTAAATGGAAGCCTGGTCAGTGGGTCTGCTCGGGGCTATGCCTTAGAAAAGGCCTCCGAGCACCGTCTACCCTATCAGCTAGAGAGAGCCTAACAACGGGATCACCTCGGGCTGTGTTTCACTTAAACATATTCTCATCCTACCACCGAGTGAGCCTACATCCCTGCCAGCTAGGTGGGAGTTTGGTCAGCGGTTCTGCTTGGGGTTATGCCTTTGAAAAGGCCTCTGAGCACTGTTTACCCTGTCAGCTTGAGAGAGCCTGACAGCGGGATCACCTCGGGTTGTATTTCACTTAAACATATTCTCATCCTATCACCGAGTGAGCCTAAAACCCTGCAATCAAGGTGGAAGCCTGGTCAGCGGGTCTGCTCAGGGCTATGCCTTAGAAAAGGCATTCGAGCACCGTCTGCCCTATCAACTAGAGAGAGCCTGACAATAGGATCACCTCGGGATGTGTTTGACTTAAACGTATTCCCATCCTTCCACCGAGTGAGCCTACTGCCCTGCCAGCTAGGTAGGAGCCTGGTCAGCGGGCTTTCTCGGGGCTATGCCTTAGAAAAGGCCTCCGAGCACTGTATGCAGTGTCAGCTAGAGAGAGCCTGATAGCGGGATCACCTCGGGCTGTGTTTCACTTAAACATATTCTCATCCCGCCACCGAGTGAGCCTACGGCCCTGCCAGCTAGGTGGGAGCCTGGTCAGCTGGTCTGCTCAGGCTTATGCCTTAGAAAACCATTCAGACCACGAATCATCATATTATCTACAAGGAAAACTAAGTTTGAATGCAAACCATCGCATTATATGGATTCAAGGGTATAATGTTTCGGGTCGTCGTAGCTCCATGCGAGGATATCTATGCTCCTTTGGATGCACTCCAGCATCTTCTTCCTATCCTCTAGACCGAGGCCCCCCACTAACTCGCATCTTCTTTGCCTTCCCTTCCCGGGTATTGACCTCCCACTCAACTACTTCTGCCACCTCCATCCAGGACGGCTCTTCCTATTTGCCCCCTGCCTTCCCCTTTTCAGCCAGAGTCACCTTTTCCACCGCAGCCTCTTCCTCCATTAGCTCGGCATGCTACCCCTATATCTCCTTCGTCTCCTCTTCCCGGATGCTGATACCTCCTTCTATTCTCCCTCTACTTTCATTTCTTCTCCTGGCCCCTCCGGCCCCCTCATCTCCCGGTCTACCTCATCGGCCTCTGTCATCTAGAAGATGGTTTTGATGGCAGTCACATTGCACTGCCTCGCCACCTTTGCATCCCCCCGGATTCGGACCTAGACTCCTCCACTGTGGAACTTTAGGCACTGGTGAAAGGACGAGGGAATGCATTAGAAGGTGTTGATGAGAGGGCGTCCAAAAATAGCATTATAACTGCTCGGAGCGTCGACAATGACGAACCGACATTTCCTGGGGACCCCTCCCAATGTCACCTGGAGGCCGACTTCTCCCTCAATCTCCTTCCTCTCCCCTGAAAATCCAAACAACGGCCCATCCGAGGCCTGCACCCTCTTCGCCTCCACCTGCAATGCGTCGAAGGCCTTCTTGAAGATCACATTCACGGAACTCCCGTTGTTGACCAAGCTCTGGGAGACCGTGAAGTTCTCGATAGTTGTCTGGATCACCAAGGCATCACAGAACGGGTCTTCATAGTCTTTCATATCCTCTGAGGAGAATGTGATCTTCTCTAGAGGGGGTGGGTTCGGGATGTCGACGCGGAGCTCTTTTTGTACATTGTTTGGAAGCTCCTCTTGCGAGAAGCCTCGATCCCTACCCCACCATAGATTACTTCGATCTCCCCTCGAGCCCCCACGTTAGCTCTGTCTTCACATTTGTCCTACCCTTCTCCGGGTAGCACTTCTTCGATCCTTATTGGTCATTCTTGTTGCTGGCCTCTTGCCCTCATCTCCAGAAACTCCGGGCAGGTGGCCGTTGCGTGGCCTTCCTCCTGGTGGAAGTCACAATAGGGTAACGCCACCCTGCCTCACCTTCCCCCTCTCCCATTTCCTCTTCCTCCTCTTTCTCGGCCTACTGTCATGGTTTGTTGCTAAGGGGGGAGAGGCAGCCTTGGACCCTGTCTCCACCCCGGAGGGTTGAATTGCCATTGCCCCCTTCCCTGGTATTCTCTTTCTAGTCCTCTCTCTGGCCCCTCTTGGGGCCTCCAGGTTAGACGATTATTGGGCTCCTGATATCCCCAATCCCGATGCTGCCCATGAAACCCCTGACCTCTGGGTTTATCTCTCCTTCTACCCTCCTGCTGCCTCGTCTCTAGCTCACTCAGCATTGCCAATCTTTTTGCAAACTCCGGGTTGGCAGCCTCCCCATCAATCTCTTTCGCCGCCCTCTCCATCAATTCCTCAAAGGATAGAGGGGCCTTACGCTTCAGGTTCATTTTGAAGAACCCCTCCCGTAGCCCTACTATGAAGGCCAGCTAGAGGGTGAACCATGGCACCTCCTGAACGAGTAGGACCTCTTCCTGGGACCTATCCACATAATGGGCCAGCGACTCCCCTAGCCCTTGCTTAATCTTGAAGAGTGACTCGGCATCCTTCTTCCTCTTCTTCGATGTTGAGAAGCGCAGCCGGAAGCTCCGACGCAGATCCTCGAATGTGTAAATGGAACCCACGGGGAGTTGGTGGAACCAGTCCCTCGCCTTCTCCTTCACGGTGGTGGCAAAGAGCCGTCACTAGAAGGCGTCTGACATGGGTAGGATAGAGACCATGTCCTCGAACCATTGCAGGTGTAAGACTGGGTCATCCTTGCCGGTATAATAAGACATTTCAGGCCCTCTAAACCCCTCTGGAACTGGGGCAGAGAGGATCAACTCACAAAAGGGGCTTCCCTCCCCAGCCCGGCAAGTGGTTCACTCTCGCAGAGTCAGCTCGCAAACCTCTTCACTCGCCGGACTACTGAATAGCTTGCGCCCAGGGAGATCTCGCCCACTCATTTCTGTCGCCACCTCCTTCCCTAGCCGCAGGCTGGGAGTATTCTCGCCTATCTGCTGGGGTGGTACCACCGGAATTGCGGGTGTCTCGCATTTGCCTCTCGTGGCGAAAGCTAGCTGTAAAGTCTGCAGGACCTCTCGCTTGAAGTCTTTGAACATTCCCACCGTCACCCCACTCGTAGGCGGTTGCGAGTGGCCTGTGTCAGATCCATCTCCAGCCATGGAGCTCAGCTTGAGATTTCTTGCACATGCTACGGTCCACGCTCACCGCATCAAAAATGTAGAAACTGGCAACCGATTTCTTGAGTTCGGACCCACTGGGGGTTGTAGCCTACACCTACTTGCCCCTCATTTGCACACTTGACTGGGAATGAAGAATTAGGAACAGACCCGAAGATGTAGCGAGGAGGTTTCGCCACACACC
Organism: Dactylorhiza incarnata; assembly: GCA_033032865.1. NCBI lineage: Eukaryota > Viridiplantae > Streptophyta > Magnoliopsida > Asparagales > Orchidaceae > Dactylorhiza > Dactylorhiza incarnata. The sequence continues at coordinate 8,620,607 of JAWHQI010000058.1, read as the reverse complement.
CGGAAGATCTTAGAAAGCTTCCCCTCCCAAACCAATGCTCAGTCGGTCACCTTGGAGGGCACTGACAGCCAACCCAAAACTAGCCTGGAGGAGAGAGCCCAAAAGATTGGATCTCCTCCAAGGTGCCCTTAGGGGTCTATTTATAGAGTTTCTTATCTGGTCTGCAAATAGCGTAAATCCATCTTTTGGTTTTACTAATCGCACCCCAAAATGGTCTGCTAACAACCCAACTCCACTGTTTTGAAGGGTTGTTGCCAGCACACGAAGTGTATCTAAGTCATTTCCTCACCAAACCTTCTGGGCGAGTGGTCCGTGAAGGCACCACTCGTCAGGCTTCTTGCAAGCTAGATTCCACTGGGTGAGTGGTCTGTGGCGTCACCACTCGCCTGACACCTAGCTCGCTCAACGAGTGGGGTTTCGCACTCAGTCGCTTGGCTTTCCGAGCACTCGTGCTCCTAAGCAAGTGAATGCCTTGCGTATGAGTTTCGCACTCGCCCAGAGGCTCCCTGACCTCTCCATTCCTGGGCGAGTGCTCTTCCTGACATGTATCTTGCCTCTTGACCCTTTAGGACCTGGGGACCCACTCGGCGAATACTAGGTTGTACACTCACCTTGGTCAATACTACCAGATCTATGGAACTGGAAATGAAAAGGGTCCAAAGCAAGAAGGGCCTAAGTGCAAAGAAACATGAGTTCAAAGTGCCGAGCTCGGCAAATTCTGAGTAACGAAGGCATGGAAAGAAGTCCAAGTTTTTAGGGCCAGCTCCCTCTATTGTGTCGTGGTGCTATTGGGCGAGGTACGCTCACTTGCTACACATGAGGCAAGGTGGGACATTTTGCCCGACAGTGTCGCAGTGGTCTTCCGAAGGCGAACAAAAAGGCGGGTGCTTCTTATGCAGAGAAAGGGAAAGCTGCAGAGTTGTCTGCATCCCAGTATATTCCAGCGCAACCGAGAGTGTTCTTTCTTGATCAACAAGAATCCATCTCTCAGTGTGATGCCGTGACAGGTATGAGTTAGTAGCTTTCATAGCTTATTGTACTTTATACCTTGTGTGTGATTGATTGTTTGACTTATTTGTATTAGGCTTTATGCTAATACTTAACTATCCGGCGAGGGCTCTCTTTGACACTGGAGCATCTCACACCTTTCTGTCTGAGAACTTTGTACTATATATAGGAGTGCCTTCTTTTGTATCGAAAGATAGATTGGATGTATTGCTGCCAAAAGGGTGTAGGATGAGTGCGGATAGGAGTTCTTATGTGAATGTACATATAGTAAGTCATGAGTTTGACTTGGAAGCATCAATGCTTCCAATATCTCAGTTGATGTGATATTTGGCATGGACTGGCTATCAAAATAGCAGGCATGCATCGATTGCAGTCTGAAGGAAGTCACACTGGGGCAAAACACTGAACGCGGGACTATATTTTCTGGTATGCGAGGATTGAGCAAGATACTGATGTTTGCTCTCCAAGTGGTCAAGGCGGTTCGAAAAGGCGCGGAGATATTCTTCATGTTGTTGGAGGCTTCAGAGCCCAAGCCCAGTTTGAGTGATGTTCCAATCGTATCGGAGTTTGCTGATGTATTTCCAAAAGATCTCCCTAGAACTCCGCCTCAGTGAGAGATCGACTACTCTATTGAGCCGGTGACAGGTGCCAAACAAGTGTCGTGCTCACCATACTGAATAGAGCCAAAGGAGATGGCGGAATAGAATGTTTAATTGCAAGAGCTACTACAACAAGGCTATGTATGGCCGAGTTCATCCCTTTAGACTGCATCGGTCCTTTTTGTGAAGAAGAAGGAAGGAAGCTTGCATTTATGAATAAACTATTATGAACTGGATAAGCATGATAGTGAAGAATAAAATAAATATCAAGGGTTTGTTTGATCAGCTAGTTGGATGAACTATGTATTCGAAGCTGGATCTGAAGTCTGGATACTACGAGTTAATAATCAGGGAATGTGATATTCCCAAAATGGAGTTCAATACCCGTTACGGGCACTACGAGTTCATAGCAATGTCGTTCGGCCTAACAACTGTGACATAATATTCATGGACTTGATGAATAGAACGTTCATAGATATATGGAATAGTTTTTGATTGTCTTCATTGATGATATACCGGTGTACTCTCAGTCGAAGGAAGAGCATGCAGATCATCTGCGAGCAGTGTTGAGCACCCTGAGGAGGATTCAATTGTTTGTCAAGTTCTATAAATGTGAGTTTTCACTACTATTAGTGGCATTCCTAGGTCACGTGGTAAGTGGAGATGGTATTGCAGTAGATCTGGCAAAGATAGTTGATATATAAGAGTGGTCTGTGTTGACTAATGTGGCAGAAGTTCGAAGTTTCTTAGAACTTATTGGCTACTATATGCGCTTCATAGAGAACTTTTTGAGGATAACACTACCTCTCACTACATCGACTAGGAAGGAGCATAAGTTTGTTTGGTTGTCGGCGTGCACACGAGCTTTTGAGGAATTAAAGGGTCGTTTGACCACGGCGCCGATTTTGTGTTCGCCATGTGGTACGGAAGGCTATGAAGTCTACAGTGACGCCTTAGGGAGTGGCTTAGGTTGCATTCTTCTTCAGTTTGGAAAGGTTATTGCTTAATGGCTCTCACCAATTGAAAGTGCATGAGAGGAATTATTCAATCCATGACTTGGAGTTGGAGGCCGTGATATTCGCTATTAAGCTATGGTGGCATTACTTATATGGCATGAAGATTGACATCTTTGCGGACCATAAGAGCTTAAAGTATTTGTTAAATCAGAAGGAGCTAAATATTTGACAGATGAGGTGGATGAAGTTCCTTGGGTACTACACCTTCGATATTCATTACACTGCTGGGAAGGGAAATGTTATCGTTGATGTGTTAAGTCTGCAGGCTTCTGTGCAAGCAAACTAGATTCAGATGCCTGATGAGCGTCTGATCAATGTCTTGGAGTCCCTTTCGATTACTTGTGTCGATAGGAGGACAGCTGCTAATGCATGCTTGAACTGTACCGAGGTACAGTGCGACCTTATGGATCAGATCCATCAGTCCTTGGAGCTTGATGAAAGCATGAAGCGTTATGTTACAAAGATCGTGGATGGGTCAAATGTTGATTTCTCCTTCGACGATGTTCTTCTGTGGAAAGATAGTAGATTGTGTGTCCCAAATTTTGGGAAATTATGGGAGTTAATGTACGAGGCTCATTTTACCAAGTACTTGTTGGAACACGTTTTTCCGCATCCCTTTGGTTTGAGAATAACTAATCCAACTTGTATTTGATCTAGTTTGCCATTGTGTTTTTAGCATGCAGGTTTGAACAAAAAATGATACTAGGATGTTGTATTGTTGGTCTGGACTTGCTCATAAGCTGAAAAGAAGAATGTGGTCTAACGCCAGGCGGTGGTACTTAACACTTACATTGACTTTCATTCCTACCAAGATGAAAATGATATGGAGGGAAGCTACCATAATTGCAAGAGCATTTTGGAATGATTTCTCTTAACGCCAGGCGTTAGCTTCAACGCTAGCGTTAAGGTTTCCTAAAATGAAATTTTCCAAAGATGCAGAATCTCCTTCCTGTTTTGAAGATCCGAGCCACGAAGTTATTTCTATACAGAATCAACACCTGGCGTTAGCCTTAATGCCGGTGTTAGCTTCCTGTTCTATAAATAGGTGGCATTCGTTCTCTTCAACTATTGATCCCAAGGAGCCCTATTCCAGCACTTCAGAAGCTCTGTGAGGGCCATATTTCTATACCATCTCCCACACAAATTCAAGAGAAGAATTCGAAGGAGGATCGGATCAACGCTAACCCAACGTAAAGAACGCACGCTTTGACTTCGACGATATTCAGCGGGTCTTCGCCGTCTGCAGAATTCTTCATAGGGAGTTTTTTAATTTGGCTATTATGTTTTGTTGTACCTTTATCCTTTATGATTGTTTAGTGACTTTGCTGCGGTTGTTGGCGACTAGGTTCATGCGTGGGGGAATTTGATGAGTCCCATTTATATACACATTTATGGACTCATATGGGCCGTATTTCTAGTCGATGCACCACAATTTAGGCATGTTTTTTATTATATTTGTTATTCCTTGCTAGGTGCACTCTTAGGCCCGTTTCGGTGTGCATTTGCGCTCCTTGTTATTCGGGGTAAGCACATGGTGCTCCCCATCACTTTCTCTATGTTTATCTAGTGCTGGAGGTGTTTTCCCAGCTGTTTTATCTTGTGTACAGGTGGTCAGATCATCCAGTTTTCCCCCAGAATTCATGATTATGTACAACGCACGGTCGTGCGTTTCCTTGACGCACGGACGGTTGTGGTCGTGCGTTCTCATCTGGGCAGAAAATGGGAGATCTGAGTTTGGTCGTGCATTTTGACACACGAGCGGAATTGCCCGTGCGTGAGTCAATCGCATGGACGCCTGTTTCTTCCTATTTTTTTAGCTTTTCTGAATTTACCCATGCGTTTTGACGCACAGGCGGATTTGCCTGTGCGTGAGTAAATCGCACGGACGGTGCAGCTTCTTCTTCACGCCAGTTTTTATCATTAATTATCGCACGGGCAGCGCACGATCGTGCGTTCGACCGTGCGTGCCCAAAATTCTGCCTGTTTATTATTTAAAGCAGGAAATGCCGCTACGAGAGGAGGTCGATTCCCCTCGTGGGAAAAACCAGGAACTCCGCCATTTTCGCCCTTTCCACCAGAGGAGACGAGAGGAGACCATTTCTGGCGATCTCCTCCACCATACTTCCATCCGGGACCGTTTTCAAGCATTCTCCGCCACAAGTTCAAGCATTCTTCATCTTGGAGACCATAGAAGTGTTGTAGATCGCTGGAGTGGTGACAACCTCCTTCGAGTCCGCACACCATCTGAGGGTCGAGCCCAGAGAGAGCCCGACAACCTCTCACTCGGGCCGAGAACCCAAGACGCGGTGACATCTTCTATGTGGTCCTTTGTAAACTTTGATGCTTGTGCTTTCTCTTTGTGTTGTTGTACGAACGCTTGATAGGTTAATGTTATGGATCCTTGCTTGTGTTCATGTGCAATGATGATGTGGTGGTGAGAATAGCTTTCGTTGTTGTTGTGATAGCCTAGGCTGTTTGTGTGTGAAGCCATCTAGCAATTGCTAGTGGTGATGTTGGAGAAGAGGTGAATACGAACCTCACAAAACCTCGCACTGTGGCCACTCCATCCGCTTACTGAAGTGCGGCATCACGACCGCTGCATTCACCCACACCTTGCGAAGTGGTGCTTTTCGACCCGCATTTCTCTTATTTCCGCAATAGCTTAGGAATCCAATCACAGCTCCCCTGTTTCACATTATTTGCTAGTGTAACAATCGAATCACCACACTTTTCATTCACCAGAACCTGCATTCCTTTGAGATCGACATTCGGGGAGTTCCTCTCTATTTTATTACTTGAGCGACCGGTGCACTGCCTTCGTATCGCATTTCGTGCTTGCTAATTAGTGTTGCTGAAATTACGCATCAAGTTTTTGGCGTCGTTGCCGGGGAGTGCACGCGTGATGAGATGGTGGTTGTGAATCGATTGTTTTCGATTGAGTCTTTTATTTTCTCTAATTTCCTCTTTAGTATGTGATGAGTCCCAATTATATACATATTTTCGGACTCATTTGGGCCGATTTTCTAGTCTTTGCACCACACTTTAGGCGTGTTTTCATTTATATTTAATAGCCGTCTATTATTCCACTCTTAGTGCACATGTATGCCCGTTCTTGGCGTGATTCCTTGTAGTCCAGTGGTCCTGGACATTTTCATGCAAGTTCATGGGATCGTGCGATGCTCGGAGTCTGTTTAGGGGCAATTTCTGCCTAAAATGCCACTGATCGTGTGTTTTTTTCCGTTGTGCTACTCTCTCTTATCTCGATCATCACTTACTTTATTTTCAACAAAACTCTTAATCCTCTCTTAGTTGTCCCTACTTTCACCTCCTTATCCTAGTTTTGTTTCACTCGACCCACTTTTGCTAATAACAAAAGGGGGAGAATAAAATTATAAATCTTAATGATTAAGGAGTAGGATTCACTAGATTATGGGGGAGCATAAATCTATTCTATGGGAGCATACACTATGGGGCACTACTAGAAAAATGACTTTTAGCCACACTTTTTTTTGCCACGGGTCAAAAATCGTGGCTAATAGTTAAGTATTAGCCACGACTCCTAATTCGTGGCTAATAAGCACGTATTAGCCACGAATGACAAATTCGTGACAAAAAAGAACACATTTGCCACGGTTTATCAAATTAGTGGCTAAAAAGATACTATTAGCCACGGTTTCTTAATTCGTGGCTAATATTTTGGGGACAATTCTTAATTCATGGCAAATATATAAGTATTAGCCACGGTTTTTTGCCGTGGTAAAAAAATTATTATGAGATAATTTATTAAAATTTAGTTTTTAATTCATGCATGCCTTAGTGAGGAATGAAACTTTTTTACTTCTATTTTTGGGGTTTAACCTCTTGAATCATTGATCTTAACCATGCAACTTATGTACTGGATGGTTGTGTTGAAATAAATATGTTCTTATTTTTATTGATTGGAGCTTGCAAATAAAGCATATTTGTGTTCTTCTTCTTTACTTATTTTTATAAAGATAGTATTGTTCTTTAATTGTTCATAGCTGTTAAAAAGGTTTCAGTATGGCATCAAAGGTTTTTTATTTTAAGGTAAAGATTTTACATACTAGATATATGTAGGATTTTCATTACGTACTAAGTTTTATTCAATTTTTCAGGCAGGAAGACACCTTCTAATTGCTATTTATACTCCTCAGAGGCAATCAACACAATCACATCAACACCAGGTCAGCGATGAAGTGGATTATTTTAGAAGGTGCATAAGATTCTATTAATATGATCTACCTGCCTATAGTGTTTGTCAATTTATCTAATTTTAATGTCCTTCACTATTGTGTTCTCCAATTGTTTTGTTCATTAACATGTAAATGACTGTCGAAATAGATCACGTAACCATGAGCTATCATGGTAAGACTCCTCTCATATGTATTCTTCCTTATTGCGAGAATGTCTGTCATATTTCTCTGTTTGTTGTACTCCTATCTTTCATGCTTGATTGTCATACTTTGTTCTTCATGTATTTGCTAAGTGACTACAAATTAGTGTTCGATCTTCTAATATCATTTATAATATTGCACTTATAATGTTTGTAGGAGTTAGTTATCAACTGTTCTAAAACATTGATTATGCAACTTTGTTCAATTTTAAATGGAATGCGTGTTTGTATGTGTAACTTTGTTAATGCATGTGAATGTTGCAAAACCTTGCCTTCAATCCTACTGTTAATGTGTGGTGATGTTACTATGGCCAATATGCTTCATTTTGTAAGTGAATTTGTGAGTACTTTTTTGGATTTCTCTAATTTGTGTTATACTTACACCTCCTGCCTACTCCCTTCATTATTAACAATTGCCACAAAACAATGTTTTTTCTCATATTTATTTAACAATTTCCACAAAACTGTGTTCTTCTCATAAAGCTACTCAGTAAATTTGTACAATTTCTTATGATGTTTTGTAAGATTCTGCAAATACAAGTTCAAAATAAATTTATATAAATGATTTACAAGTACTGGTACGAGACTTATATGTGATATTGGATTTTAGAAATTGGTTTGATTCTATCAACAAGAGTTCTCTTTGATATTTCAGAAGAGGTAGCTCTTTTATCATCAAAGTAACCTTATCATGAATCAAGCAGTAAATTCAGTCAAAAGAATTATGAAGTAGAATGAAATCTACTCCTAATGGTAAACCGATAGAAAATATAGATCAATTTAGAGGGGATATAAATAATTATTAAATAAATAACATATTGATACTTTTTTAAAACAGCTTCATTTAATCATGCATGCTCCTTAGTCAAGATATAACTGCTGCCGCAGTTCCAAATTGAACTGCAGCATGCAGCTGTCGTTCCAAATTGAAATGCAGCTTGTGTATGTAGTTCAAAATTTAACTGTAGCGTGTAGTTTAGCATAGTGCAGTTTAATCTTGATGTACAAGTTGTTTTGGATCGTTTCGTGCCAGCAATGTCTGAGGAAATCAACCGGACTTTGTGTCTTTTGTCCAACCATCAAATCTGCCATTGGAATATATGCATATCTATATGCTTGAAGCACTCATTGCTATTTTTAGCATACATTTGTGTGTAAAAATGCTCCACTACAATTGTAAATGTACATCCAGACATCCACATTACATTTACTGCAGTTGTAAAAATGCATATCTATACACATGTGTTCCTATATCAAGCACATTTAGGAACATGCATATAAATGTACATTTACTGTAGTTGTATAAATTCATATCAATACACAAATTCTACACTGGATGCTCCAGCTGGATGTTCCTACATCAATCACGATTTATAACTAGAGTGGATCTCTTCCAACCCTGTACATTTGTTTTTAATATTGAAGCATCTACTTCAGCATATATTGGTTCAGTTTGAGGCTCATTGCTATGTTTTGATGCGGAAGCATCATGACCTGACATTCTATTTTATTTGTTAACTTTACCGGATGTTTGCAGAGCACATTAGCAAGAAATCTCCGTGTTCGTTCAGAGTCTTCTAGCAAATGCCATTGATGGAGAAAAAGCATCACGGCCAGTCTCAAGGTTTCTTGGCTTCAATCCCATAAATGAGTTGTTAAAAAGCGTGCTACTTATTTCTCCAACAATTCTTTAGAGATTTCAAGTTACTCTATGGATGTTTAAATGTTCTGCTACAATTTTTTTGAGTTTCGAAGTTACTTCTCTGATTATTTTTATAGAAATTATCCATGAGTTTTATACTATCTATGGATCAATACCCTCCTTTTCTAGTTCTCTTCGATAATTATTTTAATAGCGGGCCACTAACATTAAGTTTATGATCCTGAAGCAAGCATGATGTTGTTAGTTGGTTCATTCAATCATCAGTGTAATTATAGTTTGTAAGACTGGATCTAGAATACATGTTCTCTTCCTGGTTTACATTTTATGGTTGTTGCATAGCGCTTTGAAATACCATAACAAATCGCGTTAACTGAAATTCGTTACTTCATTTTATTTATCGCATTTATGTAGCAGATCTTTTTTTTCTCTGAGTTTAGTGAGAAGCTTAAGCCATGCATTTTTTCTTATATCAGATATTATTCTAAAACTTCTTCAGCTTCTGCTTCGACACCGGAATCAAGGATCTTAGGTTTTGGTATCAAATCTCAATTTAATGTTTTATCTATTGTTTCCTTTTCATTTTTTGCTTGATTCCATAATAGATGTATTATCTCTTTTTATTTCTTTGTGGGTGGAGTTTTTAGAAGTTTCATGCTTTTGCTGCAAACATCATCCTTTTTATGCATTATTTCTATCAAGTTTTGTCATGATTTTTGTTTTCCTTTTTTAAACCACAGATATTGTTTTACTGTATGAAATTGACTTTTCTTTCATCTCATCATTTTCCCTCTCTGATGATTTTTCATGTATTTTTTTTTTACTTTTCAGGTTATTTTATGAGTGCTGATTGTTCATAGGTGATATAGAACTGATCTGATGTCTCATGGCTATGGCATCGGCATTTGACACTTTATGTATGAATAGAAAAGATGGTAATATCTCTAGGAACCATAATGCCTGTCATAAAAGACATCAGACTGATTTCCAGAACAACTTATCTTCTCTGCATGATAAGGATTTGAATTTCTCTCTTGGACGAATGAGTACCAACTTGTGTTCTGAACAAAATTGTTTGGAAGAAAAATATATGATGATGTAGATGTAACATGCAATTCCTTAACCACTGAAGCAAATGCGAAGAATAATTGTGGTGATGATGGTTACTTGTGTGTACCTGGTGCTGTGCAATTAAAACTTTATCACAGTAAGCAGAAGGGTAATGCTATTTAAATGTATTTAATTATTTGCCACAGATTTAGACAATGATAATTTTTTTAAATAAATCAAACATGTATTTGCCACGGCTTCAAACCGTGGCAAATACTTTTTTAAATAAATTTGCCAAGTATTTGCCACGGTTTCAAACCGTGGCAAATACTTTTTTGAAATAAAACAGCCAACTATTTGCCACGGTTTAATCCCGTAGCAAATAATGGACTTTTAGCCACGACAGGGAAAACCGTGGCAAAAAGTTGCTAATATCAAGACTTTTAGCCACTGTCTAAATTCTTGGCAAAAGAGTATTAGCCACGGACTGAGAGTGGCAAATACCTTTTACCACGCTCGCATTAGCCACGCCCATTTGCCGCGGGCAAACCGTGGCTAAAAGTCTTTTGCCACGGAATTGGACTTTTACCACGGCAATTTGCCCTTGCTAAAAGTCCATTTTCTGGTTGTGGGGGAGCACTTAAATAGGAGGAGCACACATTTCTAAATATATTTTGATATTAAAATCTCTTTGTTGCATAGTGTCATATCTTTTTTATAAAAACACATCTTTTATATCTAAATCTGATTTATCTTAATTGGATTTGTTATTATCAAAAGGGGGAGACAGTTGGAACACGTTTTTTCCGCATCCCTTTGGTTTGAGAAAAACAAATCTTACTTGTATTTGATCTAGTTTGCCATTGTGTTTTTAGCATGCAGGATTGAACAAAAATTACACTAGGATGATGTATTGTTGGTCTGGACTTGCTCACAAGCAAAAAAGAAGAATGTGGTCTAACGCCAGACGTTAGGACTTAACGTCGGCGTTGGCTTTTGTTCCCACCAAGATGAAAATGATATGGTGGGAAGCTGTCATGATTGCAGAAGCAGTTTGGGAATGATTTGGCTTAACGTCAGGCATTAGCCTCAATGTCAGCGTTAAGGTTGCCTAAAATGAATGTTTCCAAAGATGCAGAATCACCTTCCTGTTTTAAAGATCTGAGCCATCAAATTATTTCTATACAGAGTCAACGCCTGCCATTAACCTTAACGCCGACGTTAGCTTCCTATTATATAAATAGATGGCATTCATTCTCTTCCACTATTGATCCCAAGGAGCCCTATTCCAGCACTTCAGAAGATCTGTGAGTGTCGAATTTCCAAACCATCATCTCCCACACAAATTCAAGAGAAAAATTCGAAGGAGGATCGGATCAATGCTAACCCAACGTGAAGAATGCACGCTTCAACTTCGACGATACTCACTGGGTCTTCGTCGTCTCCAAAATTCTTCATATGGAGTTTTTCAGTTTGTCTTTTATATTTTGTTGTACCTTTATCCTTTGTGATTGTTTAGTGAATTCGTCACGGTTGTTGGCGACTAGGTCCGTGCGCGACTTAGGGGGAATTCATCGTGGTTGTTGGCGACTAGGTCTAGAAGTTAGATCTAGGGGGTGCTCGAGGCCTTTCTTGGGATAGAAGGGCTAGAGCCGCTTGATGCCAGATTTGGGGATAGATCGGCTAAAGCCAACCAATTCTTAGTGAGAAGAGTCGGTATAGAAAACCAAAGAGTCTTTTATATTCGTCTTTCATTTCTAGCGTCATAGAAATCCATTTTTGTGATCATTTTTATAAATGATAATCATGTCTTTTCTTATTCAATAAAATTGATTTCTTGCTCTTTACTTTTGATTAAATTTACTTCATATAAAATATCAAAAGTTTTTCTTAAAATCCTAAAGTTTTCAAAAGCCTGTATTCACCCCCCCCCCTAAGGGTGCCTACAGATACAATAGTACTCAATCCATCCAGGGAGCACAAGGATGTATATGAACATGAAGAAACTTTTCTGGTGACCAGTTTGAAGAAAGACATTGTGTTGGGAAAAACTCTTTTGATTTAACTTAACAAATTACCTAAAAAGGTGATTTTATCTCTTAGGTTGAATTACCCATTGTATAGTGAGGGTAATCTGGTCATTAGATGTCTTAGGATGTCACACTCAACTTAGAGTGTCAAGACCATATCAAGAGAAGCACAATTTGGACAAAGTTAACATTTGCGTCGAATAGAAATCGACGCAACATCAAGTTAATGTCGACGCTACTCTGACTAGAAGTCCAAGTGGTTCAACCCTTCTGTCGAAGTAATTCAAGTTGACGTTACGTCGAATAGATATCGACGTAGAGACCATGGACCTGTCGAAGTACCTTGAGAAGTCGACGCAATTTCTACTTAAACTCAACGCAGAAGGAAGTATCTGTCGAAGCCATCTAAAGTCGACGCTACGTCGACTTCATCCCGACGCAGATAATGATGTTCAAAGCCATATCCTCAACTCGAAGGTTACGTCGATAAGATATCGACGAAACGTCGACTAGCAGAGTTCAATCAGAGCAAGGTTGAATTCGAAGCTGCTCTTACAAGGACTCGAAGGTGCGTCGATAAGAGAGGAAGAGAACTCGACGCTACGTCGAATACATTCTGAAAAGGATATATTTTCAGCTGTCATTTTTGGACCTTCTCTCTTGGCCGACAACACTGAAGACCGTTCTCCAATGGCTCCTTAATTTCCTCAAATAGAATGAAGAATTAAAAGAGGACAGAAAAGCTTTCTTTGAAATATGCTAATATTTGGTAGACAGGTCGGAATTAAAGAAGGGAGGAAAGAGAAATTATCCAGTGGTGAATACCTTTTCAGGACTTACCAGAAGGAGAAATAAAAGTTTTAATTGAAAAGGGACAATAAAAGGGAAGAAAAGGAAGAGAAAGGCAGAGCATTCATTACAATCGGCTAACAGTTTTCTATCTGGGCTCCCTCTTCTTCTTCCTCCTTAGTGAACCCTAATAGAGAAAATACAGAGAAGAAAGAAAAGTAGCTCTCCATCTTATAGAACAAAAGATCTGAAGGCTACACTTTATCACAATCATATAGCAGCCAGATCTCAATCAGTAGAAACAGATATGATCTGACATCCATAGCTCCTGCAATACATCAACATCATAAGCAGGAGTTAATAATAAGCAGATCCAGTGAAAGGATTAAGAAGTTGTTCTTCATACAAGCTTCATAAGAATTCTGAGAACAGAATTCTTCTCCTTCTCTCCTTCTTATTTCTCCTTCTCATTCTCTCCTGTAAAAGAGTTTTAAGAATCCCTCTTCCAATGGATTCAGTGGTTCAAGATCTCCTTATCAAAAGATCTGGTTGGCTCAAGATCTCCTTATCAAAAGAACTGGTGGTTCATGATCTCATTATCAAAAGATCAGTGGTTCTAAAAGTCTCCTTACCAAAAGTCTCGGGCACAGTTGGTGCATTCCTACCAGGTGGTAGAAGAGGGGAGTATCCACATTTTGGGGAACCTTAATAAAATTTCTGGTGTTTGTGTTGTGCATTTCTGTGCTATCCCAATTCCTTTTATTCAACAATTTATTTCTTGCACTATTATTATTCTGCCTGTGATTTTGTTGAGAATAATTCCTTAGTTTATTTTATTGTTTATACAGTTAGGATAGAAATATTTTAAATCTTTATTAACCCCCCCCCCCCCCCCCCTCCAGAGGATTCTCAGAGGCACACTGTGCACTTTCAATTGGTATCAGAGGGAGGTTCATCATTAAAAGGTTAACACCTTGATCAAAAAGACCTCCTACACTTATTTCTTTATTATTAAAAAATTTCTTAAAAGAAAATGAGTACTAAGGATTATGCTTCTACAAGACCCCCAGTATGTAACTTGAATAAGTTCACACTCTGGAAGGCCAGAATAAGGCTTTATATGAATTCTATTGATGAAGACATCTATAATGTTCTTCTCTCAGGTCCTCCAGCTCCAGTCAGACAAAAGGCAGGAGAATCTTCAACAACAGAGGCTGTCCTAAGAAATGAATGGACAGAGGCTGAGAAGAAGGTCAAGGCATGTGATGCCAAGGACATGAACATTCTGGTTTCAATAATGTCAGGTGACATTTTACAGAAGGTTGCTGAATGCCAATCAGCAAAAGATATCTAGGATTCTCTCACCAGAATGGTGGAAGGAAGTTCAGATGAAAGGAAGGACAGAAAGTCCCATCTCATATCCCAATATGAGAACTTTCAAAAGAAAGCTGAAAAATCTGTTGCTGATATGTATGACAGATTCAGCATTATCATTAATGAGCTCAGAGGCTTGGACAAGTAGATATCAATGACTTATATTAATGATAAAATCCTCATGTTCTTCCCAAGCTCATGGGATTCAAGGATCTGGACAATCAGAGAGTCCGGGTGCCACAGAGAAATCTCTACTGAAGCTTTGCTAGGAAAGCTTATGTCTTATAAGATGTTACTAAAGAATAGGGCTGAATCAGAAGAGAGGGAAACTACTGCAGCTCCTATCCAAAGGAGCCTAGCTCTGAAAGCTACTGAAGGAGAGCCCTCTTGTAAGATACCTCTCTCGCACCAGGAGAGTTCCCGGATCTTATGCCCAGAACCGCCGCCTTACGGTGACGCTAACACACAAGTTAGACGCCTCCGCAAGACGCCGATCCTGCCGGCAAGAACAATCAACTAGACCAACAAGAGATAAGAAGAAAGCTAAGAAAGACAAACCAAGTCCACAATCACACATCTGCATAAATATATAAAAAAAAGTATACAAGTCCAACAATCAGCACAAGAGGAAAGAGAGTAAGGGCTTATGCCTGGTACATGTCCAAAATAAATAAAGTAAGCAACTCTCTCTCACTCTACAATTATGCGGAAGCTATCGAACTTTGTCATCCTGTCATTGAGTAGTGATTGCCTTGCTTCATCCTGTTCTCCTAACCTGTCTCCAGAACGGAGTCCTGCTGTTTCGTCACTACATCCCTAAAATGATGTGGTCCACTGACCATTAGTCAAAAGACTAAGCCAAATTCTCCATCCCCCCCCCCCCCCCCCCCCCCCCCCCCCCCCCCCCGCGACTCCTAGGCACCATGCTGGAGGAAGAAGCGGAGGACAACAAAGGGGTAATAGAAACAAGGCAGGTGACAAATGTCTAGACTAGCAGGGTATATAAATACTAAGCAAGTAAAGATAACAATTCTATACTAACCAGAGTAAGTATGACAGTAAATAGTAAAAGACAATGCAATATAAAGAAGCAGGTACAAGAAATAAGAGCAACTACAAAAGTAACCTTAACTTATATGCACACACAAAAGCACATAAGCCAAGGGATCTGACAAAAAGTAAACTCATCGTATAAAAGAGCCCATACGGATTTATACGATGAGGTCTCTGTTTGTGCAGAAATGCTATGCTATGATGTGCAATGCAATGATGCAATATTTGTATTATTATTTCATACACATGCAACTCACCCACACGACTCTGTACGTACAGACCTTTAGTTCCTACTTTTCGGAGGTAGCTAACCTCTCGGGCACCTCCCGTCGTGGTCAAGCGGTGGCAAAGGAGCAGGCATCTCCTCACCTAGGTGGGTAAGTCACATTACCAGACCTAGGCCCTAACGTACGCTGTGATACCGGTACCTGGTACTCACGAGCTCCTGCGTACTAAACTGAATTGGCCAGGCAGGGTTTAGGGAATCCGTCTCGTCGGACGCACAGAAGACAACCTGGCCCCCATAAAACCATTAGCACTGTCGAGTCAACGAACTGCTATCGGTGTGATGACTAAGACAGAACCGAAGACCCACCACATCTTATACACAAGTAACATGTATTAGCCATTTACTACCGAGTCTCCAGCTCGCAATTCTACATCAACATTTATAAAGTAGAGCCTACCGCATCGACAGACTATACCTATCTTATATTTAAACTACGAGCCTACCGCTCGCTAGACTACACTAGTCTTATAGTTAAACTACGAGCCTACCGCTCGCTAGACTCCACTAGTCTTATATTTAAACTGCGAGCCTACCGCTCACAGGACTACACTAGTCTTATATTTAAACTGCGAGCTTACCGCTCACAGGACTATCCCAGTCCTTCCTTATAACCCGAGCCTACCGCTCGCAGGACTATCCCAGTCCTTCCTTATAACCCGAGCCTACCGCTCGCAGGACTATCCCAGTCCTTCCTTATAAAATGTTCCGGTTTGGGATGGAAGTTAACTTGTCATGTTCTCCTACTTAACTAGTCTTGTCTATAATTTAGTTAATCTTAGAAGCTTTAGGGTTAGCCTTGGACTTCCGGAGGGTTACCCGGTGAGGGGCTCGCAGCGGTACTGGGAAGTGTGGCGGGCTGACAACCCGAACTTCCTCTTCCCAAGGCACTTAATCTTGTTGGTATCTACCCCTTTTTACTTGATCCCCATTATCCTCTCCAATTACATTAAATCTATAAGATGAGTTAAACTTGGCTCTTAGGAGTGGGGGAGTTCTTTTGAACTCCAACACCACCAATTGTGACCGGGTGCTGACTCTCCCGTCGTCACATTCTAAGCTCGAGTTCCCTTCTTCACCGAGGAACTGCACACATTCAATTAGCAGTCTCAACCTTACTTGGCCCACACTCCTGTTCTTCGTCATCCTTAAACCAGGGTTTGCCTTAGATACTTCTCGACTTTGCCCTTGAGTATTTACCTTAAGATGGCTCACCCGGCTAAGTGTAGTTTTTCTTCCATATAATCGTTTAACACTGATGAGTTGTTTGTGGGGCCCTTGACGAGATCTAACTTCCTTTTCTTATCATTGTAAATTCCTACACTTATAGCTTTGCTAAATGCACCCCAACCCTAATTTCCCACGATGCCCTTAGAGATGCTCTTCCAAATAATCTGAGCCTTCATAATAATCAAAAAGTTAACAGTTCTATGTGTGAAGGTCAGTGGTGGTCTAAATCATATAAATCAGTTTTACTATTCGCAAACCAAAATAAGATTGAGCTAGATTTGACTCCTAAGGTGCAATCTTGATCACATCATATCCAAATGAGTTCCAATTATTACCATGGGTTCGCAATGAGTAGTGATCTAACACCCTCAAATCCTAATTTCATAAATTCTCTAGAGAATCTTAAATCATAGTTTTTGTTAAAACAGAAGATGTGCAAATAGTGATTTATACATCGATTGTCAACTAATGATCACCATAAATTCTGATAAATTCACTATAACATAATAATGGTCTGAAAACCTCAAAACTTAAGTTTCACATTTTTCCAGGGATTATTTAACCATGATTTCTATTTAACATAAATGGGGTGCAAATAAGGATTTACACAACAAGTATCATCTATAGATCTGTAAAAATTCTGAGAAAATTAACCTAGCACAATAATCATCTAAAAACACCAAATCCAAGGTTTCATAATTTACCAGGGAGTATTTATCCATATTTACTATTTAATACAAATGGTGTGCCAATAAGGGATTACAGTACAACTACCAGTACAAGTCTCTATAAATTCTGAGAAAATTAACCTAGCACAATAATCATCTAAAAACATCAAATCCAAGGTTTCATAATTTACCAGGGAGTATTTATCCATAATTAGTATTTAATACAAATGGTGTGCCAATAAGGGATTACACTACAACTACCATCTACAGGTCTCTATACATTCTGAGAAAATTAACCTAGCACAATAATCATCTAAAAACATCAAATCCAAGGTTTCATAATTACCAGGGAGTATTCATCCATAATTGCTATTTAATACAAATGGTGTTCCAATAAGGGATTACACTAACAACTACCATTTATAAGTCTCTATAAATTCTGAGAAAATTAACCTAGCACAATAATCATCTAAAAACACCAAATCCAAGGTTTCATAATTTACCAGGGAGTATTTATCCATAATTACTATTTAATACAAATGGTGTGCCAATAAGAGATTACACTACAACTACCATCTACAGGTCTCTATAAATTCTGAGAAAATTAACCTAGTACAATAATCATCTAAGAACACCAAATCTAAGGTTTCATAATTTACCAGGGAGTATTTATCCATAATTACTATTTAATACAAATGGTGTGGCAATAAGGGATTACACTACAACTATCATTTATATGTCTCTATAAATTCTGAGAAAATTAACCTAGCACAATAATCATCTATTAACACCAAATCCAAGGTTTCATAATTTACCAGGGAGTATTTAGTCATAATTTCTCAATAATCAAATAATTAATAAATGGAAGACATTTCAAAACTTGTAAAGGAACTAAGCTAAATTTTTATCTAGGCCACATGAGATTACTCCTACTGATGTGCCTCATCATAAAGCTACACATTCCAGAGAATCAACATTTTCTATATATAAATTTCTCAATAATTAATTAAATTGCCCATGGAGGGCATTTCATAATTTGTAAAGGAGCTACCCTAAATTTTCATCTAAACCACATGAGATTGTTTCCAAGGATATTTAATGTCATAAAAAGACTATGCCTAGAAGGTGAGATTTTTGCTAGTTGTTTTAACCTCATAAATTTCCTTAATTTACATGTGTGACAATTTGAATTTACTTAGAAACTTTAAGAAAATTATTTCCGAAAGCCATGAGACTTATGTCAAAGATGTATATCCTCATGACATACAAAAACCCTAAGGTTTCAGAGGCATGCAAGGTGATTCCCACCTTCAATTCCATCAAAAAGTTCAAAAGCCCAAATTGACTATTAGCACCCTAATTTAACCCTTAAGTCCCAAACTTCAATTTGAAGCTCAGAGAAATCCACTCATGCACATGTGATGAAATATTAACCAGATCCCATACATGACCTAATGAATCCCTCACCAAAATTTGGGGTCAACTTGAGGTGTCTAGCACCCTAAATCACATTAATTTGATAAATCAAATAATGGATAAAACTATAGAAAAACGTTCCTCTAAAAATCTGAATTTTTTTACACAATATAATACTTGGGGATATACATGCATGGTCCAAATTTCAACTCCATAGGAGTTACCATTGGAGATATATCACTAGTTTAATTTTTGCTCTACTCTAAGACCACTCCCACCAAAAATGGTGCTAAGGGAGCTAGAGGGCTCCGATTGGTGTGATCTAAATTTCTAAAAATACTAGAGTCCAAGAGCTACAATATTGATGTTCAAAGTTTTCTCAGGAAATGAGAGGAAGTATTTTTAAATAAATGTTTAAGATGGTTATACATAGTATGATAAAAATTCAAACTTCATTATTAATAATAAAACTGGGCTGCGGTTAACTAACTCGTCCAATTCGAACGGCTAGGAGATCGTCTCCTTCCTCCAGCCTAAGGTCCAGAACTCCGGCCTTCTCCGGCCAATCCCTCAAGCCACCACCTCCGTCCATGGTAGGGCTATCTACCGGCAGTGGGATCTCGGCAGGAGGTGGCCGGAGTTGCTCCCCCGCCATTTTAATTTTTGAGATCAAGAACACCAAATCCGAAAATGGAGATATGCAATTTCTTCGTGGATTTTGAAAATAGAAGAAGTGTTAAGCTAGAACAAGAGGAGGAGAGAAGGAATACGTGCCTCATTGAGCTTGAGGTTGAGGGAATCCTGGCTTGCCAAGGCCGGCCACCTCCATTAGAGCTCCTTGCCGATTTTTCTCCTCTCCACCAAAAGCTTTGATCTTAGACTCGATTTCATATGCCCTCCACCTTCTGAAGCTAATGGTCCAGTCAGATTGGGCTGAGGATGTGAGTATATGGAGTTTCCATTGGGGCAAGGTTGGCCAAGCCTTGGATGCTTCACCAAGGCTGCCATTTGGCATCCACTCTGCTAGATTTCAGATGGGAATAACTGAGGGAGTTCAGTGGAGTGCATTGGGAGAGGACTTGGGAGCCAAGTGGCACCCAAACCATGATTTCCTCCTTTGTCCTCTCTTGATTTTGGGAAATTCTCCACTTTGCCCTCTTGCATGTCACCCTCATTCAAATTTTGAGGGCAAGGGGATGGAATTAGGCCATTGGGCTGCAGGATGGGCCTTGAATCAAGGTCTTATCCCATTGGAATAGGCTGGGGCTTTTTTAATTCCTTCTTTAGGGCTCAACTTTGACCATTGTTGACTTTTAGGGTTGACTTGGTCAAAGTGATAAGTCGACTGGTACGATGAGTTGGTCTTGAGTTCTTTGACACCACCCAAGGTTGATTGGGTCATGGTGAGGCCCTAGTTGGGCCAATTAAGCCTATGAATGTGATTTTGACCAAGATTAGGGAAAAGTTGACTTTGGTCAAAATGATCGATTGATGACATCTTGATGGGGCTTTTGTGTCACTTGAGTCTCTCTTAGGGTTAGGAACCCATTGGTAAGTTCAATTTGGTCACATGAAGTCATATTGACCTCAATTAAGAAGGTTTGACCTATTTGGGGACAAGGTTGACTTGTCCATTCTGATCACTTGGGTTGACACCAATGTGTCCCAAATGACCCAGGGGACTCCCTAAGGTGTTTAGGAAGAGTTGGTGGGGTCAATTTGTCATTTTGAAACTTTAACATCAAGCCCTAAGCCTTGGGCTCACTTTGTCTATTTCACACCAAAGTGTTTTTTCACCTTTTCACCTTGGTTCTTAGGACAATTTTTGGTCTCTCAGAGCAATGTCATGACCTTGTCATGATAAGGTGCACCTTAGGGGTCTAGTAGTTCTGGGGATGTTACAAATCCCAACAAACAAAAGAATAATTTCATCCCCGAAATTCAAGTTCGGGTCTACGGGTTTTCACGCTCAATGGAAATGAAAAAAAAAATCTCGACGAGGTTTCAAAAATGAGACCCAAGTCTATACACTACCTTTTATAACATTCCTGGACCATCAACATTCAATTTGTGAAGGATAGAATATTCTCATAAGATTCCCGAAACGTATTGTTGATCCCAACAGCTTGATTACCCAATTTAACGTAATAATAAATTTATTCGCCCATCTAAGTATGGGACAAGCTAATCAGGGTTGATTTGGGTATATGTACTATAGCGAAGTATAATATCACCAAAAATTCCAAGTAATTTTCCTGGGTGTAATCTCACTTCTGCTAGTGAATTCCGAGGTTTTATGACATTCCAGCTCCTTCTGACCCTATATTTCTTCCTTACGATATCGTGCATCATAATATTTAGCATGTCCGCTCTGTGCTTTGACGCAAAAATATGCCCATAGTCTCGAATCTTTCTAATGGCGGTGATGCTGCCTTTTAAGCGTACGTGCTCCGGTTGAAAGGTCATATACAATGCATACATCTTAGCTATATTGTCCATCAATCTCAAATTCTCTAGGTTATTATACCTTGAATATCACATTTTAGTAATGAATCTCAGTTGCTCACAACGTGAACGTCATTATTTGCCATCTAAAATGAAGTTTACAATTACTCTACTTATTTCAATCTGCAAGTTTCCAATATAATAAACTTCTCACATTAAAGAGTTTTGGCTTTGATGAGTGAGCCAAATATGTATCGCTTTCAAATGCCCTAAAATGCAGAAGTCCCTGCTATAACTCTAACTTGCAGGGACCCGGTTCCAATCCACATAGCTCATAAGGTGATTTATTTGTCCCTAGAACTAGCTTGGTCATCCTATGTTTCAATCCATTCGATTGAATTCAGATATTTGATCATCCAACGATATTTGCACCGTTTGCCCCGAACATAATTGAATCATCATCTCCGAGTTTGGGAGGGAGATCTAAGGTACCACACTTTGCATGAGGTTGTTCACATTTGTTCACCTCTTAAGATCACGGGGGCCTATTGTTCGTTGCATTCTTATCCAGTCCATATCCAACTTAAACCTGCGCTGAGTCCATAATTCATTTCGGTTCTCTCTTGCGCTTTTCAAAAGTTTATTTGTCAAACCTTTAGTCGACATTAAAGTCATTAATTATGTGTAATGACAATTGAGTTGAGATGGTAGAGGGTCTATGAATATACTATTGAGGCAATAATTATCACACCACCTTAACTGAGTGTAAAACTCTTTCTACAATCTGTGCTGCCTCGAGCTTAGGTCTTTTAAAGTAATTTCATAATTTCTTGCGAATTTGCAAGTGATTCACACCATGACTTGTATTAGGGAAGGCACAATCGGTCCTTAGGTTGCATACTAAGTAGCTGTCTATGGCATTATGTTCGGACTTTGGAGATTCTCTCGAAGTATTATACTATTTTCCTTGTTCTCAAGAGTCGCATGCAAAGATATATCTAGGCGACCTGATCTATAACTTCAAAGACTTCATTTACTATTTTCTTTGTTTACTTATCTGCATAACCTTAGAGCATTAAGGGAGGTGAATAATCATTCTTGAAAGTCTCTATGCTCTTATTCTGATTGTGTATTCATAACAACCTCGTCATGGTATTAATAATTCTCATTTCTTAAGACGAAGGAATTATTTAAGGGTCTCAACTTCTAGGAAGGGTTGGTCATCAGACCGATTATGCATACTTCAAAATCTCTTCTTAAGTCAAGTAAAGTGAAATACTTCAGGATTGCTTACATTTTTGACGAACATTTTCAAAATAAGGTCTAGGGAACTCGAGTTGGTATTTAACTGGCCCCAATAAACAAAAGGGATTAGCCCCTGCACACTTCGGGCTAAGTTCCTGATATCATTATGATCTATTGTCCTAGGTATTCACTCACTCCTTAGGGCATACAAATCTAGACTTGGAGTTTCATCCTGAGGCCCATTGATATTCCACATATTTTTAGGCCATCAAGGTTACTAATTATCGCAACCTTCTCATGATTATTCTATGGGCCATACACAAAAGGGTCTTTTCTGAACTCGAATCCTTATCCAAACCCGGTGTTTGTCACGATGATCATTTCGGTTTAACCTAGTTGTTGGTTTGGAGATTAAGTTTATGATTCTCCTACTGTCCACTAATGGTGTTCGTGCACTAAAAATCTTGAGTCGGTCCTTCTCATTGGGTAGGGAGTGATGATATCACTTGATATTAGAATTAAGGACGTCAGAGTTTTAAGCTTTAGGTAACTATTTTCTCAATAGACTCTTCTTTTAGTCACTTTGGGGGTCATAACGCCTTAATCGGTCTATGCCTGAGGTTGGTTTGGATTAGTGTATGCTATGAAATCGTCTTGGTGCGTCAAACTAGAAATATATCCTAGTTGGGTTGGCCTAACTCATTGATTAATGGACTATTTTGTGTGATTTTTACACACGGGCACACCACTGCTTCCGCTGCTAGTTTGTCCTCAAACTAACTCGAGCGGGGGTGTCCCGGGGTTTGTGGACTTCTTTCTCGTTGGATCGTAGTTCAAGTGATACCAATTTTTTGTAACGATCCAGGCCCGCCAACACCGGAACCAGCTGGACCGCCAGCACCCTCCCGGCCTAGGCCCGCCAACACGGGACCCAGCTGGCACCGGAAGGGTTCAGCCTAACCAGATGGTCTGCAGACCATGCACCCCAACCCCTCTCTGTCCGACCATAGGGCACAGTGGGTTGTTGGAGACCGTAGTCCCCCTTTGATGAGAATTGTGCCAGTTAAGCGGCAGCGCGTGGACTTCCCAGGAGGTCACCCATCCCAGAATTGCTCCAGCCCGAGCACGCTTAACTATGGAGTACTTTCACTTCTCATCACCAATTGAGCAACTCAATTGGTGATGAGAAGTGAAAGTACTCCATAGTTAAGCGTGCTCAGGCTGGAGCAATTCTGGAATGGAAGTCCACGCGCTGCCGCTTAACTGGCTCAATTCTCATCAAAGTGGGACTACGGTCTCCAACAACCCACTGTGCCCTGTGGTGGGACAGAGAGGGGTTGGGGTGCATGGTCTGCATACCATCTGGTTAGGCTGAACCCTTCCGGTGCCAGCTGGGTCCCGTGTTGGCGGGCCTAGGCCGGGAGGGTGCTGGCGGTCCAGCTTGGTCCCGTGTTGGCGGGCCTGGATCGTTACAAACCCACAGGTCCGAGGATCGAAACCTCGCTTTAATACCAGTTGTAAGATCCCTCTCCTGCACCAGGAGAGTTCCCGGATCTTATGCCCAGAACCGCCGCCTTACGGTGACGCTAACACACAAGTTAGCCGCCTCCGCAAGACGTCGATCCTGCTGGCAAGAACGATCAACTAGGCCAACAAGAGATAAGAAGAAAACTAAGAAAGACAAACCAAGTCCACAATCACACATCTGCATAAATATCTAAAAAAAAGTATACAAGTCCAACAATGAGTACAAGAGGAAAGAGAGTAAGGGCTTATGCCCAGTACATGTCCAAAATAAATAAAATAAGCAACTCTCTCTCACTCTACAATTACGCGGAAGCTATCGAACTTTGTCATCCTGTCATTGAGTAGCGGTTGCCTTTCTTCATCCTGTTCTCCTGACCTGTCTCCAGAAAGGAGTCCTGCTGTTTCGGCACATCATCCCTAAAATGATGTGGTCCACTGACCATTAGTCAAAAGACTAAGCCAAATTTCCCATCCCCTCCCCCCGCGACTCCTAGGCACCATGCGGGAGGAAGAAGCGGAGGACAACAAAGGGGTAATAGAAACAAGGCAGGTGACAAATGTCTAGACTAGCAGGGTATATAAATACTAAGCAAGTAAAGGTAACAATTCTATACTAACCAGAGTAAGTATGACAACAAATAGTAAAAGACAATGCAATATAAAGAAGCGGGTACAAGAAATAAGAGCAGCTACAAAAGTAACCTTAACTTATATACACACACAAAAGCACATAAGCTAAGGGATCTGGCAAGAAGTAAACTCATCGTATAAAAGAGCCCATACAGATTTATACGATGAGGTCTCTGTTTGTGCAGAAATGTTATGCTATGATGTGCAATGCAATGATGCAATGTTTGTATTATTATTTCATACACATGCAACTCACCCACACGACTCTGTACGTACAAACCTTTAGTTCCCGCTTTTCGGAGGTAGCTAACCTCTCGGGCACCTCCCGTCGTGGTCAAACAGTGGCAGAGGAGCGGGCGTCTCCTCACCTAGGTGGGTAAGTCACACTACCAGACCTAGGCCCTAACGTATACTGTGATACCGGTTCCCGGTACTCCCGAGCTCCTGCGTACTAAACTGAATTGGCCAGGCAGGGTTTAGGGAATCCGTCCCGTCGGACGCACAGAAGACAACCTGGCCCCCATAAAGCCATTAGCACTGCAGAGTCAACGAACTGCTGTCGGTGTGATGACTAAGACAGAACTGAGGACCCACCACATATTATACACAAGTAACATGTATTAGCCATTTACTACCGACCCTCCATCTCGCAATTCTACATCAACATTTATAAAGTAGAGCCTACCGCATCGCTAGACTATACCTGTCTTATATTTAAACTACGAGCCTACTGCTCGCTAGACTACACTAGTCTTATATTTAAACAACGAGCCTACTGCTCGCTAGACTCCACTAGTCTTATATTTAAACTGCAATCCTACCGCTCGCAGGACTACACTAGTCTTATATTTAAACTGCGAGCCTACCGCTCGCAGGACTATCCCAGTCCTTCCTTCTAACCCGAGCCTACCACTCGCAGGACTATCCCGATCCTTCCTTATAACCCGAGCCTACCGCTCGTAGGACTATCGCAGTCCTTCCTTATAACCTGAGCCTACCGCTCGCAGGACTATCCCAGTCCTTCCTTATAACCCGAGCCTACCGCTCGCAGGACTATCCCAGTCCTTCCTTATAACCCGAGCCTACCACTCGCAGGACTATCCCAATCCTTCCTTCTAACCAGAGCCTACCGCTCGTAGGACTATCCCAGTCCTTCCTTATAAAATGTTCCGGTTTGGGATGGAAGTTAACTTGTCATGTTCTCCTACTTAACTAGTCTTGTCTATAATTTAGTTGATCTTAGAAGCTTTAGGGTTAGCCTTGGACTTCCGGAGGGTTACCCAGTTAGGGGATCGCAGCCGTACTGGGAAGTGTGGTGGGCTGACACCTCGAACTTCCTCTTCCCAAGGCACTTAATCTTGTTGGTATCTACCCCTTTTTACTTGATCCCCATTATCCTCTCCAATTACATTAAATCTATAAGATGAGTTAAACTTGGCTCTTAGGAGTGGGG
This sequence comes from Dactylorhiza incarnata, assembly GCA_033032865.1. Lineage (NCBI taxonomy): Eukaryota > Viridiplantae > Streptophyta > Magnoliopsida > Asparagales > Orchidaceae > Dactylorhiza > Dactylorhiza incarnata. The sequence goes on along the minus strand of JAWHQI010000058.1, from coordinate 8,594,714 downwards.
GAGTTCTTTTGAACTCCAACACCACCAATTATAACCGGGTGCTGACTCTCCCATCGTCACATTCTAAGCTCGAGTTACCTTCTTCACTGAGGAACTGTACACATTCAATTAGCATTCTCAACCTTACTTGGACCCACACTCATGTTCTTCGTCATCCTTAAACCAGGGTTTGCCTTGGATACTTCTCGACTTTGCCCTTGAGTATTTACCTTAAGATGGCTCACCCGGCTAAGGGTAGTTTTTCTTCCATATAATCATTTAACACTGATGAGTTGTTTGTGGGGCCCTTGACGAGGTCTAACTTCCTTTTCTTATCATTGTAAATTCCTACACTTATAGCTTTGCTAAACGCACCCCAACCCTAATTTCCCACGATGCCCTTAGAGATGCTCTTCCAAATAATCTGAGCCTTCATAATAATCAAAGAGTTAACAGTTCTATGTGTGAAGGTCAGTGGTGGTCTAAATCATATAAATCAGTTTTACTATTCGCAGACCAAAATAAGATTGAGCTAGATTTGACTCCTAAGGTGCAATCTTGATCACATCATAACTAAATGAGTTCCTATTATTACCATGGGTTCGCAATGAGTAGTGATCTAACACCCTCAAATCCTAATTTCATAAATTCTCTAGAGAATCTTAAATCACAGTTTCTGTTTAAAATAGAAGATGTGCAAATAGTGATATATACATCGATTGTTAACTAATGATCACCATAAATTCTGATAAATTCACTGTAACATAATAATGGTCTGAAAACCTCAAAACTTAAGTTTCACATTTTTTCCAGGGATTATTTAACCCTGATTTCTATTTAACATAAATGTGGTGCAAATAAGGATTTACACAACAAGTATCATCTATATATCTGTAAAAATTCTGAGAAAATTAACCTAGCACAATAATCATCTAAAAACACCAAATCCAAGGTTTCATAATTTACCAGGGAGTATTTATCCATAATTACTATTTAATACAAATGGTGTGCCAATAAGGGATTACACTACAACTACCATCTACAGGTCTCTATAAATTCTGAGAAAATTAACCTAGCACAATAATCATCTAAAAACATCAAATCCAAGGTTTCATAATTTACCAGGGAGTAATTATCCATAATTTCTATTTAATACAAATGGTGTGCCAATAAGGGATTACACTACAACTACCATCTACAGGTCTCTACAAATTCTGAGAAAATTAACCTAGCACAACAATCATCTAAAACAGCAAATCCAAGGTTTCATAATTTACCAGGGAGTATTTATCCATAATTACTATTTAATACCAATGGTGTGCCAATAAGGGATTACACTAACAACTACCATTTATAAGTCTATAAATTCTGAGAAAATTAACCTAGCACAATAATCATCTAAAAACACCAAATCCAAGGTTTCATAATTTACTAGGGAGTATTTATCCATAATTACTATTTAATACAAATGGCGTGCCAATAAGGGATTACACTACAACTACCATCTACAGGTCTCTATAAATTCTGAGAAAATTAACCTACCACAATAATCATCTAAAAACACCAAATCCAAGGTTTCATAATTTACCAGGGAGTATTTATCCATAATTACTATTCAATACAAATGGTGTGCCAATAAGGGATTACACTACAACTATCATTTATATGTCTGTATAAATTCTGAGAAAATTAACCTAGCACAATAATCATCTAAAAACACCAAATCCAAGGTTTTATAATTTACCAGGGAGTATTTAGTCATAATTTCTCAATAATCAAATAATTTATCCATGGAAGACATTTCAAAACTTGTAAAGGAACTAAGCTAAATTTTTATCTAGGCCACATGAGATTACTCCTACTGATGTGCCTCATCATAAAGCTACACATTCCAGAGAATCAACATTTTCTATATATAAATTTCTCATTAATTAATTAAATTGCCCATGGAGGGCATTTCATAATTTGTAAAGGAGCTACCCTAAATTTTCATCTAAACCACATGAGATTGTTTCTAAGGATATTTAATGTCATAAAAAGACTATGCCTAGAAGGTGAGAATTTTGCTAGTTGTTTTAACCTCATAAATTTCATTAATTTACAAGTGTGACAATTTGAATTTACTTAGAAACTTTAAGAAAATAATTTTCGAAAGTCATGAGACTTATGTCAAAGATGTATATCCTCATGACATACAAAACCTCAAGGTTTCATAGGCATGCAAGGTGATTCCCACCTTCAATTCCATCAAAAAGTTCAAAAGCCCAAATTGACTATTAGCACCCCAATTTAACCCTTAAGTCCCAAACTTCAATTTGAAGCTCAGAGAAATCAACTCATGCATATGTGATGAAATTTTAACCAGATACCATACATGACTTAAAGAAGCCCTCACAAAAATTTGGGGTCAACTTGAGGTGTCTAGCACCCTAAATCATATTAATTTGATAAATCAAATATTGGATAAAACTATAGAAAAACGTTCCTCTAAAAATCTGAATTTTTTTACACAATATAATACTAGGGGATATACATGCATGGTCCAAATTTCAACTCCATAGGAGTTACCATTGGAGATATATCACTAGTTTAATTTCTGCTCTAATCTAAGACCACTCCCACCAAAAATGGTGCTGAGGGAGCTACAGGGCTCCGATTGGTGTGATCTAAATTTCTAAAAATACTAGAGTCCAAGAGCTACAATATTGATGTTCAGAGTGTTCTCAGGAAATGAGAGGAAGTATTTTTAAATAAATGTTTAAGATGGCTGTACATAGTGTGACAGAAATTCAAACTTCATTATTAATAATAAAACTGGGCTGCGGTTAACTAACTTGTCCAGATCGAACGGCCCGGAGATCGTCTCCTTCCTCCAGCCTAAGGTCCAGATCGACCGTGCCTGGGCCAATTTTGGACCCCGATTCCGGCGAACTCCGGCCTTCTCCGGCCAATCCCTCAAGCCACCACCTCCGTCCATGGTAGGGCTATCTACCTGCGGTGGGATCTTGGCCGGAGGTGGCCGGAGTTGCTCCCCCGCCATTTTAATTTTCGAGCTCAAGAACACCAAATCCAAAAATGGAGATATGCAATTTCTTCGTGGATTTTGAAAATAGAAGAAGTGTGAAGCTAGCACAAGAGGAGGAGAGAAGGAATACGTGCCTCATTGAGCTTGAGGTTGAGGGAATCCTGGCTTGCCATGGCCGGCCACCTCCATTAGAGCTCCTTGCCGATTTTGCTCCTCTCCACCAAAATCTTTGATCTAAGACTCGATTTCATATGCCATCCACCTTCTGAAGCTAATGGTCTAGTCAGTTTGGGCTGAGGATATGAGTATATGGAGTTTCCATTGGGGCAAGGTCAGACAAGCCTTAGATGCTTCACCAAGGCTTCCATTTGGCATCCACCCTGCTAGATTTCAGATGGGAATAACTGAGGTAGTTCAGTGGAGTGCATTGGGAGAGGACTTGGGAGCCAAGTGGCACCCAAACCATGATTTCCTCCTTTGTCCTTTCTTGATTTTGGGAAATTCTCCACTTTGCCCTCTTGCATGTCACCCTCATTCAAATTTTGAGGGCAAGGGGATGTAATTAGGCTATTGGGCTGCAGGATGGGCCTTGAATCAAGGCCGTAGTCCATTGGAATAGGCTGGGGCTTTTCTAATTTCTTCTTTAGGGCTCAACTTTGACCATTGTTGACTTTTAGGGTTGACTTGGTCAAAGTGATAAGTCGACTGGTACGATGAGTTGGTATTGAGTCCTTTGACACCACCCAAGGTTGATTGGGTCATGGTGAGGCCCTAGTTGGGCCAATTTATCCTATGAATGTGATTTTGACCAAGATTGGGGAAAAGTTGACTTTCGTCAAAATGAACCGATTGATGACATCTTGATGGGGCTTTTGTGTCACTTGAGTCTCTCTTAGGGTTAGGAACCCATTGGTAAGTTCAATTTGGTCACATGAAGTCATATTGACCTCAATTAAGAAGGTTTTACCTATTTGGGGACAAGGTTGACTTGTCCATTCTGATCACTTGGGTTGACACCAATGTGTCCCAAATGACCAAGGGGACTCCCTAAGGTGTTTATGAAGAGTTGGTGGGGTCAATTTGTCATTTTGAAACTTTAATATCAAGCCCTAAGCCTTGGGCTCAATTTGTCTATTTGCACACCAAAGTGTTTTTTCACCTTTTCACCTTGGTTCTTAGGACAATTTTTGGTCTCTCAGAGCAATGCCATGACCTTGTCATAATAAGGTGCACCTTAGGGGTCTAGTAGTTCTGGGGATGTTACACCTCTACTCCTGAAGATGAAATTTTCAGTCTGCTAGTAAGGAGATTCATGAAATGGGTCAATACAGAAGACTCAAGGAGAAGAGAAAGGGACTCAAGGCCCAAGTAAGATAAAAATCCAAAGAAGGAGATTATCTGCTACACTTGCAACAAACCAGGGCACATTGCTCCTGAGTGTCCACAAGAAAAAAGAGACAGAAGCAGCAAAAAGGATGAAAAGAAGAAGAAGAAATCTTTCAAAGAGAAAGACCAGAAGAGAGCCAAGGGCTTTATTACTGAAACATGGAGTGACTCAAAAGCAAAGTTAAGCTCCTCATCATCTGAAAGTGATGATGAAGCAGAAGCAGAAGCAGCCTGCATGATGGTACTAGGGATGTCATCAGATGATGAAGAGGAACAGGTATCAGTTTTTGATGATTTTGATTTTAGCTCAGATGATTTTAAATCTTGTTTTAAAGATTTCTGCATTGATCATCTTAGGGTAGAAAAAAAATTAGACATAGCTAGGACTGAATTAGAGAACCTTAAGAAAGATGAAATGCACATATTAAATCAAAATCTAACAAATGAAATTAAAAATAAAGAGTCAGAATTGATTAAACTGAGAGAAGAAAACATAAAACTAAAAGAAGAGCTAGCAAAGGCAAAGGCCTTTGAGGACTCACTCAATGGGAGGAGTCAGAAGATCAAAGACATCACAGAAAATCTCTCTATGAGATTTAATCATTTAGGGTTAGGAGCAGAGCCCTCCACCAGCACAGAAGCACCTACGAAACCTACCTCGAAAAATCCAGTATCATTTGTTAGATCTAGTGAATATCAACCAAGTAAGAAGAGTGCCTCATTCAAGGGTAAGGATAACAGTCATCTAGATTGGATAGGTAAACCTAATAAAGCAAATCTGAATAAAAAGGAAAAACCTCTAGGCAAGAATCATGTAGAGAAATTAAATAACCTCAACCAAAAGGTTAAAGCAAAACCTAGGGTAATAAAACACTCTGTTGATCTTCTTTATTTAGATACATTTTATACTCAATTTAAGTATCAAGATAATAGGTTTGGGAAACCCATTTCTTATCATCCAAAAGGGTATCATGAAAGACCCTTCTATTCTTTTATTGAATCCTACAATATTAAAAGCAAAGGGCCCAAGGTAACATGGGTCCCTTCTAATGTTTGAATTACTTGTGCAGGATTAGGTAGAGTCCCACTCAGGAGAAAATGGAGTGGGGGAAGAAAGATGTAGGTCATGAATAAGGAATAATCTTCATCCAAGGGAGTGATTTCTGACTTGATTTTTCCTTACCACTTACAAAATTAATATTATAATCTATTTTCAATAATTATAATTGCTGGGAAAAATGACAATAATTTTCTAAGGAAATAGATCTGTTCATTTAGAGGTGCGTCAAATAGAAGTCGACGTACCATCAACTTCTACTCGATGCCAGCGTCAAGAAGCATTCAGAGTGGATAATTCGAATAGATCTTGACGCACCGTCGAGTTCTTATCGACGCATACGTCTATTCAATGGTCGCTGCTCAAAGTTGAGATAGCGTCGATTGAAAATTGACGTAATGTCAACAGGATTACGTCGACTTAAGAACCGCTGAACAATCTCAGAGTTCCGTCGAATACTAGTCAACGCAACGTCGATACAACAACGCGCGCAGGACTGCTTCTAGAAGAAATCTCGACACAGCTTTGTGCGCCAAATAATAAGTTTTATCGATGGTGCATCGACCTAAACCATATGTTGCGGCGATTCATCTCCTTTTAAGCAATTACAACGTCGAGACCATTGCTCTTTCAAATTTCCCTCTCCTTGCTTTCTTGCTTTATTGTTCTCCAGCTCTCATGTGCCTCTCTCTCTCATTTTCTCTTTGTGCTTGCAGGTACCATAGATCTGATAGCTCCACCAAAAGTGAATTCCGGATTTGATGTGGATATAGATTCATTCGGTGCAGCGGCCGAAATCTTCAAGGCCATTCTTGGTCTATTTCAAGATGCTGGCTTAACCAGGCTGATATCCACCAGATGCAAGATCCTCGATTTATAACTAACTGAGTTTAAAGATAGTGTTCAGATAGGAGAGGATGGTTCCCTCAAGGGAAAAGTTTAAGACACTGATGTACTGATAACAGAGGAGTTACTGAATCAAGCCTATGATCTTCTAGCTGGGAATGAGCTAGATGAATTAACAGGCGATGAGATCAAGAGGGCCCTGGAACTGATGCAGTTCAAGAAGGACAATCCCACCAATTTGAAAAAGATTGATCTTGGGGAAGAACACAGGTTCTTGGCGGATATAGTAGGGAAGGTGTTGTTATGTAAAATTTCAGCACATGATGTTGTTCAAAAGCAACAGCTTCAAATTATGGGAGACTTGGTTCTTAAGAAAAAGATAAACTGGGGAAAGTTACTCCTAAGAATGATTGGGCATAAGTATGCCCATAAAGAAAATGCTTAGAAGAGAATCATGAGTCAAGTGCTCTTCCAACACTACCCAAGTATCTGCAAATCAAAAGGAGTTCCCATTCCTCCTGGGAAAGGATTAATATTGGGATCTTTTCGAGTGGACCAAGCAAATCCTGAAGCCTGGTCAAGCTCCAGCCTCACCTCCTCCTTCTCCTCCTCCTCAAGATTCTAAAAGGAAAATACCAGATCCCCCAAGGGATAATATCCCTCCACTGGACACTGTTCCAGATCCCTCTCAAGAAGACATTCCAGCTCCACAACAACAACAACAGCAGCAACAACAACAACAAGAGCAACAACAATAATAACAACACCAACACCAATCCTCTTCAGCCCCAGAGCCATCTCCTTAAATTTCTCATCAGCTTCCATCCACTTTTGCTCCACCTCCACCTCCAATTCATGTCTCTCCAGAAACCTATCATACTCTCTCCCCTATCCAAGAAGACTTCCTTGCATCACCTCCTCCATCTACCTCTCATATCCCCACAATTGATATTGAGCAAATCATCTCCAAGGCAGTTGGACTTGTCTCCTCCACCTTTGCAGACTTAATAGCATCTTAGGTAAGGAAATTTGACAGAAAGTATTCCCAAATGGAAGTTGTGTTATTAGATTCTACAAAATCCTTCCAAATCCTCAAGGACTTTGTGTCTTCCTCCATGGTCACAAAAGAATTCTTAACCTCTCTTCACAACAAGGTTAAGAAGAGAGGGAATGTTTTTGAGGAAGAAAGGCCTGTACTAGATGAGAGTGGTCCTAATAAAGGAAAAGAAGCTGAAGACCCTGGGAAAGTGACCCTCTTCCTTGGTCCAAATGTTCAGGAGGAGCCAATTCAAGAGCATCAAGAAGGGAATGAGAAAGTAAATGAGCCAGAAAATCAAGTGGACCCTACTGAAGATAATGAGGGGGAGATCCCATCTACTCAGGGGGAGCCTGCTCCAGAAGTCCAAAGGAATCTAGATAAAGATATGGCTGATGTAAGTAGAGCAGGAGATCAAGGGGACACTACTAGAAAAATGACTTTTAGCCACACTTTTTTTTGCCACGGGTCAAAAATCGTGGCTAATAGTTAAGTATTAGCAACAACCTATAAATCGTGGCTAATAAGAAAGTATTAGCCACGAATGTTAAATTCGTGGAAAAAAAGAACACATTAGCCACGGTTTATCGATTTCGTGGCTAAAAAGATACTATTAGCCACGGTTTCCAAATTCGTGGCTAATATTTTAGCCACAATTCTTAATTCGTGGCAAATACATAAGTATTAGCCACGGTTTTTTGCCGTGGCAAAAAAGTAGTATGAGATAATTAACTAAAATTTTGTTTTTTAATTTATTCATAGCATATTCGTAAATATATTAATATTAATTAAAACATTAATTCTCATATACTTAATTAATTTGTGTCACACATAATTCAGTCACATATATGACCAAGTGCTTTGAGGAGATTAACAACATTCAATCTAAGAGCATAACTACTGTCGAACAATAATTAAAAATATTAATTTTAATTTAAACAATAATTATCATATTTAATTAATTTGTGTCACATATAATTCGATCACATCACATGTTATGATTATCTTAATTATTTATATATGTACAAATGAGTGTTTGAGTGTTTGAGTGTTTGCATAAATTAAAAGAGAGCTAAACTTCTTAAGTGTGATAATCTAAAGATGATTAGGAAATGTAGAAGGAATCTTTTGCTCCTGTAACATCTCATTTTCAATGGGTCTAGTAGATTCACTTGACCTATGGTGAGCGGTCTAGTTGGGCTCCTGTGAATCATTTACCCGATTATGACCGATACGAACTCATATAATCGATACAAACTCGATGTCGTTCGTTTCATTCAAATTTGGCGACAATTGAGAAATTTGACCATATTATATATTAGTGAATTCCAATGAACAATAGGAATAAAACAAAAATGTCTGCGTATGATTTCAATGAATATCAAAGACGTTGACATTTTGAGTTCATGATTAAGTAACACGACGACCCAAAATACCATTCAGTGTTCAAATTTTTTTGTCACTAATATAAAAATCTAAAAATAAAATAAGTATTTATTACTTTTTTAATAAATACTAATTAAAACAAATAGTATTGCCTAAAAAGTGCGTTAATTATAAAATAAAATAAGGATAACATTATATATATACTATAAAAATATATATGGATGGTCATGAAATAATGGAATTAAAAAACAATTGGAGGAATTTTGATCGTTGGATCGCAATCCCATCACAACAATAGATTTAAATTAGGCAATTGTTATTTGCATATCATAAATGTCTATCAGCAGACCAACTTTTTCTCATTTTATTTGAGTTTACAAATTGTTATCCGCGGACCAATTTTAAACTTTAGCATTTGATATCTTTGTTCTCCTGAGCAGGGCCCGACAACAAAGGAACACCTCTGACGACATTCTGAGCACTTCAATGTGTTCACGAATCCTGATTCATTAAATATATGCTGGGATAGAGACTGAGTTGAGGAAGAAAGATGATTTCTTCACTGTTCATGCAATTTCGGTTTGTTTGAGAAGATTTAGATAGCTGAGTTTGTTTGGGAAGATTTAGGTAGCTAGAGTTACTCTCTCACTGCGGTGAGGAAGGCGAAGAGAAAGACCAAGATTTTTTTATTTAATTAATTTACTTTACTAATCTGCGGATAAAAAAAAATATCTACGAATAGAAAAAATCTGCGAATAGACAAATGCATTTTGGGAATAACAACCGCCTAAAAAAATCGAGTGATGTCTCTCCTCATTCCCGATCCTAAGCCCTCATTCTCCCGGCCTCCACGATTACCAATCCTGCCTGCCTCCCGAAAATGCCTCACACGCTCTTTCTTCCCCTTCATGTACCCTAGATCTGTGGATCGCTCGCTCTTTCTCTCCGGCAACCTCACCCGCTCTTCCTCTCCCGCAGGCTCTCTCGCTCGCTCTACACCGCTGGGGGTACTGGATCGCAAGAGGCGCTCCACGAACTGATCGTGGAGGTGGAATCAGCCTGCAAAGGTTGGGGGTTCTTCAAGGTGATCAACCACGACATTGTTGATGAGCTTCTGGAGAGGATTCAGGCTGTGTTGAAGGATCTCTTTGCCCTATCGTTGGAAGAGAAGCGGCTAGTAACCCTCGATCAAACCAAATCTTCCTCATGGCTTTTAAAAACATCAGCGCCCACCTCCCTCTACCTCTCTCCTCATTCTCGATCCCAGCCCAAGGCGAATGCGCCCTAGCTCTTCTTCCCAAAACTCGCTGCTCGGTTTAATGCCAACAACTCCCCAAACTCGCTACTAGGGTTATTCTTCCCCAAACTCGCGCTCACCTCCCCGACCTCATTTTTAGTCTCCGCCTATTCACCAAGTAGCTCAGCGATGGAATCGCGTAAAGGAACTCCCGACGCATCTCCTCCGAAAACGCCTCCCCCTACCTCTACCGTTTACTTCTTCCATTTACATTTTTTCAGCCTCCTCCATTTCTGTAGATCGACGACCATAGGGAACACGTTAGGGCTGGGAACAACCATGAGCTGGGACTCCTCAACGAAGTTCAAAGGCTCTCATTGCCCAATATACTTATACCTAATTGAGGTAAAAATGTGATTTTCTCTCTCAAAAGACTATTGATCCGTTGGACTTGATTATTTCAGTGGATGCATTTTTAAATCCAATTTAACAACTTTGTCTTGCGATTTACCAGCCATAGTACCCTCGTCCATAAAAAATGCTGCCTGATAAATTTTACTATCTTTTGGGTTTGTTTGAGATTGTTTGTAGGAGTTGAGGGTATTTTCTTGATAAATATAAACCACAAGAGTCATTCCATTATGAGGAAATGGAATACACTCACTAAGGAAGAGTATGCATAGTAAACTTTGTACGATAATTTTTTGGTTTTACCTTGTAACACCTCCCCTGTAATGACCATATAATATGGGTCCGGCCGGGACCCCACAACATATAACCGCCACAGCTTTGGTATTAAAAAATGATATTAACTACCCAATCTCAAAACTCAGATACTACAGTGGAAACAAACCAAAACCACATAGATTGTCCACAGTACAAAGGAGTCCAACTGGCCTTAAGGCCTTACAAAACCAATGTCCAAATCATCAAACATTCAATACTAATAACACATCCCAACAAAAGGGGAAAAATAGTTTTTCCTAAACTACCTCGGCATGCAAGCCGGATATAGAAAAGTATGAAGAAAGTAATACAGAAAAACAACTAAGCACTTCATGAGGCTTTAGGCCTTTTTGGCCGGCGCGCTGGGTCTAGCCTGCGATTCTTGCCCTGCAACCAAATCACAAAGAGCGGTAAACGAGGGTCAGCTATGGCTGACCACAAATGGTGTAACAACATTCCTCCTACCGGCCATCCTAGCGGACCCCGGGGAACTACTTCACCCTGCAAGTCAGCACTTCGTATGCAATTGTACATGAAAGGAAACAACATAAAGGGGCCTACCAATGCAAAATGAATGCAAACCCGAGTTTCACCCAAGGCACCGTAAAGCGTATGAATCTATCACATCATCATACATCATCATCACATCACAAACACAGGGGTACTCGTCATTTCCCCGCAAGGGCATCGTAGCCCAAGGCCAAGAGCTCTCGCTGAGACCCACCTCGCCTGGCTCGCCATGCCATCGGGCTTGTCTAACAGCTCACACGCTCGGGCCGCCAACAACACACAAGACCGATACTAAGAATTCTGGCTAACAAAAATGTCCCAAGGCCCTGGACTTACTCTCGGGACAACGTCCACCGATTGCCTCGCCTGGCGACCGTCAACGGACTCATCCGTAGCACAGACATTCTCAATTCAACAATCGATGGGACTAATCTTGCTGGGACACTCTCCACATGTGAATCTCAGTCTCCATGGGATAGCCAGCCGACCACAAAGACCATTCGCGCTTTCGCACAACACTAGGCATCACAAGCCCCAAATTTCGGACATTATTTTTCCTCCCTAAACCCAACATTCGTTACCACACGAAGCTACAAGGGAATCACAACGACGAGTTCGCCGTAATCGGATTTCTAACAAAACCCCTAATATGCGCGTCATTCAACATCACCGAATCAGACCAACGGTCGCAAATCCGGCTTCACCCACAATGCCTAATCCGCTAACGGAGCGGATCTCTAGTGCAAATCATGTCGGGGACAGACTCAATCAACCCGATGGTTCCTTTTGAACCGAGGCGACCCGGATCCCTCTCACTCGACGGATCCGGTGCCAAAAATGCAGAAATTAAAGGGATGCCATGCACGCATCCTAAAGACCGGGATGAGAAATGTCGTTATCTTTTGAGATCTCCTCCTAGCCATGAGAAGCTTGCAAACAAACGGTGGAGAAGAAGCGCCTCGACGCCCTCTACATGTTGCCGGTCTCGGATCGGCGAACGGAGCTCCGAAGCTCCGGCAATGGCGGATTCCCCTTCTCCTTCCTCCTTGCCTCCTCCTCCTTTCTCCAACCTATGAGAGAGAAAGCCTTGGAAATTATGAGGGGTTAACTCCTCTACCAAGCCTTAAAACCCCCCAGCCATCCATCGTAGCCATTGGATCAAATCCCAACATTTTTGGACGGCCGGATCATCTTCCCCGTCACTTTTCGCGGAGCAGAATAAACAGTGCGCACGAGCAGCGGCGCACGGTCAGTGATCGTGCACGGCCAACATCCCTTGACCGTGCGCACTACACAATCAGCCGACCTTCAACCCTTGTGAATTAACGCACGATCAGGCGCACGACCACTGGTCGTGAGCGAAGGAGGCCAGTGAGCGTGCGCGAAGAACCTGCTATGGAATTTTCAGCCTATTCCGAGCGCGACGCTACCACTCCGCCTACCTCGCTGGACTACGATTTTTGGGGTGTTACATACCTTCCCCATTTTTTTTCTTAAGATTTATGGTTTTATAATATGGAAGCGGTTCAAACAAAATCACGAAATTTATGGTTATGTAATATGTATATTTCTTGAAATCTTATATTAGGAGAACTCAGTTGATTTTATGAGATATCATTTTCACAGTTTTGATCCACAAATTGGGAAAAAAATCTAGTTCGTTGTTTCCGGTATTGGTTTTTTACCCTTGAAGCTTCAAGTATACATCTTTAATATGCTTGCATTATGAACTTGGGTTGAAATAACATTTTATTTTTTTAAACATTTTTGTTGATAGTTAGTTCTTGATAAAGAGGGGAAGAGAAATTATTTGGGGAAAATTGTTCAGGTGTGTTATTTTAGAACTACCAAATTTTATAGTTGCATCTGTAGTTTTTTTCAGATCCTTAAACTATGTGACTATTAGGTTGTACCTCACATTACGGTTGTGATCCGTAATGTGATGTACTATTAGGTTGTTCAGGTGGCAGCGATTCCTGTTGATGGAAAAGAAGGGCCTGTTGATGTTTGTGTTATAGAACTCAGTGGAACAATAAGTAAAAAGGTTTAATAAATATGGAGTATATGCTAAACTAATAAATAAGAAGATGAAAGCCCATTTTCCTCTTTCCTTGCTACAATCATTTTGCTTCATAACAATATTTATTGATAAACCTTATGGGTTGTTGGTTTGGAAAAATAAGTCATTTATTGCCCAATATACTTATTGTATGTGTTCATGTGTGGATGAAAGTGTGTATGTGTATGTATGTATGCGTTCATGTGTAGATAAAATTGTGTCTGTATGTGCATATATGTTGATGAAATTATGTGTGTATGTTTATGTGCGCACATGTTTATGAGTTTAGTTGTTTGTGTTTTTTCATGTGTTTGCAATGCTGTCGTTTCTCACGCTCTCAGATTCTTCTGCAACTTGGTTTTTATGCTAAAACATCATGAATATTATATCTGATGTGATTGTTGATTACGGTACTATCATATTTAAATACAGTTTTGTTTCTAACTATAACTTTTCAATTTGATTCCCACATAAGTGGTTTTATTACTTCTTGCATTTAATTCAAGCATCTCATATTATAAAATTTAATTTGTCTTTTATGATGATTTTCTTATGTGCACGTGTTTATTTAATTTTATTTACAAGATGCACTTTAATGTATTGTTTATTGTTGATTTACCAAAAATATGGTATAGCTTCACTTCTAATATGAAATGAGTCTAATTGTGTTATACATATTTTTCATGTGTTGTGTACTATGCTTAAAATGTCCACTTTTGTATTGTAGCGTCATTTTCTATAGAAGTAACACAACTCTACACGTGGATTAGTCTCAATAACGTGCTTCCCATCACCCACTTGCCACCATTGAAGGTACTAAATGAATTTAGCTTTTCATTGCTTTTCTATATCAATTTTTATTATAAGTAATAACATTATTGATGACCAAGTACTTGATTATTATTCTTTAATACTTTGGTTAATTGTAGGTATGGAGGGTTTGATTACTTTGATCCTTAGATCTGCTTTAATTTCAACGTAGAACTGAGATTTATAGTTAAATTTGAACTCTCGAATGTGAGTTTGGCCATGAAAAGTAATTCCGCAACACACTTTTTATCAAAATGAGTTTTATATTTTATCATCAAAGTTTGGTAGTGAGGAAATACACTTTTGGCATTGGGAGATTTGGCAAAAATAGGATGTAGAAAAATCACGAGGTTTAGGATGGTTCAGGTAGACTAGCATTTCAGAGATTTGATGAATAGATTGATTATTAAAATATGCCTGTGAGTTTATAGGGCATTTGGACTACCTGAATTGCGGTGCAGTTTGCACTGCCTGAAGTGCAGTTAGCACTGTAGTGCAGTGCAGTTCAATTTTGTTGCACTGTAGTGACTTATAAAAATATGCCTATAAGTTTATGCTAGAAGATGTTAATTTTATTATGAATATCCTACAATTGGGCTTTGTTTATCATCATAGTAGTGCTCTCAAAAGGTGCATCCCGTCATATTTCAATAGATGTAAGATTTAGTTCATTTTTACATCATTTTTTTGTTAAAAATCTGTCAGGATTTTTTACTTATCTGAAACTCGTTGCCCTGACATCTCTCCTTGGTCTCACCAGAATAAGGTACTCAAAGGCTCTCTTTCCTGATTTAATGATTATATGAACTTATTAGAGCGGGATCTAGTTCTGCATAGGTGTTGCTAAATGAAAGTAATGCCAGTTTATGAAAAGAGATTTGTAGACCTATTCAGAAATTTTTGATTGTTTGATTTTGCAAGGATGCCTGGAACAAAGCAATATGCTTTGATTACACGTAACATATATATTTTATATATGCATTTCCTAAGATATATAGAGATTGTCTCAAAAAACAATATTCTGCAATCACATATTGATTCTTAAGTGAATCATGAATGGTGAATTGATGATTATCTTGTTCATCAAAGATATGCGGTGATTGTCTGCTTTAATGTCATTCTTTTCTTATGTTATGATTATCTCAATGGACTAATTAATTCAACATATTTATTAGGCAATGTATTGTTTCTGTGGTAATGAGCATGGGGTTTTGATTGCTACTGATGTTGATACAAGAGGTCTTGATATTCCTGGTACTCAAACTGTTGCTCAATATCAATTGCCACCCTCACTAGAAGTATGTTTAAAGAAAAATTTCTTTCATTCCTTGTAGTTTGTCTTTTGCTTTTATAATGGATCTCAAAGTTTTGATTCAGGCTTATATTCACAGAAGTGGTAGAACTGCTAGAGCTTCTTCTGATGGATGCTCCATTGCACTAATCTCCCTTAGTGATCAAGCAAAGTTTTCATCTTTATGCAAATCATTATCTCAATGGACTAATTAATTCAGCCTGTTATTCTTGTCTATTGCCAGCTTGTTAGCAGATGATCGTGTTGATTTCTTTGATTGCAATCTCCATTGCAGTTTCTACTGTCTGTAATACTGATTAGGTAAACATCAAATTTGATGTCTGGGAGTTGTTTGCACCCAAAAAAACTTGGAAATTTGAAGTTTTTATTAAGAAAAAAAGCAATTTTCTTTGTTGTACTTCTGAATGTTACTGAGTGTTTCAGCTTGTTTGAAGACTAAACCATGGGTAACACCCCCTCCCTGCAAGAGGAACAACTTCTAAGAGGTGTGATAGAGATGAACCAGCTGCACGTGTCTTCTTTAATGAACATGATCGATCGATAACTATCCAGAAAGCTTCAGGACAAGGACCTGGAGATAGAGCTGATGGCCCAGAAGAACCGGGAGCTCGCCCAACCAGATCTGCCAGGCCGCCGCCGAGGCTCACACATGGCAGCAGCGCGTGCAGTACGAGTCGATCGTGCACACTTTGCGGAGCAGCCTCCAACACATGATGGCTCAGGGTGCGGCGGGGGCGACCGCGGCCAACCACGCGAGGGAGGGATGCGGCGAAAGCGAGGTGGACGACGCTGCTTCGTCCATGTACCCTAATTCCATTCTGGATGGTGGGAAGCGCGTGCTGAGCATGGCTTGCAAGGGTTGTTGTTGAGGGAAGAAGTCATGCATGCTTTTGCTGCCTTGCAGGCACTTGTGCCTGTGCAGGGATTGTGAGGCAATGGTGGATGCTTGCCCTGTTTGCTTTATTAGGAAGACTGCAAGTGTTGAGGCAATGGTGGATGCTTGCCCTGCAGGCACATCTGATGGATGCTCGATTCAAGATGAACAACTGCGATTCGTTCATAAAGTTGCATGTAATTAGCATCATGCATTTTGCCATTATTTTTTAGAATAATTTGTGTTGCGTTTAACAAATTTGGTTGTTTATAAAATGTTCAATTTTTTAAGGCCGCGACTAACAAAGGATTGCACAGTCATTTTCGGGTTGCGATTAACAATCATCTAATTATTTTTAAATGTATTTAATTATTTGCTACAGATTCAGACCATGACCAAATTTTTTTTAAAATAAATCAAATAGGTATTTGCCACAGCTTCAAGCCATGACAAATGCTTTTTAAAAAAATTAATATGTAAAGTATTTGCCATGGTTTCAAACTATGGAAAATACTTTTTTAAAACAAATCTGTCAAGTATTTGCAACGGTTTCAAACCGTGGCAAATACGTTTTTAATAAAACAGGCAAGTATTTGCCACGGTTTAATACCGTGGCAAATAATGAACTTTTAGCCACGGTAGGAATATCGTGGCAAAAGGTTGCTAAAATCAATGCGTTAGCCGCGGTTTAAATTCGTGGCTAAAAGTCGTGGCAAAAGAGTATTAGCCACGGACTGAGCGTGGCAAATACTTTTTACCACGCTCGCATTAGCCACGCCCATTTGCCGCGGACAAACTGTGGCTAAAAGTCTTTTGCCACAGAATTGGACTTTTAGCCACGACAATTTGCCATGGCTAGAAGTCCATTTTCTGGTAGTGGAGCATCAAGATGAAGATTTACTAGAAGAACTGGCAAAGATAGCCAAGGAAGCAGTTGACTTTGCTGAGCTAAATGCACAATCTCAGGGGGAGTCTCTCATGGACAAGGTCATTGAAGAACCAGAAATATTTCCAGATGGTGAAAACTGTCCTGGAGAGGATGATGAGCCTCTGAAGATGACACAAAGGAAGGTAAAAGTGTTTTCAAGAAAAAGAAGAATTCTATAGAAGGAGCAGTGACTCAGGTACTTAAAGTCTTATACTTCCTGGCAAACAGCTGTGGACATCTATATATTTCTTGACAGTTAAATGAAATGGCTTGTGATTTCAGTTTGTCATTTTCTTTTGTCTATGCTGTCTTGAATGTATCTTTGTTAATATAAAAAGAATGTGTAAAATCACTTTGAATAATTTGTAAAATTTGTTAAGATAGATACGGGGAGATTGTTGCGAAAAACTCCTTTGATTTAACTTAACAAATTACCTAAAAAAGTGATTTTATCTCTTAGGTTGAATTACCCATTGTATAGTGAGGGTAAAATGGATATTAGATGTTTTAGGATATCACACCCAACTTAGGGTGTCAAGACCATATCAAGAGAAGCACAATTTGGACAAAGTTAACATTTGCGTCGAATAGAAATCGACGCAACATCGAGTTAATGTCGACGCTACTCTGACTAGAAGTCCAAGTGGTTCAACCCTTCTGTTAAAGCAATTCAAGTCAGCATTACGTCGAATAGATATTGACGTAGAGACCATGGACCTGTCGAAGTACCTTGAGAAGTCGACGCAGCTTCTACTTCAACTCAACGCAGAAGGAAGTAAGTCATATAAAGTCGACACAACGTCGACTTCATCCCCATGCAGATAATGCTTGGATACCTAAATCTCTCATTCATTAGGTATCACCAAATGCATGAAGTGGAATATTTTCAAAAATGAAATATACAAAGAGGACCGGGTGTGCCGGTTCCTTTGGGTACCCAAATATATCGTGTTTGTTTTTGGGGAGATATGATTGAATGAGCTCTTTTGATTTGAGTTTGGGTTTCATCTTTAGCTTTGGGTCTCCATTCAAATCTTGGTTTAACATTATTTTTAGTTTTCAAATTTCCATAATCATTTACTTGAATATTTGGATCAAAAAGGTTTTTGAATTTATAATTTGAAGGAAATTTGTTTGCATTTAATTTTAGGTTGGGAGAAACATGATTTTGTAAATAGTGGTGATTTTAATTTTGATTTACAAATCCATTATGTTCCTTACTCCCATTTTTAAACTTAGTTGAGATGTTCATATTCATATTCATATTCAACATGCTTTTAGGTATTTCTTGATATTGTGAATTTTTATTTATAAATTTCATAAGCAAGTTGATTTTTGTTTTTAATTCATCATTCTTCAATTTCAAATTATGTCTAGCTTTATTATAAGCGATTGTGCTATTTTTAAGAGTGGAAACAATTGAATCAATATGATTTTGATAGTTATTTCTATATTCATCAAATGTTTCATCCATCTCTTTAATTTCAGTTTTATAGTCCTTACACTTAGCACAATCATTTTTCAAGGATGAATTTTCTAAACATAATCTTTTATTTTGTTCTTTTATAAAAAGAAGTTCCTTTTCAAGTTCCTTGTGTTTTTCTTTTAATTCATTATATTCTACACAAGGTGTAGTGTTTTCAACTAAGGAACCATGGATAGAACTGGATAAATTTGAATTTGATTGTTCATTAATTTTTGCCTTTAAATTTTTATTTTCTAAGCGCAAATGTTTATTAGCATATTTTAATTTCTTAATTTTGCGCTTTGTAGTTTGAAGCAATTGTAATGAAGAGATAGAAGTACAAAAAATGGGATTTGATTTCCTTACGTTGCTTTCGGGAGAGGCACGATTTGAACACATAGTTTCTTTGACATCTTTTTGACACTCCTCTTTCGAAGATAGTATTTCTTCTTCTCTTTCATTTGATGTGCACTTCATGGATCCGTCATGAAAGGAGCTTTCCTTAAAATTTGTGCAAGCTTGTATGTTCTCCAATTCTTGTGTTTGTTCCATACCTGTAAGAGGAAAATCATACATTTCTTCAAGAAATTTCGATACTTTGTATGCACTAGAAAAACAATATATTAATTTGAAGATATCTTGAGATAAAGCACAGAAAATATAATTCATAGCTTTTGCATTTAGGTGAAGCTCTTGTTTATTTGATTCATCCGCTGGTCTTGTTATTGCTATATCCCAAGCGTTGATATCTATTGTTTTAATAAACATTTCCATTAACAATTTCCACCCTTTATAATTTCTTCCTTCGAATAAAGGTGGTGCAAGAGATTTTTCTTCTTCATAAAGATTTCCCCCACTAACAGAAGCGAGATCATGAGACGCCATTATTCCCGGTTGTTAAGCCGATTTGGAATAACCTAGCTCCGATACCACTTGTTGGATCTGTAGGCGCCCTTAGAGGGGGGGGGGGTGAATAAGGGTTTTAAAAAAAACTTTAAACTTTAATAGAAAGCTTTTGATATTTTGATTGAAGTAAGTTAAATCAAAAGTAAAGAGACAATAAAATTAGAAATGAAATCAATTTTATTAAATAAGAAAAGACATGATTACCATGTATAAAATTGATTACAAAATCTAATTTCAATGACGCTAGAAATCGAAGCGAGTAATATGAAAACCCTTTTTGTTTTCTATACCGACTCGTATCCCCACAAATCGGTTGTGTTGGAACAATCCTATTTCTAATTTGGGCTAGGATCACTATCTGTTGACTAGGATCAAAGTTGACCCCAATGTATAGTTTATGGGTCAAGAGTTTAGGCTGTTAGAACTCAAGAATTCATTCAGATTCAGCGTTCGACGAACTCCACACTGTGTTCGACAAACGACTATCTGCGTTCGACGAACGACAAGCTCTATGCGTTCGACGAACGGCTTGCTTCATGTTCATCTCAGCGGTCGATGATTTTGTCTCAGCGCTCGACGATCCCGTCTCAGCGGTTCAGCGGTCGACGAACAGATTGTTACAGCGGTCGACGCTTTTACTCAAGCTCAGCGGTCGACGCTTTTACTCAAGCTCAGCGGTCGACGATTTTACTCAAGCTTAGCTGTCGATGTTTTTATCCAGGCTCAGCGGTCGACGAATACTTCCATTCGACGAACTCAAGTCTGCGTTCGACGAATACCTTCAGATCGACGAAAGGTCTCACAGATCAACAAAATTAATTATTCCAGCAAGATTCTTTTGAGGTCGACGAAGTAAATGTTGTGTTCGACGAAAATCTTAAGGTCGACGAATCTACGTTCGACGAATTTTATTCAAATCGAAGAATTCTTATTTAAGCTCAGAAATTTTAGAAAGATTATACTCATTTCATTCTCTGAACTCAGATCGACTAACAACAACGGCTCTTTCTATCAGATCAAGTAAGGAAAATATATTTCCTTTTATTATTCCAAGATTATAGCCGTTGACATCCAGCAGAAAAGGACATTTCGTGGAAAAGAAAAAGGCAAACGGCGCTGCAGATGTACTGTTCCCAGAATATCTTCTCGGATATGTTATATTACTTAATATAAGAGATTTGCAATTAATGTCTGTCAGAGATTCAAAAGAAAATAAGGAAGAAGATATAGTAGATTAATATACAGCAGATCAATATATTCAATTGCACACGACAACAGATATACAAAATATTTTTACAGTTTTGCTGTACAGAAAAGAACAGAGAAAAAGAAAGAAAGAAAAGGAGACAGGAAGAACAAGAAGAACAACAGCTACACAGATCTTCATCTTCCTCCTCCAGCAGCTCTTACACACTGAGAACATCTTCAACATTCTTCTCTCAGTCATTTAGTTGCAAGTTTTCAGATCTTCAAAAGAGCAACAACAATTTGAGAAGCATTCTTGTCTCTCAGATTCATCTGCTACAGGAAGATTATTTCTTCAAGAAAAGCTCCAGCCAATCTACTGTCAAACAACTTCATATCAGACAGAGGAAGCTTTTCAACATACATCCACTAGAGTCTTCCCTCAGCATCTTGACAGAGAAGAACATCTAAACCCCTCTCTATCCCATCTTGTACAGGGTTAAAAATCCATTCAAAAGTTGACCTCCTTGGTGGCAAGACACCTGATCAAAAAAATCCTGTTGGTTTTGAGCACCTGAATAAAAGCTTTGTGGTGTGTGGACACCTGAAAAAAATCACCTTGGTGTGAGGGCACCTTATCAAAAATCCTAGTGGATCCTACCAAGTGTGGTAGAAGAGTAGACGTACCCAGGTTATTGGGGAACTACTATAAAATTCCTTGTGTCTTCTGTGCTGTGAATTTCTGTGTTTTGTTATTGTGTTGATTTCTTTATTTAGTTTTTACAAATCACTCTATACACATATATATATCACTATTTTAATTCCACTATAAAACTAAGGGAAAAATTTTAATACTCTATTCACCCCCCCCCCCCCCCCCCCCCCCCCGCCCCCTCTAGAGTTAATTTAAGATCTAACCTCACTTTCAATTGGTATCACAGGGCTGTTGATTCTTTACAGGCTAACACCTGAATCACAAAGATCAATTAGATCTTAAATTCTTTTAGAGTTTTTATTTCATTTATTTTTGTTTAAAAACTCATGGCACAAAACAAAGAGTATTCTAGCACAAGACCTCCTATGTGCAATCTCAGTAAGTTTGCACTCTGTAAAGTAAGGATTAGACTGTACATGAATTCTATTGATGAGGAAATCTTCAATGTGATTTTGACAGGACCTCCAGCTCCCACAACAATAACTAGTGCTGAAACCACCACTACCAACAATGCTGTCCCACCTCCTAAATGGATTGAAGCACAGAAAAGCAAAGGAGTGCTGATGCAAAAGCCATGAACATTCTTGCTCAAACAATGTCTGATGACATTTTTCAAAGAGTGGTAGAATGCACCTCAGCAAGAGAAATATGGATTTCTCTCAACAATATGGTTGAGGGATCTGCTGATGAAAGGAAAGACAGAAGGTCCCATCTTATTTCTCAATATGAGAATTTCAAGAAAGGAGAATCTGAAAGTGTTGCTGATATGTATAATAGGCTCAGCCTCATAATAAATGAGCTGAAGACCTTGGATAAAGTAATCTCTATCACTGAGATCAATGACAAGATCTTAATGTGCTTCCCCGGCACATGGGATTCTAGGATCTGGCCTATCAAGGAAGCCAGAAGCCTCAATGAGATTTCTACTGAAACATTGTTGGGCAAGCTCAAATCCTATGTGCAGCTCATCAAATCCAGAGAAGCTGAACAGTCCACTTCATCTCCAGCAGTAAAGAGGGAAAAGAGCATTGCCTTCAAAGCAGCTGAAGAAGAAGAAAATGCTCCAAGAGATGAGGAGTTCATGAACCTCCTAGCCAAAAGGTTCTCCAAAATGGCCAAGAAGGATTTCAAAAAGAAGGACTCAAGATCAAGGGAAAAGCCAAGGTATGACAAGTCAAATTCTAAAGATATTGTCTGTTATGGCTGCAGGAAACCTGGACATATTCTGCCAGATTGTCCAGAAAATCATAAGAAGGAGAAGAGAACTGAAAAAGAGGAAAGAAGACAGTCCAGCAAGTCTTCCTCCCACAAGCACAAAAAGAAGGGAAGAGGATTTGTAGCAGAAACTTGGAGTGACACTGAATCTGAACAGTCATTCAGTTCCTCAGATGATGAAGAAGAAACAAAAGAAAATGACCAATGTTTGATGGCCATTTATGACTCAGGCAGTGAGTCAGGAAATGCTTCTTCATCCAGTGATGATGAAGATAATGAAGAAGAGAAGAACTTCTGCATGATGGAAATCAATGCCTCAGCCAACAATTCTGATGAAGAAAAATCAGAATCAGAAGCAGAAGATGATGCAGATCAGGTAATATCTAATTTTTATTTTACTTCAGTTGAATTCAAAGATGAATTCAAGGTTCTTTGCTTAGACTTACTAAAATCTGAGAAAGAAATAATCTCACTCAGACATAAGCTAGCTGAAATGAATAATTTAAGTGAAGAAAATGTAAATCTTAAGAAAGATTTGTCTGCCTCTAGAGAACAAATTATTCTCATTGAAAATAAACTTTCTGAGGCCAAGAAATTAGAAGAATCCCTAAATGGGAGAAGCATCAAACAGATGGATATTACAAGCACAGTAAATGCTAGACTTAATAGCAAACTAGGCTTGGGTGCTTCATCAAGTGAGCCACCTATGATTAAGAAGAACATATTATCTACACCTATAAAATTCATCTCTGCTAAGAGCAAAGAGGTTGTAGGTATAGATAAAAACATTTCAAGTAACACTGTCGAGAATAGCAGAATTCTGCAGAATTCGTCGAACGGAGCTCGACGAAATGTATCCACTTCATCGAACGGAGCTCGACGAACTTTGAAGACAGATTTTCTATATAGTCATTATATGAATGGCGCTCGACGAAATCTCAGTCATTCATTGAACGGCGCTCGACGAACTCAGCCCAGTTCGTCGAACAGAAACTATACAGCAAATCTGAACAATTCTTATTCTTCGCATTCTAAAAATCCTTTCACTGAATGGATAATACCTCTAAGGAGATATCATCCACAAGGTTACAAGGACCAACCTGAAATGTCTTTTATTTCAGATTTTTGTGGAAATACAAAAAGACCCAAGGTAATCTGGGTCAAGAACAAATAGATTGTTTTTTCTTTTTGCAGCTACACAGCTGTCCAAGAATAAATGAAAAATGGTATTTGGACAGTGGATGTTCAAAGCATATGACAGGAAATAAGTCCAACCTGAACAACTACAAGGCAAAGCTTGGACCAAAAGTAATATTTGGAGACTCCAACTGTGGACAGACAAAAGGCTATGGAAAAGTCAAGGTTGGAGAAGTCACCTTCAAAGAGGTAGCTTATGTCAAGGGACTGAAGCACAACCTCATCAGCATAAGTCAGTTATGTGATGAAGGGTATCAGGTAACTTTCAATAAATTAAAATGCCTTATTAAATCTTCTGATAATGTTATTGTTTTATCAGGTATCAGGCAAGGTAATATTTATTTAGTTAATTTCAATTCATCTAAATCAGAAATTTGTTTATTTAATGAATTAAGCAAACTAGTGAACTTTGGCATAAAAGATTAGGACATGTATACCTTAGGACCATTGCTAAATTATCTAAGGACAATCTTGTTAGAGGTTTACCTTTAGGTTCATGCAAGAAAGAAGGTCTTTGTAGGGCATGCCAACTAGGTAAGCAAACTAAAAATAGTTTTAAATCATTATCTAAAAGTGATTCACCTAGAATCTTATATTTGCTACATATGGACCTTCTTGGACCTATTGCAACAAAGAGTTTAGGGGGGAAGTCTTACACTCTAGTTATTGTAGATGACTTCTCTAGATTCACTTGGGTGTTCTTTTTGAGAGAAAAGTCAGATAACTTTAAAGTTCTTACAGACTTTCTTAAGAGCATAAAGATTGAGTACTCTACTCATATTGCATTGATCATAAGTGATCATGGCACTGAGTTTGAGTCTCTTCTCATGCAAGAATTCTGTGAGAAGGAAGGTATCAGGTATTGCTTCTCAGCTCCTAGAACTCCTCAACAAAATGGGGTAGTTGAAAGGAAAAATAGAACTCTAATTGAATCAGCAAGAATATTACTTGCAGATGCTAATTTGCCCCTATCTTTTTGGGCAGAGGCTGTTAGTACAACAAACTATGTGCTAAGTAGAAGTTTGATACACAAACTTAAGGGTAAGACTCCTTATGAATTACTTAAAGGGAAGAAACCTAAAGTTAGCTATTTTTGAACATTTGGGTGTAGATGTTTTGTTCACAATAATGATAAGAAATATCTTAGGAAATTTGAACCAAAATCTGAAGAATGAATTTTCTTAGGTTATTCTTTAATCAGCAAAGCATATTGGATTTATAACAAATCTTCTCTTAAAATTGAAGAATCTATGCATGTTTCTTTTGATGAAACTAATATGTTTTATAAGGAGAAGAATTCTTCTACCATAGAAAATCTACAGATACCTACACTATGTGAGCAGCTAGATCAATTAGCTCTACGTAAAGAAGGATTGCTAAATCCTGTACAGTAGGATGCTGAAGATAGTGAAGAAGATTTTGCTGACAGTTCAAATCAGATTACAGCAGAACATCTTCCACATGATATCACAGCTGAACATATTCCCCAAGTGGAAATCATTGCTGATCCCACTATGCCTGTTGATTATGTCAATATTAAAGATCACCCCAGATCTCAAATAATTGGATACATATCAACTGGTGTCCAAACAAGGCATCAAGCAAATCAGAATATGATGCATACTTATTTTCTCTCTCAGATTGAACCTCAATCCCTACAAGATGCAGAACAAGATCCCAACTGGATCATTGCTATGCAAGAGGAGCTCAATCAGTTTGAGAAAAATAAAGTTTAAGAATTGGTTCCTAGACCAAAGAATCATCCAGTCATTGGAACTAAATGGGTCTACAGGAATAAGCTAGATGTAGATGGCAACATTGTGAGAAACAAAGCTAGACTAGTAGCTCAAGGATACTCACAGGAAGAAGGAATAGATTATGATCAGACTTTTGCACCAATTGCAAGGTTAGAAGCAATCAGTATCTTCCTTGCATTTGCTGCATAAAAGAAATTCAAGGTTTATCAAATGGATGTAAAGAGTGCATTTTTGAATGGAGAAATCAAAGAAGAAGTCTATGTGGAACAACCACCAGGTTTCATCTCTCCAACTCACTCTTCTTTTGTATTTAAGCTTAAGAAAGCTCTCTATGGTCTTAAACAAGCTCCCAGAGCATGATATGAGACCTTAGCTAGTTTTCTTTTAGAGAATAATTTCTGTAGAGGCATAGTAGATAAAACTTTATTTTACAGGATACATAAAAATCAAACCTTACTAGTTCAAATATATGTAGATGATATTATCTTTGGCTCTACTGATTCAAACTTATGCAAAAGATTTTCTAATCTAATGCAATCTAAATTTGAAATGAGTAGTATGGGTGAACTATCATACTTCCTTGGTCTTCAAGTGAAGCAAACCCCAAATGGAATCTTCATATCCCAATCTAAGTATGCTAAGGAATTAGTGAAAAGATTTGGTATGTCTGATTCTTCCACCATGAAAACACTCATGCCCTCTAATGCTGTTGTTGATACTGATGAATCAGGGAAACCTGATGATCAGAAGGTATATAGAGCAATTGTTGGCTCATTACTTTATTTAACAGCAAGTAGGCCTGATATAATGTTTGCTACTTGTATTTGTGCTAGGTTTTAAGTTAACCCCAAAGAATCTCATCTAATTTTACTAAAAAGAATTTTGAGATAGATAAAGCGTTGCCCTAATCTAGGACTTTGGTATCCAACAACATCAAAATTTGAATTAACTGGATTCTCAGATTCTGATTATGCTGGATGCAGAGTAGACAGGAAAAGCACATCAGGAACATGCCAATTTCTTGGTGATAGGCTTGTGTCTTGGTTTTGTAAGAAACAAACATCTGTGTCTACATCAACAGCTGAAGCTGAATACATAGTTGCAGGCAGTTGCTGCTCACAGATATTGTGGATACAAAATCAGCTCCTAGACTATGGTGTCAACTTAAATAATTCAATTATATTTTGTGACAATACTAGTGCAATATCTATAGCACAAAATCCAGTTCTCCATAGTAGGACTAAACACATAAAAATTAGGCACCACTTCTTTAGGGATAATGTGGATAAAAACAAAATTTGCCTATAATTCATCTCTACTGATTTGCAAAGAGCTAACATTTTCACCAAGCCCTTGGATGAAAAGAAACATATATTCTTTATAAATCAGCTAGGAATGATAGATGGAGATTCAATATGATAAATAAATTAAAATTTCTATTTATCCCCTCATTCCTTATCATATCAAACTACGTTTTTCTGATTATGTAAATGCCTACAGAATTGTTTCTCTTTCAAGTTCCCTTTGCACTTGATCTGTATTTTATTGTGCAGGAACAATAACAATGACAATCTTGCATCCTTACCTACCTCCATTAAATGTCCCTTCTTCAAGGGGCCTAGCTCCAGGCCTTCCTGAAACTAGGCAGGGGGAGAAGTTTTTATGAACAAGCTCCATTTGATGCACTGTTCTGCTCAGGGGGAGTTGTTCTATAAACTAGGCAAGGAGAGAAAGCTGAAGAACCTCCAGTCTCAGGGGGAGACACTTTTAGGGGGAGTTGTATTATGAAGAAGCTTGATAAAGCTCACAGCAGTTTGCTGTTTGCAGTTTCTGTTTCAGAAAAAATTCAGATAAAGTTCTTGATCAAGTTCAGATGCAGATACAGCTCAGAAGAAGAATTTTGATATAGCAAATTCAGTATCAGTTATTGCTACAAGCTCAGTAAATCAGAATTCAGAAAAACTCAGCTAAAGACAAATTCAGAAAGCTGATTTACATAGCAGATACAGTTCAGACAATTTCAGAATTCAGAAAGAAAGAATTCAGAGAAAATCAAGGTTCTGATTGTATTTCTATCAGTTTTATTTTCATTAAAATGTTTCAAAACTCAGAGTACTATTCATTTTATATCTGATGAAATATTCAAAATATATCAGATATATTCATGCTCTGTTGTTTTGCTGTATTAGTGTTTGTTTATTTTCAATTTTTGTCAAATAGTGTCCTAACCCAAATAGGGGGAGATTGTTGGAACAACCCTATTTCTGATTTGGGCTAGGATCACTATCTGTTGACTAGGATCAAAGTTGACCCCAATGTATAGTTTATGGGTCAAGAGTTTAGGCTGTTAGAACTCAAGAATTCATTCAGATTCCGCGTTCGACGAACTCCACACTACGTTCGACGAACGGCTATCTGCGTTCGACGAACGGCAAGCTCTCTGCGTTCGACGAACGGCTTGCTTCAAGCTCGTCTCAGCGGTCGATGATCTCGTCTCAGCGCTCGACGATCCCATCTCAGCGGTTCAGCGGTCGACGAACAGATTGTTACAGCGGTCGATGCTTTTACTCAAGCTCACCGGTCGACGCTTTTACTCAAGCTCAGCGGTCGACGCTTTTACTCAAGCTCAGCAGTCGACGTTTTTATCCAGGCTCAGCAGTCGACGAATACTTCCGTTCGACGAACTCAACTCTGCGTTTGACGAATACCTTCAGATCGACGAAAGTTCTCACAGGTCAACAAAATTAATTATTCCAGCAAGATTCTTTTGAGGTCGACGAAGTAAATGTTGTGTTCGACAAAAATCTTGAGGTCGACGAATCTGCGTTCGACGAATTTTATTCAGATCGAAGAATTCTTATTTAAGCTCAGAAATTTCAGAAAGATTATATTCATTTCATTCTCTGAACTCAGATCGACTAACAGCAACAGCTCTTTCTATCAGATCAAGTAAGGAAAATATATTTCCTTTTATTATTCCAAGATTATAGCCGTTGACATCCAGCAGAAAAGGACATTTCATGGAAAAGAAAAAGGCAAACGGCGCTGCATATGTACTGTTCCCAGAATATCTTCTCAGATATATTATATTCCTTAATATAAGGGATTTGCAATTAATGTCTGTCTGAGATTCAAAAGAAAATAAGGAAGAAGATGTAGTAGATTAATATACAGCAGATCAATATATTCAGTTACACACGACAACGAATATACAGAATATTTTTACAGTTTTGCTGTACAGAAAAGAACAGAGAAAAAGAAAGAAAGAAAAGGAGACAGGAAGAACAACAGCTACACAGATCTTCATCTTCCTCCTCCAGTAGCAATTACACACTGAGAACATCTTCAACATTCTTCTCTCAGTCATTTTGCTGCAAGTTTTCAGATCTTCAAAAGAGCAACAACAATTTGAGAAGCATTCTTGTCTCTCAGATTCATCTGCTACAGGAAGATTATTTCTTCAAGAAAAGCTCCAGCCATTCTATTGTCAAACAACTTCATATCAGACAGAGGAAGCTTTTCAACATACATTCACTAAAGTCTTCTCTCATCATCTTGACAGAGAAGAACATCTAAACCCCTCTCTATCCCATCTTATGCATGGTTAAAACTCCCTTCAAAAGTTGACCTCCTTGGTGGCAAGACACCTGATCAAAAAATCATGTTGGTTTTGAGCACCTGAACAAAAGCTCTGTGGTGTGTGGACACCTGAACAAAATCACCTTGGTGTGAGGGCACCTGATCAAAAATCCTAGTGGATCCTACCAAGTGTGGTAGAAGAGTAGACGTACCTAGGTTATTGGGGAACTACTATAAAATTCCTTGTGTCTTCTGTGCTGTGAATTTCTATGTTTTGTTGTTGTGTTGATTTCTTTATTTAGTTTTTACAAATCACTCTATACACATATATATCACTATTTTAATTCCGCTATAAAACTAAGGGAAAAGTTTTAATACTCTATTCACCCCCCCCCCCCCCCCCCCCCCCCTCCCCCCCCCCCCCCCCCCCCCCCCTCTAAAGTTAATTTAAGATCTAACCTCACTTTCAGGTTGGCTTTAGCCGATCTCTCCCAGATACGGCCTCAAGCCGCTCTAGCCAATCTATCACCAGAAAGGCCTCGAGCACCCCCAGATCTACTCCCTAGACCCAGTCGCCAACACGAGGCAAATTACTCCCTAAGTCCAACCTAGACCTAGTCGCCGTGTGGCGAATTCACGAACCGATTACAATGATAAAATAAAAGACAAGATACAAAATACAAATATAAAACTCGCTATGAGGTAATCTGAAGGAGACGCCGAAGAATCACTGAAGATCATTGAAGTCCAAGCGTGCGTTCTTCGCGTTGAGTTTGCGTGTTGATCCAAGCCTCCTTTGATTCCTCCTTTTGAAATATGAGTGGGAGATGTGTTTCTCTCGAAATACAGCCCTCACAAAGTTTCTGAAGTGCTGGAATAGGGCTCCTGGCAATCAGTAGTCGGAGAAAACAAAATCCTCCGATTTATAGAATTTAAGCTAACACCGGCGTTAAGTCCTAACGCCTGGCGTTGACCATGTATAGCAATATATTAATGGCTCAGATCTTCAGAAGAGGAAGGAGATTCTGCACTTTAGGAATGTTTTATTTTAGGAAATATCAACGCTAGCATTAGGGCTAACACGATGCGTTGGGCAAATCATTCCTAAGGTTCCTCCTGCAATCACGTCTGCTTTCTCCTTGCCAAAATCGTTGATCGGATAGCGCCTGGCGTTAAAACTAACGCCTGACATTAAGAATGCCATTTTCATCGAACGGATAGCGCCCGACGTTAAGATTTAATGCCTGGCGTTAAGTTTCATTTTTAATCAGCTGGCACCCCAATTCGTCGAACAGATAATTTCGTCGAACACATTTCATCGAATGGGCTTCATCATTCGTCGGTTGAAATTTCGTCGAACGCAAGATCGTCGAACACAGTTTCTATTTCGTCGAGCCCAACTTCCGTTCTCAGCGGCTTCATTTCGTCGATCGCAGCTTCTAGTTCGTCGAACGAAAATTTCGTCGAGCACATTTCGTCAAACGCCATGGAATGCATTTTGTCGAACGCCAATTTCGTCTAGTGCTAACGCCCATCGTTGAGCTTAATGCCTGGCATTAACCAGTTTTCAATCCTTCAGCTTGTGGTTAGTGCCAGACCATTGTTTCAGCAACCTGGTGTCATAACTGTCCAATCCTACATGCTAAAAACACAATTACAACAAGATCAAATACAAGTAGGATTTGTTTTTCTCAAATCAAAGGGATGCGGAAAACCATGTTCCAACAATCTCCCCCTTTTGATAATAACAAATCCAATAGAGATAAATCAGATTCATATATAAAGAATTTGTGTTTTTATAAAGTTATATGACACCCAGTAATTATAAGATAATGATAGGAATTATAGTTCATTGAACATTGTGCTCCCCCTTCAAAAATGCTCCCCCTTAGTGTATACTCACATAAACTCTATACATGCTCCCCCTTAATCTAGTGAATCCTACTCTGTTAATCAATATGATTTAGCATTTTATTCTCCCCCTTTGTTATTAGCAAAAGAGGGTGGAGTGAAACAAAACTAGAATAAAGAAGACAAACATTAAGACAACTAAGAGAGGATTAAGAGTTTTGTGAAAACATAAAGTAAGTCATAATCGAGCTAAGGGAGAGAGTAGCACTACGGAAAAATATATGATAAGCATGAAAGAACAATATTCAAAGATTATACCACAGGAATGTAATCACTTGATTTGCAAATTAATTTTTAAGGAAGAATATTACTTGTTAAAAAAAGATGCAGTAGTGTTTTACAAGCACAAGTGAAGAGAGACCAAAGAAGTGAGCATGATAAACCATGGTAAACGAAGTACATGATCAAAAGAGAAATGCGGAAAATAAAAACAAAACAAATAAGAGTAGTATTTTTATTATAGTTTGACCATTCCAACAATATATGTTTAGACTCTTCACATTTGAGCATTTTAACTCTGAAAATTTTCATAATAAATAGGCAAGCATGAATTAACATATTCAAATAGATAATAACTACAATGTAAGCAATTCGTATTTCAAGTAAAGAAAACATTGTAGAAATTATGCATTGCAATCTAGTGCTTTTACTTGAGTTTTTAGAGAATTATATAATGTTTGCATTAGGATCCAATTCTCATGAGTAGAAGCTTTATGAAAAACAATGATGTGTGCATAAGGTGTTTTGATAAAAGTATACAAGTGAAATAATCAGAACACATGACATATGTAGTGAAATAGTAACAACAACAATAAGATTGTAATCATATAATTACTTTCACACATCACATCTAGAATAAAATTTCAAAGCACATAACATACGTACAACTAACAAGGTGCTTCGCCCACACAATGCTCATTAAGACTTATCAGGGAGCGGAGTATTGCTTGGGGGTTCACATAAGCATTTTTTTTATAAAAATTATATTTTTAGTGATCCGGTGTACAAATAGAAGTGATAAAATGAAATATGTTTGCACAAGACACTTTACAATTCTTTCCAAGGTGCTCCAAAGGTCTCCGAATTCATTTGTTGTTGCAAACATCTATATTATTGAAATAACACTTCTACATCGTGCATGAAATTTATTTTTAAAAGGCGGTGTAGGTAATTTTGACATAAAACTTAATATGTTAAAACTATTACACTACACAATCATGCAAGACTAAGATTATGAGCCCATGTAGATTACCAAAATAGTGAGTATATAATTCATTCATTAACATAAAGCATTACTCATACTTAGAGGCATGCTAGGCAATCATACATAATTTTCTATAAACTATTTCATTGCACATAATCAGATTAAGGTCAAGGCATAAAGATAAAATAATGTTTAGGAAATTTGAAATTAAAATTAGACACTGAAGAAAATCTTTAAGTGTATGTCTAATCAATTTTGACCATTTAAAACAAAATAACTAAGATATTTGCTCTTGTGAAGTCAAGTAGTCAAACCATAATTTTGTAAATATTTAAAACAAAAAAATGACAAAAGCATATTATTGATCATTTTGAATTTTTTTTTGTATTTTAGAATAAAATTAACACATTAAGAACAACATAATTTTGAAATCAAGAAAAATAAACTGAGAGAATTCAATAGAAAAATATCAAAAATATTGAAGGAAAAATCAGAATTCCAATTTGGCCGAAATAGCTAACGCCTGACAATAACTAGTTAACGCCGAAACAGTACTTGATTTTTGAGAATTTTTGAATTTTTTTCTTATGGCCTAGATGGTATGTACATAGACCATCATATGGTAGAAATTTCAGAGACGTTGAAAATGGTTAGAAGGCTATTCAAGCATGTTTTTGTTTGTTCAAAAATTGTTTTTATATTTTTATGTGGTTTTCATATACTTGTGTTTTACAAGATCATTAGAGCTCAAAAATGATAAAATATGCAAACCACAAAATAAGCATGTTCGATCATAAACAAGAATGCATGAATAATGCAATATATATGATATAGGTATGTCCTAGATTATAATTCCCTAACTAAATGTCTACACGCAGGCCCCGCTATGGTGAGACACATAATGTGGGAGAACGATCATGGACATCCTAAGCATTTTGTTCTTTTTATATTTGATCTTATTATGGAATCAATTTATAAGCTATGACTTTTATGCGTGATTAATTTCTTATTATATTTGATATTAAAGCAACATAGTTTATTATGAGTTTTAACTTTCAATTGTTCTTCTTTAAGATTGATTCATTATGGTAATAATAAGATATTTAGCATGGATGATAATATTTATTAGTTGATAATGCTAGATATGCATTTCGTCGAACGCCGATTTCGTCTAGCGCTAACGCCCAGCGTTACGCTTAACGCCTAGCGTTAACTAGATTTCAATCCTTCAGCTTGTGGTTAGTGCTAGACCCTTGTTTCAGCAACCTGGTGTCATAACTTTTCCAAACCTACATGCTAAAAACATAATGGCAACAAGATCAAATACAAGTAGGATTTGTTATTCTCAAATCAAAGGGATGCGGAAAACCATGTTCTAACAGGAGTGTTACGACGATACTATTTTAGTTTAATAAGCATTCGTGCTCCGAATCGACCTACGTAAGTTGCGTTAGACTCGTATGGTTCTTACGAGTGCAACGGAACTCATTTTGTTGCAATCCGAGGTCGTTTGGAGAAAGCAACTATTTTGAGTAATATCGAGCGTCGCAACAATGCCATTTTTTAATATTGAGTAAATGAGCTCTGAATTGAAGTCTGTCAGTTACGTTAGACTCGTATGGTCTATACGAGTGCAAACAAATTCATTTTCCTCAATTCCTACGTCGTTTGGGCAAGCAAATAAAAATAAATGCTCATAAAATTATACGAGACCTCGAGATGCGTGAACGCTGGATTTCAACCACATCACATCAATGATAACTCGACACTCACTGACTGGGACCCACATTGACTTTGATATGCATAGGGGACCCACTTTGGGTTGACCTTGGTCAACCCTCCTCAAAAGAGTAATTTTCTTAAAATCTAAACCCACTCATTTAAGCTAACCCGACTCTCCCCATGCAAATAAGCACTAATCCCAAAGCAGGCCAAAGGAATTCAAGCATGAGGCAGCCCAACTCCAAGGAGTTGAATAGATATTTTTAGGTTTGGACCAAGGCTAGCTCCAAGCCTAGCCAAAACCAAACCCAAATCTAGGCTACACCTAAAGTGGGATGAGATATTTTAAGCCCAACCCCACCTACCACTAATCCCACCAGTACACTCCACGCTCCACTCAACCCTTGCCAACTGCCCATAAACTCAACTAAGGTTGGCTTACCAAAAACTTGGATTTCTTAACCGAGAGAAGGAAGGATAGAGGGGGAGGGGGGTTTCAACACCGGGCTACCTATATAACTCCTCCCCTAGCTCAAGTGAAGGGAGAGCTCCACCTCCAAGAACCATCATCGGTAACTGGAAGCCCTGTCGGTGCTGGGGAAGGAGGAGGAGGGAACCCCGAGCACCACCTCCAGCCACCCTGCTCGGGAAGAACTCCCGAGCCCATCCAAGGTAGCTGGGCAGCTCCATTTGCCGGAGGAGAATCAACAGCCCCTCTGACAAGTCTCCGGGCGGTGGCACCGCCGGGAAATGAAGCTCCAGCGGTGCCCGAGGTGGATTTCCCTGCATCGACCCATTCTGGCGGCCTCCGATGGAGTCCTACCGTCGGACCACCGATGGAGGGTGCTCCTGCCACCGGCAAGCCGGTCGGAGGCTATGGCGCGCCGGTCCAACGACTGGCCGACGGTGGCGAGAGCCCGTAAGCTCTCAGCCACTGCACCCTACAACCACCGTTGGATCTTATTATTAAGATCCAATGACGCTGATCTTCTCGATAATCATTGACCCCTCCCCACAGCGTATCGGTTCCAGATCCTCCTTGGGGTCATAGACTTTCGCTGTGTGGCTTAATCTCAGCACAATGATTGCTTCCAGATCCGTGCAGACCGATTCTTATATGATATGCTTGTTTGAATTTTTTGCGGCTTATGCTTAGATCAAAACAAAAAACTTTGAACATCAAAGTGTTAGAACTCGTCAATATCTCTCTCCAATAAATTTTTTAGAATTTTGTGAGATTAATAGATATTTTTAATAATTTAAAAAGAGGGTAAAATTTCAGTTTTTAAATTATTAGAGGGCCTAAATTTATGATAAAAACTTGGAAAAAATTTGAAAGACTTCTAAAACCGATATACACTTTCCATAAATATTTAATTATTTTTGAAGCTCAAGAACTTCATTAGAGGCTAATACTTAACTCAATATGTCTTGAGAAGCTTCTGGGAGTTACTCAGGCGTAGCCAGGTTATATGGTTTTAAAATTCATAATATTCTGGTCATATCGGTATTTTAATAAGTTATGATTTTTGTAATCAGTTTTAAGAAACAAGAGCGTGATTATTAATTAGAAATATTTTAAAATACATATCTAAATTCACGGGTATTCATAAATAAATAAAAATATTCTTATCATATATGAAGTACTACAAGCGTGGTTGGCTTGATCAAATGATATTTTGAAAATACCGTAAACTCACAATTTTGAACCAATTCGAGCCAAACGAAGGGCGGTGGCATTGGTGTCATGTTGCTTCATGCACAGGGCCCTCCTGAGTCCAAATTATGGATTGACAATCGACCATGGGGTGACGTCTACAACCCCTTAGATCGCTGGTGGCCTTCTGATATCACTTTTCCCTCCTCTAGAGTGTTGGATCGGTAGGCGCCCTTAGAGGGGGTGAATAAGGGTTTTAAAAACTTTAGATATAATTTGAATAACTTTGAAAAAGCTTTGATTATTAAACTAAAGAAGATCAAGACATATTAAGTGAAGTAAAAGTAAAGACATGATTTTATTAACTTAAGAAATATGATTACAAAACTTGATCTCTTATCGAAGCTAGAAATCAAAGCTAATAGAAATAGACTCGTTTTGTTTTCTATACCGACTCGTATCCCCACGAACTGGTTGGCTTTAGCCGATCCTTCCCCGGATACGGCCTCAAGCCGCTCTAGCCAACCCTTCCCCGGATATGGCCTCGAGCACCCCCTAGACCTACTCCCGAGACCTAGTCACCAACACGAGGCGAATTTCAGCCCTAAGTCCTACCCAGATCTAGTCGCCAACATGAGGCAAATTCACTAACCGTTTACAAGAAGAATATGAAATGAAAAGACAATAATGTAAAACTCCTTCTATGTGGATCTCTTGGAGAAGTAGACGAAGACGCAGAGTATGATCGTAGTCGATGTGGTCTTTCATCATGATGATGACGCGTGTTGAAATCTTCTCCACGGATCTCCTTTAGTCTTTATGGATTTGTGGGAGTATCTCTCTGAAACTTCCTCTCTATGTTGTGGCACGAAGCTCTGGAATTCTAGATCTCAAGAGGCTTAGGAAGTCGGAGCCAAGATGTCCTTTTTATAGACTTAGCGCTAGCGCCTGCGCTAGTGCTACCGCCGACGCTATCCCATATTAAGTAATATTTTGCGCGCGAGAATCTTTAATCCGGGGAAACAATTTCGCCATTCCTCTTGTGCTCCGCGCTACCGTCTGCGCTATCGGCTACCGCCACCGCTATCCCATATTAGGACACATTCTGCGCGGCAGAATCTTCAATCCGAGGAAACAATTCCTCCTTGACAACTATGTGCGTCGCTACCGCCTGCGCTATCGGCTACCGCCAGGCGTTATCTCCTTCCATATGTGCTCCCAGAATTGCGCTATCATCGCTAGCGCCAGGCGCTAAGTGCTACCGCCGACGCTAGTGGGAGACTTGGAATTGCTGGCTCAAAATTGGGGGCAACCATCCTTGAGTCATGTGGACTTTGATTTCCTGCACACTTAAACACACAAGATCAAATACACATAGGATTTGTTATTCTCAAACCTAGGAGATACGGAAGACCATGTTCCAACAAACTCCCCCTTTTGATAATAACAAATCCATTAATGATAAATCAGAGCATTAATAAATAAGCATGATGAAACTATATTTGTGTGTGTGTGTGAGTGATGACTTAGGATAATTATTGATTTTAGCATTTAGAATTGCTCCCCCTAAATACATGCTCCACCTAAGTGAATGCTCTCCTAATATGTAAGCTATCATCTTAATTAAGCATTATAGTTTGATAGTAGATTAATATTTATCATGTTAGTTCTCCCCCTTTTGTTATTAGCAAAAGCGGGTAAGGAGGCACCACTAAAAAGTTGATAAGAAGATAAAGACATGATCGAGCTTGTAGAGAAGGAAATGATAAGGAGTTTTAGAATACTTTTCATTTAAATAGATCAGAGTTTGAGTATTACAACATTTACATAAATCAGAGTTTGTAGTATAACCAAAGTGTAATGATTTTCAAGTAACTAAAACTACCCAGACAATATGTCTACACCCTAGCCCCGTACTAAGTGACGGATGGGCATGAGGAGCTGCAAACATGTCGTAGGTTGGGGTGCTAGTCCCATGTGCAAACACTAGACAAAAACTCAACCTAGTACTCTTTCCCCCCAGTGCCTCGCAAGGCCCCACTGGAACCCTCCCCGGTTAAGGACAAGACATGACTAGAGATAAAGGTTATCTAATGTCTACAACCCTACGCCCCCGCTATGGTGAGAAATGAAGTCATGGATAATAATTATTGGAAACATTTAAGCTTTTTAAATCTAATGACATAGCCTATGGATTTAAATTTTTATTTGAATTTATGAAAACACTCACATGGCTATTTTGAAATCTATTCATAAATCAGAATTTTAGCATTACAATATTTTTATAGAAAAAAATCAGAGTTTTTAGCAAAAAAGAAAATATTCATGTGTAGAGTGACCAATATAAAATCTACCAAGCAAGTCTACCATTTGTTGAAAGGAATTTTGGTATTTAAGACTTTGATATAAGCATGAGAGCGCAAGGTAGAAATATATGGTGATGATGCGGAAGACTTATAGAAATACAAGAAACATCTTATTGTAATGATGATCCATAAAAAGATATATGAGTTAAATTTCATAACGAAGATGTTTTTGTAAATCATTGTTCAATTAAAATCTTCAATAATGTAACCAAGCATGAAATAATGTCACCAAAAAAAATTACTACAATGTTATTTTAATTCATAATTTCAAATCATACCAAACATTGTATATTGCATGCTAGGTTATCTAGTGCATTTCATAAATAAAGAGTAGTATAGAATTTGCATTAGGATCCAATACTCATGAGAAGAAGTGTCATGGAAGATAATGATGTGCACAAAAGTGTATTTTGAATAGAGTAAACAAATGTTTTAATCAAAAATTCAAGTAATATATAAAATAAAGAGCACAATAAAACACAAATAATTTTACTTCCACTCACTTCAATGCAAAAAAAAATGTACAACTATCAAGGTGCTTTGCACACACAATGCTCATTAAGACTTATCAGGGTGCAAAGTAGTGCTTGGGGGATCACATAATTTTATTCTTCAATATTGATTTTTTTTATTGTGATCTGGTGTACTTAAGAATAAGTGGTTTTCATTTTGAAAGAAAGTTATGGTTTGCACAAGATACTTTACTATTCTTTCCAAGGTGCTCAACCTCACAACGCTTATTAAGACTTATCAGGAGGTTCAGGTAGTGCTTGGTGGAGTTATCTTTGACATATTATTTTATGTTGTTTTGTACAAAGTTCTCCAAATACACTTGTTTTTGTAAACCAATAATATTTATGAAAAAATAACCACTTTTCTCAACTTTTAAAGTGCAAATAAAGGAGTGTAAGTAAGATACTTGTGCAAATTTTAATTCATTGTACTCATACAAAACATATACAAGCATTCTTAGATTAAACACAAATGTAAACAATGCCAAAATAAGTGAGTGAATAAAGATCATTATCAAACATAAAACATTTACTCAAACTTAGAGGCATGCTACGCATAGTTCTACACAACTTTCAATATATTTGATGCACATATTAATAGATATATCAAAGCATGATGATATCAATGTTCAAAATAGTTTGAAAAGATAAATTGCAACATTATAGAAGTTCTAAATAATGGATTAATTCATGCTTGATTTTCAATGAAGTCCATACAATGTTTTTGATATTTTTTGAAGAATAATTTTTAGTTAAAGTTTGAACTCATAAAATTGATCTTGGACTTCCCGAGGACTACCTTGTGAGAGGTTCGCCCGGTACTAGGTGATATGATGGGATGATAGCCCAAATCACCCTTTAGCAAGATACAAGTAGAAAGTTAAGTTCAAAAATAACAAGTTTTGATATTTTTTTGTTTTATATTTTTGTATTTGATTTTTGCTTTTAGAAATAGAATTTAAGCAAATGACAAAAAAACACAAAGGCAAAACATATAATTTTTTTGTAACTTGGCTTTTGTATTTTTGTATTTGATTTTTCAAAAATCAAATTAAGCCAGAAGTGCAAAAATAAATAGTTTATATAGAGTAGTATATTTTTAATAATTTTTCAAAATTTTAAAATTGCAGAAAATCAAATAGGTTCGCTAGCGCCGGCGTTAGAGCTAGAGCGGGAAACAGTACCCGATTTTTGATGATTTTGAAATTTTTAATTGTTGATCTTGATTAAGTGTCATAATAGTAGTTTCATGCTGAAATTTCAGATTTTTAGGAAATGTCTAGATAGTGCAAATTTCATGAAACATTAGCGATTTTGTATATGACTTTTCCAAATAAACCTTGCAAGTGATATATTTCATTATATCTCCATTTTAATATTTTTAAGGCTTTTATTTACCAATGTAGTTTGAAAATGATAGGAAATGTAAGCATGAGAGGTCATGAATGAACAAATCAAATATGCATGATTTTAGAGATTAACAATAATGTTCATGCACAATCATACCATGGATAAGCCCTAGATGAGAATACCCAGCTTGTATATCTTGGTAACCAAATAAAGGCATACATAGACACAAATATTCTTTAGGCGACAATGTTAGTATGATAAGTTTGAGATTAACGTTATACCAAGGTTTGTAACAGCCCAGGCCCATCTAGTCCTGGACTGTTAAGCGCCGGCCCAACAAGTCCAAGCGCCCGGGCTGCAGCCTGCTTAGCACACCCCAACCCTTCTCTGAGCCTGTTTCTCAGCTACAGTGGGGTGTTGGTAGCGGGGATCGAACACCCGACCTACCCTTGATGAGCCTCTTCAAACAGGACTCATAACCAACTGAGCTGCACTTTTTATGTAACGACCCTGGCCCGACCTAACCGAAGTCCTAGGCTTTAACAGGACCCCACAGGCATCGCTACCGGGCTGCAGCCCAAGCACCCCAACCCTTCTCCGCCCACTGGCGGGTTGTTGGTGGCCACAGCCTCCCTTTTGATGAGCTAAACTCGATAGTCAAGCATGCACCACGGGGACTTCCCAGGAGGTCACCCATCCCAGTACTACTCCAACCCGAGCACGCTTAACTATGGAGTTCTTTCAACTCTCATCACCAATTGAGCGTGTTTCAACTTATAGACCTAGAATGGAGTGACGATTCTATTTGATTTGATATCAGGATGAATCAAAGGTCTAAACTCGAAATAAATCTCAATATACACCAACCATTATAATATCAATTGTCATCAGTTAATATATCAATTATAATTCACATAAATGTGATATAAATAATTATTTTTAGAAGACTTTTGATAAGACTTATGATGTTAGAGAATTTTAGCAAAGGACATCAATAGATCATAATGGTCTTTGTGAATTCAATATTCATTAAGAGGGTAAATTCTTTCAATACATTTTAGTGATTTTCTTTTTAACTAATTAAGAATTTTGAATATATATATGTGATTTTTGATAGGTGAACAATAGTGATGGTTTAGATCATGTTTGACATTAATTTTTTTGTTGCGAACAAAGATAAACATATTGAAAGTTGAACTTTTATTTAGATCTTGAATTTTCTTTTAGATCATGTTATTTCACTAAACCACTTGTTGGTGAAGGCTAAAACTCTTAATGGCCAAATAACTGGATTTAATTTGAAATATCTTATAGCAAATTTAGAGTTTGATTCATATGGATAATATAAGATATTTAGAGGCAATGAATATAAGAATAAAAGAGAGGTCATCAAAATAAAATATGATTTTGAATTTTGATCAATTTGATTTTATAAACATATTGAGCTTTTAAGAGATAAAATCATATTTTTAATACTATATAGGATGACCAAGACATGATAGATCAAAAGAAATAAGAAAACAAGAAAAATTAAAAGACATGAAAGCATATTATGAAGTAGAACTTTGTAAATTTCATTTTGAAAGGATTCTACTTCATGCAATTGATGATACCTAATGAATAAGAGTTTTAGGTATCCAAAGGGGACCATGTGGGATGGTTCCTTTGGGTACACAAATATAGCGAGATGGTTTTTGGGGAGACAAGTACGAATGGACCCTTTCACGTGGAGTTAATGTTTCATCTTTAATTTCGGGTCTCCACTCATACTTAGGTTTAATATTATAATTTTGCATTAAATTTCCATATTCATTAAACTTAGACTTAAAATAATGATGACATTTGAAATTATTTTTCATAGGAAATTTTTGCATATTTGATTTTACTTTAGGAGATACATAATTTTGTAAATAATGGTGATTTTGATTTAGATTAACAAATCCTTTATGTTCCTTACTCCCATTATTAAACTTAGTTAAGATGTTCATATTCATATTGAACTTGTTTTTAGATATAGTTTGATATTGTGAATTTGTATTTACAATTTTCATAAGTAAGTTGATTTTTGATTTTAATTCATCATTCTTGATCTTTAAATTATGTCTAGCTTTATTATAAGCGATTGTGTTATTTTTAAGAGTGGAAACAATTGAATCAATATGATCTTGATAGTTGTTTCTATATTCATCAAATGTTTCATCCATCTCTTTAATTTCAATTTTATATTCTTTACACTTAGTACAATCATTTATCAAAGATGAATTTTCTAAACATAATTTTTCATTTTGTTCTTTTATAAAAATAATTTCTTTTTCAAGTTCCTTAAATTTTTCTTTAATATCATTACAATCAAGACAAGGTTTTGTATTTTCAATTGAAGTGACATGAGTAAAGCTAGATAAATTAGATTTTGATACTACATTAACTTTTGCTTTTAAATTTTTATTTTCAAAGCGCAATTTGCAATTTGCATTTTTTAATTTCTTAATTTTGCGCTTTGTAATTTGTAGCAATTGTAAAGTAGAAATAGAAGTACAAAAGATGGGATTTGATTTCCTTACATTGCTTTCGGGAGAGGCACGATTTGAGCATATCGTTTCTCTTACATCTTTTTGGCACTCCTCTTTCGAAGACAGTACTTCTTCTTCTTTTCTATTTGATGTGTGCTCCATTGATCCGTCATGAGAAGAGCATTCTTGAAGACTTATGCAAGCTTGCATATTCTCCGATTCTTGCGATTGTTCCATACCTATAGAAGGAGAATCATACATTTCTTCAAGAAATTTCCATACTTTGTATGCACTAGAAAAACAATATATTAGTTTGAAAATATCTTGAGATAAAGCACAAAAAATATAATGCATAGCTTTTGCATTTAGGTGATGCTCTTGTTTATTTGATTCGTTCGCTGGTCTAACTATTGCTATATCCCATGCATTGATGTCTAAACTTGTAATAAATTTTTCCATTAATAATTTCCACCCTTTATAATTTCTCCCTTCGAATAGAGGTGGTTTAGGAGATTTTTCTTCTTCATAAAAATTTACCCCACTAGTAGAAGCGAGATCATGAGACGCCATTATTCCCGGTTGTTAAGCCGATTTGGAATAACCTCGCTCTGATACCACTTGTTGGATCGGTAGGCGCCCTTAGAGGGGGGTGAATAAGGGTTTTAAGAACTTTAGATATAATTTGAATAACTTTGAAAAAGCTTTAATTATTAAACTAAAGAAGATCAAGACATATTAAGTGAAGTAAAAGTAAAGTCATGATTTTATTAACTTGAGAAACATGATTACAAAACTTGATCTCTTATCGAAGCTAGAAATCAAAGCTAATATAAATAGACTCTTTTTTTTTCTATACCGACTCGTATCCCCACGAACCGGTTGGCTTTAGCCGATGCTTCCCTGGATACGGCCTCAAGCCGCTCTAGCCAACCCTTCCCCGAATATGGCCTCGAGCACCCCCTAGACCTACTCCCGAGACCTAGTCGCCAACACGAGGCGAATTTCAGCCCTAAGTCCTACCCAGACCTAGTCGCCAACACGAGGCGAATTCACTAACCG
The DNA here is from genome assembly GCA_033032865.1 of Dactylorhiza incarnata. NCBI lineage: Eukaryota > Viridiplantae > Streptophyta > Magnoliopsida > Asparagales > Orchidaceae > Dactylorhiza > Dactylorhiza incarnata. The sequence continues at coordinate 8,551,233 of JAWHQI010000058.1, read as the reverse complement.
TTTACAAGAAGAATATGAAATGAAAATACAATAATGTAAAACTCCCTCTATGTGGATCTCTTGGAGAAGTAGATGAAGATGCAGAGTATGATCGTAGTCGATGCGGTCTTTCATCACGATGATGACGCGTGTTGAAATCTTCTCCACGGATCTCCTTTTGTCTTAATGGATTTGTGGGAGTATCTCTCTGAAACTTCCTCTCTATGTTGTGGCACGAAGCTCTGGAATTCTGGATCTCAAGAGGCTTAGGAAGTCGGAGCCAAGATGTCCTTTGTATAGACTTAGCGCTAGCGCCTGTGCTAGTACTACCACCGACGCTATCCCATATTAAGTAATATTTTGCGCGCGAGAATCTTTAATCCGGGGAAACAATTTCACCATTCCTCTTGTGCTCCGCGCTACCGCCAAGGCTATCGGCTACCGCCAGCGATATCCCATATTAGGACACATTCTGCGCGGCAGAATCTTTAATCCGAGGAAACAATTCCTCCTTGCCAAATGTGTGCGTCGCTACCGCCTGCGCTATCGGCTACCGCCAGGCGTTATCTCCTTCCATATGTGCTCCCGGAATTGCACTATCATCGCTAGCGCCAGGCACTAAGTGCTACCGTCGGCGCTAGTGGGAGACTTGGAATTGCTGGCTCAAAATTGGGGGCAACCATCCTTGAGTCATGTGGATTTTGATTTCCTGCACACTTAAACACACAAGATCAAATACACATAGGATTTGTTATTCTCAAACCTAGGAGATGTGGAAGACCATGTTCCAACATAGAGCACCTTCAGACTAAAAATAAATGAATATAAAGTGGCACTGGTTGAAATTAAATTATATATACTTTGTTTGGTTGAATATAAAAAGATTAATTCAGGTAAATAATTTTTTTTTACTCTGCATGATTTTTGTTAATATATTAGAATGTAAAAAAAAATCAAATTCGTTGCAACAAGCAGATAGGAACGACCACAACAAATGAGCAAAACTCCTCCCTAATAAAACAAATAGTTTCTCGTTTTTGTTCCAACCACAAACAGTTTAATAGTGGATTACTTTCTTTAGGCATTTCGAATCATATAAATTAATACCCACACAAGGCTCTTAGCACAATCCATCTCCTTTGCAAATTATTCAGTTCTTTTCGTAGAAGAAAGAAAAATGACGATGGCGTTTAAGAATTTTATCATGGCTCCTCTCATCTCAAATGTTATAATGGCTTTTGTCTCCATGAGAACTGCAGAAGCCGGATGATGTTATTGCAAGTGCTTCACCTTCTGCAAGGTAACAATGCCGGGGTACAAAAATTGTGGGCAGGACTGCAAGCCCCATTGTCTCAGTTTGGGGAAACCAAAGACGCCGCAAGAGGACGATGAGTCCTGTCCCACAAAACTTGGTCCTGAATATGTGATGTTCTTGCGAGATCTCGGGCTTATTGTGCCTCCACGTTTCTTTGAGAAGGCAATAGGCAAAGTCAATCCTTGAGAGTTCATTGATATTTTTATTATTCTCAAAAAAATATAATAATAAATGTGTGTATGCATGCATTACACATTGTTACGTGTAAAAGAACTATGTAATCATGAATTAATTATAAATGTTATATAATACTTTTATTTATCTTAAGTCTGTTCAAATAGTTATTGTGTGCATGGCAGAAATATTGTTATTGGAGGATAATTGGGTGCCTAAATCATTTATTACATTGGACCCCATTTTGCATCAATTAGGCGCGTAGACAAATTTCACAAAATTGCTAACACGGGTGAATAAATAAATTGTGGGATAACAATTCTTGACATATATAATCTCTTACAAAATTAAAAAATAAAGTCATAATTATATTAATTTTTTGGCATACATATCTAGAGTATTCGGCAAAACACATGATTTTCAGGAGTTCGTTAAATCTAAAAAGCTTGTCTGGAAGCCGATCTAACGAATTTAGTTGATCAAAATTGGAGCTAAAAAGCCAAGCCCTGACCTGACCCGTGCTCTAGAATATGGCACAACTACATGTGTATAACAGAGGTGGCATATACCTCTCAACATAGTGACCTCCAAATCTATGATAGACAGTCGTCCTTTGGGTGCTATCGTTAGCCCTAGTTGTTCTCTCAAATCATTAATGACTTTAATTTTAAGAGCTTCTTCAGAACGGCTGTAACTTTTATTTTTTCTTAGGATCACAGATATAATATTGTTTTTCTTACTTGGGTAAGAAATATACACAAATAATTATGTTCAAGTGTCACTGTTATATGTGTACTATATATGAGTGAAATACCTTTTGGTGGAACATTCAACATTCCAATTTTATATTTTTTATAAAAAAATTTATACAACTTTTTGTAATGAGAATTAATTTGAGTTTTTACTTTATTTTCAAAGTATGTCATTATCCTTTCAATTTTTATTAATTTTTGTATTTGACAAGTCAAAAATTTATACGGCAATGATGAACAACATATGTATTATTGCGTCGGGGCATGGGGGAACCCCAAACACGAATATTTATTCTCATGCCTATTTTATTTATATATATAGGAATTATAGTATTAACTCAATCATATTTTAAAACAACTCGACTTGTATAATATAAACGAATACTGAGACTACCTTGATGTACTAAAATAGTGATATCTACTCTGATAATCCACGACAAACTTAGGAGTGGAAAAGGGCTGCTAGCAAGAAACAACTGTCACTCCAAACCTTCGTAGCCACTTAACAACAACATCTAAAAACGAATTTGATTTTTTTTATAATATGTAGATAGTTTTCTTATAAATAGTTATTATACATTATGAATATAAAATCATAGAATTAGAAAAAAATTAAGGTGTTAGAGTGAGAAAGCATGCAAGAACATGCACCCACACTAAGTATGGAATTATCCTTAATGTGTGCAGTAGTAATTAAATAATTAAAAAAGTAAAACTCTAAGGCCCCTTTTTTATGTTTATGTCCACCATACAAATGTAAAACGACGTCCGGTATCTGCACATAATCTGAACTGCCCATACAGTATGAAACATAATCGACTGATTAATTATATCAAGTAAATTGTGTCGATGTTAATTACACCCCAATAATGCGCATAATTAACAAAATTGGAGCATACGATTATCATTTCTAACAAGTCCTGAAGCCCCTTGTTCTTCTGCTCCAAGACTGAGATCTCGGTCGCGTCTATGACGTCGGCGGACTGAAAAAATAAACTAAAGTTAGAATAAAAAATCATCTGGCAAAAGACAAGAAGGAGGCGAGCTGAGTTTACCTAAACCACGTCGCGCACCATCTTGGCCTGGCACAACTCGACGAGCTGTTCTTTAGCTGCCACAAACCTATCAATGGACTCGGCCAATTCCACCTTAACCCCCCTGCCCCCTGCCCCTGCCCCGCCATCAGCTTGGCAGATTCAGCTTGTTGCTACGCGGCCTTCGTGGCAGAGTATAAGGCATATTTGTGTCGACCATCACCTTGCGGCAACGGAGATGCTGCCTCACCAGCGGGTCGGTGATCTAGACTCTCCTTAATACCGTACATGAGGAATGCAATGTGAGGTTTTTGGATGGCGCCCTTGCGAGGTTTTCTGCATCATCCCGCCTATAGACAGTGTACAAAACATTGTGCGCGTCGTCGTCCGTGTCTTTATCACCTGCCTAGGAGGGCATGAAAGAAAATCAGGGCCATCATGGTCGCGAACCCATTAAGGTTGATCTGGGAGGGGACTAGGATGAAGTGGTTTAGCATCCGGAGAACCTCTGGCGGCCAGAAGGGGAGGTGAAGTCCCATATCGAAGTCAGCCAAGGGGATGACGATCTCGTCCACAAATTGGGAATTGAGGAGTTCATCGGGTCCAGCTTGAAGAAGCCTTTTGGCCATCACTGTCGTGAGGCTCTGGAATGGAGCGCTCTTTCGAGCCAAGTCCAAGTTACACAAATCGAGGTCTTTTTGACCTCGCGAAATCATGTGATGGCTGATAGAGTGGAACGTCAAACAAAGAAATTGAGGCTCGTTTATAGGTGAGTTAAAAAGTACTGAGTAAAAAATAATACACCACAACTTATTAATAAATGCTTGACAAAAAAGAAAGTTCAGCGAGGTCGTTAAATTAAATCATTTTCATAACAATACAAGGATAAATATTAGTGGGGAGTTCTTCAGGGCAAGCGACAGGAATTATAGAGCTCATCAAGCGAGATGTATGCGGTCCACCAGCTGACCTCACAGGAAGCTCGTAGCTCCTCCTAAGCCTTTTAAGACCCTCAGTATGATGGCAGATGATCTCCTCTGTCCGCCAGATGTGGTCAGATATCCTCGACACATTGTTAGGAAGACTCATGCTCAGGTAGAGATGGCGGGCGTCATTCTTGTCGGGGATACGCGTTGTAACATCCTCATTCTTTCTAGACCCCTTGAACTAGGGTTAGGGTAGGAGTGGTGAGTAGAGTTCATGGGATGATCCTAGGTCAACCTAAACTGAGAAAATTGCTATAAGCACCCTAAAAGTGCACAGGTCAACCTTGGCCAATTTACTTCAAATTGGACTCACCAACTCAAGTTGAGCTTACCAATAGGTCCCTAACCCTAAGAGAGGCCCAAGTGATCCAAAAGCCCCATCATAGGGTGTCCAATTTTGGCCAATTTGACCAAATCAACTTAGGTCAAAACATGTCAACATAGGCCAAATCATCTCAAATTGGATCAATTAGACTTCATATGATCAAATTGGCCCCACTAATGTATTACAAACCCTAATTGGGGTGCAATGAACCTAAAGCCCCATCACGGGGTCACCTATTGACCCAAATTGACCAAAGCACCATTTAGGCCAACGTAGGTCAATCCTTCAGCAATTGATCAAATTGACCCCCAAAACAGGAAATTGACTTCACCCCTAGTATTATAACATCATAGAGGACCTAATGGACCCAATGGAAAGGGTCAATTTTGGGAAACTAGGCCAAATTAAAAAAATGCCCCTACAAGCAGTTATTAGCAATTAAGCCCCATATGACCCCACCAAGACTTAATTCATCTTGGAATACGTCCATAGAGTCGATGAAAACAATATGGGACAGTCACATTGGTTAGGGTGAGCTTGGGTCAAGCCCAAACTCAAAAAGTCCCAATTTGGTCTATTTAAGTCAAGAGAGCTCAAATCCAAGCTCAAACTCATTGGATTTAGCCCAACCCTAGAACCATTAGGCTCAACCCCACCATATCAATCCCATAAGGGGGCTGAATTGCCTAGTAGCCAATTGGGCCCAAGGAGGGTCCATCATGGTGGTGGCCGGCCACCACCTAGAGGGGATCCAAGGAAGGATCCACGGATTGGTGGCCACATGGCCACCGTCCATCCTTTTCTGTACTGCTTCCAGCATCCCCAAGGAATCCCAACAGAAATTGGTAAGGTGGCAACTGATTAGAGGGGGGGGGGAGTTGTATGGGAAAGGAGGAGACCGACTACATTAATGGCAACCCAGGAACCAAACCCACACCAAGCCAAATTCCTTTCGGCTGGCTGAGAATTTGAACAGGGGAATTGATTCCTGATGAGTTGTAGCTATGGCATTGGTTGCCATGGAGGTGGAGCATACAAGAAATCGCTACCTTCAATGGTTGTTAACAAACGAAGCATCCCCAGCCGAATTTGACTCCTCCATCAGCTCCAAAATACTCTTGGCAGTTGAAACAAAGCCTTACTTCATCCTTTTTGATGGAGAAACAAAATCTGGAGGTGGGAATCAAGCAAGCTCATCGGCCATGGCAAGCTGGGGATCCCCTTAACCTCAAGCCCAATCAAGGCAAGTTTTCCTCCTTCTCTCCCCTGGTGCTAGTCTTCCCTCTATCTTCTCATGCATTCGATGATGAATTTGATTGTTTCCCCTTTTGCCATTTCCTTGTTCCTACTCGCAAAAACAAAAACAACGGGAGAGTAATCCTGGCCACCACCAGCAAAACGACCACCACCATTCGACAGCCCCGAGTTGTCCAGAGGTGGGGCGGGAGGGATTGGCCGGAGAAGGCCGAAGTTCTCTGGAAATAAGGGACAAAATCGGCCTAGGCACGGTCGATCTGGACCCTTTGCTAGCTGAGGAAGAAGACCCCCAGCCGTCTGATCTGTGATGATCAGCTAATCGCAGACCTATTTAATAACTAAATGTTTTATTAATATAAATTCCTGATCTTCAAATATTTATAGAAAATACCTAAAGGCAAAATCATAAAAAGTGCTCAACATGAAAAATGAAGATCTAGGTGTCTACTCTTTTTAGAAATTGACTTCACTACATTTGGAGCATTGTAGCTCCCTGTGCACCCATTTTGGTGTAGGGTGTTCACTTTGAACCCTAGACACCATTTTGTGTGCCCACATCAATTGGCTTGCCCAAATGAGCTGAAAATTGATACATTCATGAGTCATACTCTCTTACACTTCTGGTAAAAATTTGAGAATTAATTTCCCTAAAGATTATTTGAAAATTCCATTAAACTTGCATATGACAATATGTAACATCCCCAATCCTACTAGACCCCATGATGATTGAAAGTGACGTATTAGACCTTAGATTTACTTTAGAAGGGGGGTGAATAGAGTATTAAAAGGGAAGATCAAATCTTGACTTATCTCATAAATGAATAAGTATTGAATAGATCCATTGCTGAATAGTTGATAACTCATCCTTCAGAAATTTGTCAAGCTAGAGAAGAAAATTCGTCGAACTGAAATCTGAGTTCGTCGAACTGAATTAATTCGTCGAACACAAAGCTGAGTTCGTCGAACTGAATCTGGAGTTCGTCGAACTGAATTAATTCATCGAGCACAAAGCTGAGTTCGTCGAACTGAAGGTTGGAGTTCGTCGAACTGAATTAATTCGTCGAACGCAAATTTGAGTTCTTCGAACTGAAAGCTGGAGTTCGTCGAATTGAATTAATTCGTCAAACACAAAGCTGAGTTCATCGAACTGAATCTGGAGTTCGTCGAACTGCGAGAAAATCTGCTGAACTGGCTGGAAGACTGAATTCGTCGAGCTGAAGAGCAAGTTCGTCGAACTGAAGCATGAATTTCATCGAACGCAGAATGGATTTTGTCGAACGCAGATTGAAGTTCGTCGAACACAGAAACTTGAAATTTTTCCTAAGTTCTAGCTACTCAAACACAAGTCAACCATGGTCAACATAAAGTTTTAAGGGAGTAATTGAAAGACCAAATGAAATCCAAGTGAACCAAGGCCCCACCTCATGCCTAATCAGCATGGCACAAGCCTATTGGCACCCCATATTTAAATTTGGAGAGAAATGATGATCAGGAGGGGCAAAAATGCCATTTTTCCCAAAAATCTTAAAGGGAAAATGATGTGAAGTGAAGGAGCTTCCATGGCCCCCGCCACCTCAGCCCAAGCCCCCCCCCCCCCCCCCCAGTCGAATTCCCCAGACCATGAACAATCTTTTTAGGCATGGGAGCCGCTCAAACAGTAGCATAGGGGAGGTACAAGCCATGGCCGAACATTCCCTTTCCATCCTCCATATACAACCACTTTCCCCCTCATCTGGCCTTTCCGTCATCTTCAAAAGGTCCTAAGAAGTCAAGCTAGCCTCCTGGAGCAGAGCTTTTGGGGGAGAATCGGCAGATCGGGAAAGCTCGTCGGAGATGGAGAATTCCATGGCCGCACGCCGCAGCACACGCCGCCGAGCCACAATCGAGGTCATTTCTCCACCTCTCCCTCTATGCTAGCATCTAGAACCACCTAGGAGAGAAATTGGGCTCAGTTGAGCCCGATCCCATGTGAGGAAGAGGAAGATTTTCCGAGCTTTTCTCCTAGCTCGGGATCGCCGGAGGAGCTATCTCCGGCAGCCGTGACACCGCCTGACGGTAGCCACCACCTCAATGAAGGTGGTGGAGGTGGTGGTCGGCAGTGGTGGCCCTCAGGTGGCCGGTAAATGAAGGTAGAAGTCGGCCCAGCTGGGAGTAATGTTGTCCGTCGGCTGGAGGAAGGAGACGAAATCAAGACCCTTGATTTCAGGTGATGGTTATATGCAGACCAGTATTTATATATTTTATTTAAATCTGTCACACTATATACATAAGATTAAACTCAATATTTGGGCTACTTAGAGGCTGTTTTAGGAAAACGTGCCAGAGACAACTTTTGTAGGCCTTGATCTCTACTTTCCATAGGGCTTTGAATCACACCATTTGGTGACCTAAAGTCCCTTGTAGGTCTATTCTACCGAGAAATGTACAAAAGGGTGTTCAGATTTTATTTTGTAGATCTAGACTTCATACCTATATGGATGAGCCTAATATTTTAGCCATAGTTGTAAATAGTATAGACTCATCCCATGCCCAAAAATCCAAATTGTAGGGCAACATCTTTCTATTATTTTATGTTAAATGTGATATTTCATATTAATGAAATATTTATGGTTAAATATATGCAAAGTGACCCAAATCATGGGTGGTATAAGGGTTAGACCCTATTGAGTAACATGTCAAAATTTGGGACCATTTGGCCCACTTTAGATCATATTTTCTCATATTCATAGGTATGTGATGTTTGGAGGGGTGGTGTGCACATAGCACATTTGGGTATTTTTTATAATTTCATCGCTATGGCTCGTAGTAGGCTCATGAAATTTTGGTAACACACCTACCAGAGAGAAGCGTATCATCCTTAGAAATATTAGGATTTTTGGAAAGAAAAATCCTCAATATTTGGACAATAATGAATTTGTCACATAAATATATTAATCAAATAAAAGTGGTCAAACAACCTAGGAAAAATCCGATTTTCTGTCAAATTATATCTTAGGATGTTATACATTTCTGTAAATTTTGTTGGAATTTTTGGAATTAATTTTCTTGGATATTTGTGAATAATGAATTTTGTCACAAAGTGTATTATTGGAATAAATATCACCTAAAACCAAGGGAAAAATTCAATACCCTGGCATGTGATAGTTTAACTTGAATTACAACTCTGGAAATTTTGGCAGAATTTTTAGAAGTCATTTACACTGATAATTACCAAAAACACCCTTTGGCACACTTATGTATTAATGGAACTTACATGATTAATATTATCTGGAAAATTCTATAAATCTGGCTGGGCTTTATTTTGATCATCAACAAAATATGGTAATTTTTATAGAATTTTTGGAGCAATTATTTTAGTACTTACTGTGTAATGTGCCCAATTGATTTAAAAGTTTGAATATTTAAATAGTGGTCTTAAACATTATGAAAAATTAGGAAATTTAGCCAGCCATGATATTTATGCAATATATGTCACTGATAATTTATAGAGAACATTTTGACTTCAGAACATTATACTTCATGTGTAAGGTGAGGTGTGCATAATCATTAAAATATTTTTATAAATGGCCAAATTAGTTGAGAAAATTATGAATTTTTTACCATATTGTGATTAGGTCATTTTTGATCTATGATAAAAATCTTAAGTCATTTGGTCATGTTTTGGTGATGTTCACATTAAGAAGATTCAAATTAGCCCAACGTAGAGTTGGTCTGCGTTTAGCAAAAACTTGGGGTAGTATCTGAAAGTCCAATTGAATATCAGTTGAAAGTGAGTTGATATAATCAACCACGCTTTGATACCAATTGAAAGTGAGGTTAGATCTTAGATTTACTCTAGAGGGGGGTGAATAGAGTATTAAAAACTTTTCACTTAATTTTATAGCGGAATTAAAATAGTGATATATATATGTGTATTGAGTGAGTAATAAAAGCAAACATAAAGAGAGCACACTGCACAGCACACAGAAAACCACAACACAGAAGACACAAGGATTTTTATAGTAGTTCCCCAATAAACTTGGGTACGTCTACTCTTCTACCACACTTGGTTGGATCCACTAGGTTTTTGATCAGGTGCCCTATCACCAAGGGGTTTTTGATCAGGTGTCCACACAACAAGGAGCTTTTGATCAGGTGCTCTAACCAAACCACAGGTTTTTGTTCAAGTGCCCTGCCACCAATGAGTTAAATTTTGAAGGGAGTTAGAACCCTGTACAAGAGGGGATAAGATTGGTTAGATGTTCTTCTCTGTCAACATTCTGAGAGAAGACTAGTGGATTGATGATGTAAAGCCCCCCCTGTCTGATATAAAATGTTTGAGAGTAGATGGCTGGAGCTTTCTCTTGGATGTACTGATCTTCCTATAGCTGATGAATCTGACAGAATAAGTTCCTCAGATTATTGTTTCTCTTTGAAGATCTGATCTAGCAGCTGATGGCTGAGAGAGTTGAGTTGATGTTCTCAGTGAATGAGTGCTGCTTGAGGAAGAAGATGAAGATGATCTGTAGAACTTTTTCTTTCTTCTTCCTGTATATTTTTCCCGACTGTTTCTTCTTCCTCTTTCTTTTTCCTGTGCAGCTATTTTGTGATATATTCTATAATGCTGTAGCATAATAATCTATTACTTCTGCTTCTTCCTTGTTCCTCTTAGATTATATCTATGATTTGAAATTCAAATCATCTGAGAAAGGAATAGAATAATCTGTAATAAATCCTTCTTGGGACTGCAAAGGTAACCAAAATGATTTTGCAGAATACTTAATTCCTTTTCCGTGAAATGTTCCTTTTCCATTAAATGTCAACGTCTATAATCTTGGAAGAAGAGAATAGAAAGGAATATAATAAGTAAGGCAGAAATCTTGTCTTATCTGGAATATAGATCCGTTGTTGTAGATGATCTGAGTTCAAAGAAATTAACTGATCTTCTGAAATTAAATTTGTTGTCAGAAAATTCGTCGATCTAAGATTGAAATTCGTCGATCTCAGAGATGAGTTCGTCGATCTGAAGATATTCGTCAAACTCAGACTGAGTTCGTCGAACGGACAAATTCGTCGACCGCTAAGCTGAGTAAAATCATCGACCGCTGAGACTGAATAAAATCGTCGACCGCTGAGACTGGACAATTTCGTCGACCGCTGAGAGGAGTTCGTCGAACGCAGAATGAGTTCGTAGAACTGAATATTTCATCGACCGCTGAGCCACTGAGCCGCTGTGAATTGAAGATCATCGACCGCAGGAGCATGACGTTCGTCGAACGTAGGATGTAAGTCGTTCGTCGAACGCAGATAGCAAGCCGTTCATTGAACACAGAATGTAAGACGTTCATCGAACGCAGAGTGTAAGCCATTCGTCGAACGCAGAGAGCAAGCCGTTCGTCGTACGAAGAGAGCAAGCCATTCATCGAACGCAGTATGGAGTTCGTCGAATGAAGAAACTGAATCATTTCCTTAGTTCTATCAGCCTAAAACCTTGACCCATTGACTATACATTGGGGTCAACTTTATCCTAGTCAACATATAGTGATCCTAGCCCAAATCAGAAATAGGGTTGTTCCAATAATCTCCCCCTATTTGGGTTAGGACACTATTTGACAAAAATTAAATAAAACAACAAAACAACATAGCATATATATGTCTGACAGATTTTAAATATTTCAGCAGATATGAAATTATGATACTCTGAGTTTTGAAACATTACAATTGAAGACTTTTGACTTTCTGAATTCTGCTTTCTGTATTCTGAATTCTGATATTGTTGTCTTTTCTGATTTTTTTGAATTCTGATTTGCTGAGCTGTAGCAATAACTGATACTGAATCTGCTTTGAATCTATTGCTTCTTCTATATCAAAAGCTGTATCTGAATCTGAACTTGAACATGAAAACTTTATCTAAATTTGCATTAAGCTGGAGCCAATATTGCATTTGAAATTTGCAACATATGTAGCGTCTTCATAAAGTATCTCTCCCTTTCATAAAGCATCTCGATCCCCCTGAGACTGGAGCTTCTTCAGCCTCTCCCCCTGCCTAGTTCATAGAACATCTCCCCCTGAGCAACTACATCATGTGGAGCTTCTTCATAGAACTTCTCCCCCTGCCTAGTTTCAGGAAGACCTGAAGCTAGGCCCCTAGAAGAAGGGACATTTGATGGAGGTAGGGAAGGATGCAATATTGTCATTGTACCTGCAAAGTATCTCTAGTAGAGGTGGTGTTCTCTCCTCATTTAATAGGTTAGTTCCAACAATGCATGGACTCTTCTGTTTTAAGAGAGGATTTGTTATAAACCCTTTATGCTTTATTAGAAGGAAAATATCATAGATTTTGTTTCAATAGGTTTCAATTAATATGATGAATTGCTACAGCTGTTAATGGATTCTAAAGAATTTTTATGATAGAAATTTTTTATAGATTTTTGTTGCTACAGCTGTTAATGGATTCTAAGGAATTTTTTCTCTTCTCAGAAAAACATTGCATGATACCTTCCTTCTTACAGAATTCTCTCATCAGAAGAGATTCAAAACTCAGTTCCATGTTCATTTCTGATCAATACAACTAGAGTAGAATACTCAAATCTTGATGGACCTGAGAAAGTCTGTTAGAACATGAAGTTATCTAACTTTGTTTTTAAGATAAAAAAAATTTAAGTGAATCTTATAACTTTTTGTTTGATTACAATTGGAGTTAAAAGATTTATAATAGGTTTAAGTATTGCCTTATAGTTAATTATATTGGCCTTATCTGTTAAGGTATTACCAAATTGAAAGTGAATTGATATTGGCCTTTGTATCTAATAAGTGTATTACCAATTGAAATTTTCTTTTACCAATTGAAAGTTTTCTTTTATGATCATTAAAATATATGGTTTGATACCAATTTAAATTTTTCTTGATAATCATTAAGATATATGTTTGATAAACTATTCTGATTTCGTCGATCTCGGGTAGACAAAGTGCAGTGATTTCATTGATCTTTGATTAAGGAATAGTTATATTTATTCTCTGTGTTCAGAGTTCGTTGAAATCTGATTCGTTGAGCTCTGATCTCATGAAGATTATGCTTAATTTTTGTGTTCGGCTTTCGTCGATCTACGTTCGACGAAGTCATTTGATTTAGTCATTCTCTGTTCGTCGAATTTTGTTGAACACACAAAATTTTAGTGATTTTTACTAAGTCTTCTGCTACTTCTTTTTCCATAGTATAGGCAAATTTTATAGATGTAGTTGGACTATTTTTCTTTTGAAAATGAGATATATTAGATGAAAATCTTAATCTATGTTTGCTGCCATTTCATCTGGCATTGTTAGTGCTTGTGATATTCAATAATTTGATATTTCTTTCATTAAGAGTTTGTTCAAACAATTTAGCCTTAATTGAATTATTTTTTAAAGGAATAATTTGATCTTTTGTTGTTTTTAAAGTATTTTCAGAAGTTAAGTTGTTTATTTCTGTTAACTTTGTTCTGAAAGATGTGATTTCTTTCTCAGATTCAATTAAATCTAAGCAGAGAATTTTAAAATCATCTTTGAAATCAGTGGAATTAAAATCAAGGTTAGATACTACCTGATCTGCATCATTTTCAGATTCTGATTCTTCAGAATTGTTTCCTAAGACATTGATAGCCATCATGCAGAAGGTTCTTTCATCTGCATCATCTTCATCATCACTGGAACTGGATGAAGATGCATGATCTGAATCATTGTATGAGTCATATATAGCCATCTAGCACTGATCTTTGTCATTTGCATCATTTTCATCTTGAGATGAACTGGATGATGACTTTGTATCTGCATCACTTGAGGTGGAAGAAGATTCAGCTACCATCCTTGTGAGGGAGTTCCAGATGTCTTTGCTGAAGTGCAATCAGCAACTCTTTGATAAATGCCATTTGACATTGCTTGAGCTAATATGTCCATAGCCTTGGCATCAGCACTTTTTAGCATCTTTTGAGCATCTGTTGATGTTGATGAAGTTGAAGGTCCTGTCAAAATGACATTGAAAATATCTTCATCAATTGCATTCATATATAATCTAATCCTTGCCTTCCATAGTGCAAACTTATTGAGATTGCACATAGGAGGTCTTGTGCTGGAATATTCTTTGTTTTGTGTCATGAGTTTTTAGAAAAATAACACTCTAGAATAAAATAAGATCTAATTGATCTTTATGATTCAGGTGTTAGCCTGTAAATAATCAATCTACCTCTGATACCAATTGAAAGTCCAATTGAATATCAGTTGAAAGTGAGTTGATATAATCAACCACGCTTTGATACCAATTGAAAGTGAGGTTAGATCTTAGATTTACTCTAGAGTGGGGGTGAATAGAGTACTAAAAACTTTTCACTTAATTTTATAGCAGAATTAAAATAGTGATATATATATATATATGTGTATTGGGTGAGTAATAAAAGCAAACACAAAGAGAGCACACAACACAACACACAGAAAATCACAACATAAAAGACACAAGGATTTATATAGTAGTTCCCCAATAAATCTGGGTACGTCTACTCTTCTACCACACTTGGTAGGATCCACTAGGTTTTTGATCAGGTGCCCTATCACCAAGGGGTTTTTGATCAGGTGTCCACACACAAAGGAGCTTTTGATCAGGTGCTCTAACCAAACCACAAGTTTTTGTTCAGGTGCCCTGCCACCAACGGGTTAACTTTTGAAGGGAGTTATAACCCTGTACAAGAGGGGATAAGAAGGGTTAGATGTTCTTCTCTGTCAATATTCTGACAGAAGACTAGTGGATTGATGATGTAAAGCTCCCCCTATCTGATATAAAATGTTTGAGAGTAGATGGCTGGAGCTTTCTCTTGGATGTACTGATCTTCCTGTAGTTGATGAATCTGAGAGAATAAGTTCCTCAGATTATTGTTAGTCTTTGAAGATCTGATCTAGCAGCTGATGACTAAGAGAGTAGAGTTGATGTTCTGATGCGATAATTTCGGCAAGTGCACCGGTCGCGCAAGTAATAATAATGGGGAAGACCCCCGAGTGTCGGTCTCTCAAGGAACACAGTAAGGTGGAGTTAGGTGTCGAGGAAGGACTTGAGATCGAAGTCCAGCAATAGGTGGAGTGAGGACGAAAGGGATTTGGATTTTGGAAAATAAAATAAAACAACTACAACTACTCCTATACAATGTTGCTATGCAATGCTTCGCTTGGCGGGATGGAGACTAGGCAGGCCTTGGGCGCGCTGCGTCGCAAGGGCGGATGGACTAGTAGGCAAGCGGAATCGAACTATGCAGGCCTTGGGCGCGCTGCTTCGTTAGGCGGGATGGAATACGGGCCGCAATGCCACGCTTCGGTAGGCGGTTGGATGAGTAGGCTAATGGAATGAGGGTCGCAAGCACCTCGTCGACAAGCATGCCACTAGCAATTGCTAGTGCGGCACCGGGCACGGTCGTGGAGTGGAAAATGGATGGGGGCACACCTCATTAACACATATGAACTAAATAATTCCATAAACATGAAATAAACAATAATACACATAGTTCATAGCATTCATCATCTAAATATAGAGATTACAAACAACTACAACCACACAAGTAGAAGAAAAAGGCAAGAGATACGACCGAATCCGGAGTCTCGTTGTAGATTCACGATAGGAATCGTTGGGTTGTTAATCCAAGTCCTAGCTCGGTCCCAACTGCGTCCGGGGTAGAGGAGGGCTGTCACACCTCCCAATGGACCCGTCTTCTCCAGCGCTTTACCATCCGGCCACGTCTAATGCGAAGAACTCCTTGCTTGGCGATGAAGATGCGTGGAATCTCCTCCTTGAAGCTCTTGGATGATGGAGGAGGCCTAGGGGGGGCGGAGAACCAGCGGAAAGGGGGCGGAACGGCGGAGTCGGGCGGAAAAAACGGCGAGATCCCGACCTAAATCGCGAGCAGGGCAATTTATAGGCGCTGGAATAAACAGTGTGCACGATCGTTGGCGCACGACCAGTGGTCGTGCGCACTATCATCCTGTGATCGTGCGCCTGCCTGGACGGAGCCTGCAAGGGAAAAAGATTATAAAATACAATGTTCGCACGACCAGTGGCGCACGACCAGTGATCGTGCGCGCTATCGTAAGTGGTCGTGCGATAAGGAAAACAGAACTCAGTTTTCATGGGTTAAGTGCACACGATCAGTGGCGCACGACCAGTGGTCGTGCGCAACAGAGCCAGTGATCGTGCGCTGTGTTCCTGTATAGAATTGTACCGGAAACACCTGCACGACACCTGCTCCAGCATACAACACTAATCAAACCACTGAAAGTGACACTTAACCATGCATGAAAACTAAAAATGAAGATAAACAAGAAATAACACCAAAACGGGCCTAGAAGTGCACATAGCATGGAATAACAAATATGAGCTAAAACAGGGCTAAAGTGCAGTGCATAGACTAGAAAATTGGCTTAGATGAGTCCATATATGTGTATATAATTGGGACTCATCACACCCCCAGACTTACCTGTTTGCGCGTCCCGAGCAAACAAATTCTAAGCGAACGGGGAAAGAAAAGTAGATGGCTTAAATTATAATACAGAGTACCATGCGAAGTCGCATGCTCACGTGCATAAGAAAAATAGTAGAGAAGATTTCTCATTATACACAAACAGTTTATATATTTCTAAAAGAGTAAAAGCATATTACAACCACTCAAAATGGTGAACAACGGTGAATCATCCGGTCATGCATACGGAGAAAGTAAACTAAGCGCTGAGATGAGCATTGCTCAAGATCGGGATGCGAGACAAACTCCACTGAAATCCATCAGTGTCGGTGACCATAAGCTCGCCCGGTAACATTCTCTCCACGACACTAGATTGGTTCATAGCGTGAGTCGGTAGCACTTTAGGTTAGAGATGGGGCTTGGGTTACGGTGAGGTAAACAAAGATAAACATGGAGGCTAAGCACACCTAACCCAACATGAGCATAAGATAGAGCTACCCGCACGACGATAATAAACAAATGCACCACACCCCCATACTTGGACTTTTGCAACATAGGTGTGTGCACCGCCTACTCCCAATACATAATTTTTCTACATGATTTTTCAATAAACCTCATTTTTCTTTTCATTTTTTTTTCTTTCTATCTTCTTTTTCTTGTCTTTTTTCTTTCAGCAAAATTTTCAAATGAGCATATCCACAGATTCACATAATAAACACCACAATCAACGCCTCCCACAATGTAAATAAAACTACAACTAAAGCTCAGATTTGGGTGTGCGACTAGGTTAGGCTTTTAGGCTTTGGTGAGATATATGTGGAGCTGAATCAAGAAAAGGGTAGGCACGAAGGGGCTAGCAAAGGTAGACGATAGGCATGAAATAAAACGTTCAACCGGGCCAAAATAATGGCCTACGTCATTCTCACGCACTAGAACTATCCTATGCCAATGCTTCAAAAATCGCTTGGGGCAAGTTCTAGCCACCGAGAAAGATTCTCCTTTCTCCCGACTCAAGAAATACGAGTCTAGCGATCGTTTACACACATCCCTATGCTACCGTTTGATTCCACCGGATTTACCATTTGAGTAGAGTAAACAACATTTACACTAATAGAAAAAAAATATAAAACCATAAGTATAAAGAGAAGTCTAATCTACACAAATTTCTATGCAACCGAGCACTCGACTAGGAGCACTACTGGAGTCAACATTTTACTCTGCTACATAGTCCTAAGCCATCACCTAGACTTTCCCAAATAAGCAGAAGAATTAAATTCATAACAGAGCAAGCAAACAGATGAGTACGCGCTCAAGTGGGTGCTGTGGTGTGCAATGAAAATGAACAATACTAAATAAATGAAATAGAAATACTTCTAGCATGCAATGCAATAGTGCACGTGCGTGGGCACACAGAACTACTCTCCCCCAGACTTACACTAAACAATCCACATAATATATGACATGAAAATCAACATAGGGCTAGGGAAAGAGAGTACCCAATGCTCAGAAATGAGCATACCAGAAGATTGGCGTGTAAGCTAAAATGAACCGCGGCATCCGCCATCCAGAAAAGATACCTGCAGGGGTCAGCTCCGCAGAAACAAAAGAAAACTGAAAAGAAATACTACTAACTAAACATGATTAGATGAAATAAAAATGCAGAAAAGAAAGATAACTACTGGGTTATTGTCATCCCAGCACGACTTATTCAAAAACTAAAGGTTCTAGCTAATGGGCGTATGAAAAAGGAAATGGACAGGTAATTGTTCTAATATGCATGTCGATAACAGGTACCGATACGGCGACAGAACAGACACGCCTCTACCCGAATAAAGATAAAACCTGCCCATCACAGGTAGAGGGAAAAGAAAGTAAGAAGAGGAGGAGGCCTGGTCCTCACTCATCTCACCAAAACTATCCTTGCCCAGCAAGGTATCGTCCACAGCAGGTCCGCAGGAGGAGAAGGCAACGAATGAGGCTTCCTTAATGGAGGAGGGATCAACCTCCTCGCATAAAAGGACACACTCATCATTGACTTGAGCACAAAGCTCCAAGTCCTCCTGAAGTACCTGTGAAGATTCAACCTGCACAGGCTCGGGTGAAGAGGGGGGATCGAGAAATAAACAAGATGAAGAACATAAATAATCAAAAATCGGGGGAGTGGTCCCGGTCTCACTCCCATCAGGTTGGGTAAGTAAAATAATGTTTGCATTATCATCAATGCTACAAGATTCGGCGGGATCAAAGGTGGCCAGGCTTAGGATTTGGACTTCCTCCACCGGTGCTGAGGAAAACTCCTCTTCACCTAGAAGGTTGTCCTCCTTCATAGGAATAGGCACAACACTCAGATCACCCACCTCATCCTGCGACACATCATCAACAATGTCGTCAGAGATGAGTATAGTATGCACAACAGGGGGAGGAGTAGTGCTCGGATAAAAGTCGAGCACCGATTCCTCACAAAGAATCGAATCCACTAGGGGTGGTGGATGCACTCGGAGAATAGGCTCAGCAATGTCGGTGCATAGATCAGCCGCACATCCGGTGACCGTATCCATGCCATTCCCTTCAAGATGTGAAGGTGACAAGGATACATAACCAGATGTTTAAGGTGTGCCGCCATAGTTAGGAGTTGGGACGATCCGGATATCCGGCTCGTCATCCTCATCCAATTGGCGAAGATACTCGGCACAGTCGGCGAAGATACTCGGCACAGTCCATCAAGACATGATCAGTGCTCCGACAAAACCGGCACTGCCTAGCGGGCTTCTTTGGCACAGCGGGTGCTGAAGCCGAAAAGAAGTAAGACCGTAAAGGCTCAGCAGAGTAGCCATAAGACTTACGCGCACCATATGGAGTATCAGACGAAGTCGGTGCTCCATATGCTGGGCTATAAGAATTATGCCTACTATTCTCCGTAGGGCATTCATCACTAGAGTGGGAGGTAGCTCCACACCAACGGCAACAGAAATTAAGATGTGCCCACATAGTGCGAAGATAAAACGATTCAAAAATAAAAATGCTATTGTGCAGAATACTACACCTAACAAAAATTACTAAAGCAACCTAATTAAAACAGGAAAATGGAATAAAAAGAAATAAAACAAAGAAATGCAATTTACAAATGGAAGGGCTTTTCTCTCAGGTTCTCCCTCTCCAGAAAACTCACACGACTGTGTTCCCCGGCAACGGCGCCAAAAACTTGATGCGATAATTTTGGCAAGTGCACCGGTCGCGCAAGTAATTATAATGGGGAAGACCCCCGAGTGCCGGTCTCTCAAGGAACACAGTAAGGTGGAGTTAGGTGTCGAGGAAGGACTTGAGATCGAAGTCTAGCAATAGGTGGAGTGCGGACGAAAGGGATTTGGTTTTTGGAAAATAAAATAAAACAAATACAACTACTCCTATGCAATGCTGTTATGCAATGCTTCGCTTGGCGAGATGGAGATTAGGCAGGCCTTGAGCGTTCTGCGTCGCAAGGGCAGATGGACGAGTAGGCAAGCGGAATCGAACGATGCAGGCCTTAGGCGCGCTGCTTCGTTAGGCGGGATGGAATACGGGCCGCAATGCCACGCTTCGGTAGGCGGTTGGACGAGTAGGCTAATGGAATGAGGGTCGCAAGCACCTCGTCGACAAGCACGCCACTAGCAATTGCTAGTGCGGCACCGGGCACGGTGGTGGAGTGGAAAATGGATGGGGGCGCACCTCATTAACACATATGAACTAAATAATTCCATAAACATGAAATAAACAATAATACACATAGTTCATAGCATTCATCATCTAAATATAGAGATTACAAACAACTACAACCACACAAGTAGAAGAAAAAGGCAAGAGATACGACCGAATCCGGAGTCTCGTTGTAGATTCACGGTAGGAATCGTTGGGTTGTCAATCCACGTCCTAGCTCGGTCCCAACTGCGTCCGGGGTAGAGGAGGGCTGTCACACCTCCCAATGGACCCGTCTTCTCCAGCGCTTTACCATCCGGCCACGTCTAATGCGAAGAACTCCTTGCTTGGCGATGAAGATGCATGGAATCTCCTCCTTGAAGCTCTTGGATGATGGAGGAGGCCTAGGGGGGGCGGAGAACCAGCGGAAAGGGGGCGGAACGGCGGAGTCGGGCGGAAAAATGGCGAGATCCTGACCTAAATCGCGAGCAGGGCAATTTATAGGCGCTGGAATAAACAGTGTGCACGATCGTTGGCGCACGACCAGTGGTCATGAGCACTATCATCCTGTGATCGTGCGCCTGCCTGGACGGAGCCTGCAAGGGAAAAAGATTATAAAATACAATGTTCGCACGACCAGTGGCGCACGACCAGTGATCGTGCGTGCTATCGTAAGTGGTCGTGCGATAAGGAAAACAGAACTCAGTTTTCAGGGGTTAAGTGCACACGATCAGTGGCGCACGACCAGTGGTCGTGCGCAACAGAGCCAGTGATCGTGCGCTGTGTTCCTGTACAGAATTGTACCGGAAACACCTACACGACACCTGCTCCAGCATACAACACTAATCAAACCACTGAAAGTGACACTTAACCATGCATGAAAACTAAAAATGAAGATAAACAAGAAATAACACCAAAACGGGCCTAGAAGTGCACATAGCATGGAATAACAAATGTGAGCTAAAACAGGGCTAAAGTGCAGTGCATAGACTAGAAAATCGGCCCAGTTGAGTCCATATATGTGTATATAATTGGGACTCATCATGTTCTCAGTGAATGAGTGCTACTTGAGGAAGAAGATGAAGATGATCTGTAGAACTTTTTCTTTCTACTTCCTGTATATTTTTCCCGACTGTTTCTTCTTCCTCTTTCTTTTTCCTGTACAGCTATTTTGTGATATATTTTGTAATGCTGTCATGTAATAATCTATTACTTCTGCTTCTTCCTTATTCCTTTTAGATTATATCTATGATTTGAAATTCAAATCATCTGAGAAAGGAATAGAATAATCTGTAATAAATCCTTCTTGGGACTTCAAAGGTAACCAAAACGATTCTGCAGAATACTTAATTCCTTTTCCGTGAAATGTTCTTTTTCCATTAAATGTCAATGGCTATAATCTTGGAAGAAGAGAATAGAAAGGAATATAATAAGGCAGAAATCTTGTCTTATCTGGAATATAGATCTGTTGCTGTAGACGATCTGAGTTCAGAGAAATTAACTGATCTTCTGAAATTAAATCTGCTGTCAGAAAATTCATCGATCTGAGATTGAAATTCGTCGAACAGAATTAGATTCGTCGATCTCAGAGATGAGTTCGTCGATCTAAGGATATTCGTCGAATGCAGACTGAGTTTGTCGAACGGACGAATTCGTCGACCGCTGAGCTGACCAAAATCGTTGACCGCTGAGACTAAATAAAATCGTCGACCGCTGAGACTGGACAATTTCGCCGGCCGCTAAGAGGAGTTCGTCGAACACAGAATGAGTTCGTCGAACTGAATATTTTGTCGACCGCTGAGCCGCTGTGAATTGAAGATCGTCGACCGCAGGAGCATGCTGTTCGTCGAACACAGGATGTAAGCCGTTTGTCGAACGCAAAGAGCAAGCCGTTCGTTGAACGCAGAATGTAAGTCGTTCGTCGAACGCAGAGTGTATGCCGTTCGTCGAATGCAGAGGGCAAGCCGTTCGTCGAACGCAGTATGGAGTTCGTCGAATGCAGAAACTGAATCATTTCCTTAGTTCTATCAGCCTAAAACCTTGACCCATTGACTATACATTGGGGTCAACTTTATCCTAGTCAACTTATAGTGATCCTAGCCCAAATCAGGAATAGGGTTGTTCCAACAGTATCTAAGCTAGTCAAAACATGTGGGAATGGAATGAAATTTGGAGCATAACATTGGGACATATATAACTACAGTCCATATGAGTGGTATGTTAATTGGAGAAAGTCTTTTCCGTGGGGAATAATGAATGAAAGTACGTCTCGATGAACAAGCGAAGTAAATATGAGGGTAACCTTAACAAGGGTAGTTACAAATAAGAATAAATATTCTGAGAAGGGAAGGTCTGGGATATCACCCCAGAATACCATCTAGTACCACTGCGTGCCCTTCACCGGGTAAACCTTGGGAAGTTCAGGACTCACCTTAAACTTCTAAGTATACAATAATTAGACAAGATTAGTCTAACTAAATTAATATGAGATATGGTAAACTTCATCTCGATTTAAGGGATGGGAGGTTGTATATCAGGACGAGTTAGTCCTGCGAGCTGGAGGCTCGGGAAATAGTATATCAGGACGAGATAGTCCTGCGAGCTGAAGGCTCGGGTGGTGATAAATTGCATGCGCATAAGAACAAATTAGTGGCTGGTCTTCGGTACTGGACCGGTCGTCACACCGACGGTAGTACGTTGACTTAGGTGGGTGTGAGGGTTTGAGGGGCCAGTAGGTTGTTTATACTGCGGTCTGGAGGACGATCGCCGAAAATGCACACTTGACCTCAAAGACTGGTGGATACCAGCAAAGAGTACGCAAGACTCTAGAGTGCACCTAGAACATGTACAGAGGCGTACGAAGGTTCTAGGCCTGGTAGTGTGTATACCCGCCTAGGAAGTGGAGTTGCCCGCTCCACTGCTGTCGTGGCCACAACGGTGGTACCAGAGAGTGAAGCTAGCTCCAAAAATCGGGAACTAAAGGTCTGTGATCACAGAGTCATGTGAGTGAGTTGCACTGTATGAACATAGCATAACATATCATAATATTCATAATACCATAATGATATACACATTTGGAGACCCTTATCATATAAATTAGTATGAGCACTTTTATATGATAAGTTATAATTCCGAAATTCTTAACTTATAAATTTGTATCTGCATTCATATAAGTTAAGATACTCTAGATGATGGTGTGGTAGATTTACCTATTACTTCAATTGCGCCACATTTATTTATTTACTGCTCATTACTTACCTGTCACTGTTGTCTTACTTACTGCATTTATTACATGTTGTTCTTGTTCTCACTACTCACTTGTCCTTTATAATGTTAGTACTATCCATGTCACCTGTATTTCTTTTTACCCCTTGATGTCCTCCGCTTCGTCCTCCCACTCGGTACCTAGGAGTCGTGGGGGAAGGCGGGGACAAAATGGCTTAGTCTTTTTGACTAACGGTTGGATGTGGCTGTAACACCAGGAGATCGAGGAGCAGCAGCCGCAGTATGTCAGGCAGGACGTGACGGCAAACCCTGAGGAGCAGATTCCGCGCATCACTACTACCACACGAAGACAGGTTGGAGAGTATTTTGAGTTGCTTCCGCATAGTGTAGTGTGAGAGAGTGCTATGTTATCAGTATTTCCTTTTGGATATGTATCGGGCATAAGCCCTTGCACTCTTTTAGATTTGTACTCATTGTGGACTATTTACACTTTGATTCCATATATTTATATGTTGTGTTGTGGACTTGTCATATTCGTGATATTACTTCTATCAAATTGGCATGTGTTATGATCAAACTAGCTTGCAGGAGCGGCGTCAAGCGGTGATGACTAACCCGTGAGTTGGTGTCAACGCAAGACGGTGGTCATGGGCGTAAGATCCAGGAACTCTCCAGTATGGAGGAGGGGGATCTTACAAATGGTATCACTTGACAACGATCACAACAGAAAGAAGTCCACAAAACATTGGGCCGCCCCGCTCGAGCATTAGTTTGAGGACAAACTATGCAGTGGAAGTAATGGTGTGTCCAAGTGTGAGATCACATGTATAGTCCATCTAAACAATGAGTTAGGCCGATTCTAATAAACTTCCTTACATTTGTGTATCCCCCAAGGAGTACCGGCCCACGAGATACTGCTCCTTTCCCTCCGGCTGCCACTCCCTTCGAGCAGTCAGAGCTTGGTCAGACATTGACGGCTATCCTAGAGGCCTTTAAGGCACAGCAGGTTCCGACCTCTCAGCCGAACCCGGGATCTAACTGGTTGAGCGAATTCAAGAGCTTGTCCCCTCCGATGTATTACGGGATAGAGACTGTGGTCAAGACGGAGAAGTGGCTGGATACCATTCAGGAGATGCTCGTAGGCATCAACTGCCCGGTTAGCATGGCAGTCTCTTTGGCGACTACCGCTTTGGATTCCCATGCCAAGAGATGGTGGAATTCCGTGATGGATTCCACTTATGCGGACCGGGATTACTCGGAGATTACTTGGGAGGAGTTCAACACCACTTTTCTGGAGCATTTTGTGACAGTGACGGACAGGGATGAGTTGGAGGAGAGGTTTTCGAACCTCAGACAGGGGAGTCGGTCGGTGATAGAGTACCCGAGGGAGTTCTCCCATCTGGCTAGATTTGTGGGCCAGGATGCACTCACTGGATGATAGAGGTTATGCCAAGAGGTTCTATCGAGGACTTAGAGACCCACTGAGGCAGGCATTATTGTTCATGGTCGAGGACAGTTTGGCCAAGATCATAGAGACAGCAAAGAAGCTGGAGGCAGATCATCTGATGTTGCAGAGTAGAGGGAAGAGACCATGGGATGAGACACATTTAGGAGAAGGCAGCATGGGACCGCAGCGGTGCAGGATTTTGAGGCATAGGAGAGGCGGGGGACACCCTCGTCCTAACTTCAGGCTGGATCAACAGCAACCTCCTGCAGTGCCAGTTCCTCCACCATTGCGATACTGCTCTTCAACATAATATTCAAATCCATTCAACACCATATCAGGATCTTCAAGAGTCTTCTCATACAGAGAAGAACATTATATTTTCTGTTTTTCATTACTCTTTTTCCTTCCTCTCTTGTACAGGGTTATAACTCCCTTCAAAAGTTAATCTCGGTGACAGGGCACTTTAGCAAAAACCTGCAGTTTGGTTAGAGCACCTTATCAACAGCTCACCTGGTGAGAGGGCACCTTATCAATAACCTCCTAGTGGATTCCTACCAGTGGGTAGAAGAGTAGATGTTCCCAGTTGAGGGGAACTACTATATTTCTCTGTGTCATTTGGATCGTTTTGGTTTGCTCATTGTTTTATGTTTTATTTGTGCTATGCACTTTCACTGCTTGTGTTAATCATTCATAAAACAAACACATATAAATATACATGTTATTAAGTTTTGAAACCAAAACTTAATCAAGATCTTTTAATAAAGTAAATAAGAACTAAAACACTCCACTTTCAATTGGTATCAGAGGGTGTTGATTTTACCATTTCAATTTCTAGTATCTAATGCTTTCAATTAAAAACTCCTGTTTCAATCAGTATTAGAGAAGTTGATTTGTCACACAGGTTAACACCTGAAATCACAAAGATCACTTAGTTCTTAAATTTGCTCTAAAAAGTTTTTTTTTAATGATTCAAGTAAAATTTCTGTTTTCAGATCCACCTATACTTAATTTGGATAATTTTTCTTTATGGCAAGTCAGAATTAAGTTATATATGAATGCCATAGATGAAGAAATCTACAAATCTATCTTGACAGGGCCTATTTATGTTGGCGCTGATATATCTTCTTCAAAGAAAACTACCGAAATAAAACATGGCAACAGAGAAACTGATGTCACTGCCAGTATTTGCAAAATGAAGCCAGATAAATTCAAAGATGTTACTGATGATGGGCGGACTGATAAACATAAAGAACCTTCCCCATCTACAGAACCTTCTCCATCCTCAGAAGAAGATGCCAAAGCCATGCAGATCTTGGCTCAGTCAGTGTCAAAAGACATTCTTCAAAAGCTTGAAGACTGCACCTCTGCAAGAGGAATCTGGACCTCCCTCTCCAGGATGGTAAATAAACCTTCTTTCATCTCTTCAACTAATTGTATTTTTGATACAGAACCATCAACAAACCTAAGTGAAGAAGAAGAAGAAGAAGAACTTAGAGCTAGAGCTTTCTGCATGATGGCCATATATGGTGGTTCACATCAAATCCCCGATGCAGAAGTTAAATCAGAAAAGGTAAATGAGGTAAAATTAACTCTCAACTCTACCTCTATTACTTTCAAATCTAATTTTAAAATAACCATTTCTGAAAAAGAAATCTTAAAAGAAATAACAGAAATAAAAATTTTAAACAAATCTTTCAGGGCAAGCACAACTAATGGGAGAAATCTCAAAATGCAAGCCAAAAGGTTTGAACAAATTCTTAAAAAATCAAATTTATATTTTAATGAAATAAAAAGGCTAATATATGCTAAACCTTTCAACTCTAATAAATTCAAAGAAGTTTTCTAATTAATAAGTTTCTCACCATTAAACTCCATCCCAATTCAAACAGCAAATCTAAAATTTACATGGATTGTTTCCCTCATAAAAACTATGTTAAGACAACTTTGTATTCTTACAGACTTCTCCAAGTCAGTTGGAGCATTCTACTGTAGCTGCATTGATCAGTATTGATCATAGCACTGAGTGTGAGTCTCTTCTGATAAGGGGATTCTATGAGAATGAAAATGTCTGTAATGTTTTTATAATCTAAAGCATTCCTTAAAATCCATTAATAGCTGTAACAATTCAAGATATTAAAAACATATTAACTCAAATCTAGATCAAATGAGTTGCTTAAATAAAATAATTTAAAGAGTCTACAGAAGAAAATTGAAAACTAAAACCAAGTGAGAGAGAAAAGGAGAACATCAGAGAAGCCAAGTGAGAGAGAAAATGAGAAACACAAATCTCAAACAAGACGTAAATCTGTATAAAGGTTGCTGCAATTAAAAATTTTAAATAGGCTGAAATTAAAAAATTTAACTTCAAGAAATGAGCTGCTGCAACTGAAAATTCTAAAAGCCATTTTAAGATTACCAGGTCACTAGTTTTGATTTGATCCCAACTCAAATAGGGGGAGATTGTTGGAACCATAGCTTTTGATTTGAGTTAGGATCCATCCTTTTGTTAAATCTAATAATTTAGATCAATCTAAATTAACACAAATTAAATATGATGCGATCGAATCGGAGAGTATACTTAAGCAAATAATATAAGTTCTCTACGTTCGACAAATGTCGAACGGCGCTCGACAAATAGCCAGACAGCGCTCGACAAATATTCATCAGAACAGCGTTCGACAAATAGCGAACGGCGCTCGACGAATCCAGTCAGAACAATTGGACCGGGCAGGCATTCTCTGAACGGCACTCGACAAACTCAATCCAGCCAGTCTCAGCGGTCGACAAGTGAAGACAATTGCTCAGCACATCAAAAGGCGCTCGACAAATCTTCAGAAAGGCGCTCGACAAATGTCGTTCAGTGCTCGATAAATTCTAGCCAGAGCTCGACTAATATTTTATTTTGCTATCTTTCTTTATAATATTTAACTTAGCCGTTGCAGATCAATAAATACTATAGCCGTTGCAGATCAGCTTTAATGAACAGAAACGGTAGGTTATCTTCTCGAGGAGTCAAATCATTGATGGAGACCTAAGCTCTTTCCTTCTTCCCGAGAGAAGAATTCAAATTAAGGACAAGGGTCCTCAGATTATAAAAAGAAGAAGAAAAAGGAGAAAGATGAGGATATGAAGTACACACACAACCGAAACACAGAGAGCAAAAATCTATTCCTTTCTTTGCTAACACTTTCCTGCAGATTACATACATCCTGAGACACAAATCACAACTACTTGCTCAGGATCATCACTGCACAAAAGGAAAGAAACTGTGTACAATCAAAAGGAGAGACCTCCAGAACTGTCATCCTTCTATATCAGACAGGGGGAGCTCTTCAACATAATATTCAGATCCATTCAACACCATATCAGGATCTTCAAGAGTCTTCTCATACAGAGAAGAACATTATATTTTCTATTTTTCATTACTCTTTTTCCTTCCTCTCTTGTACAGGGTTATAACTCCCTTCAAAAGTTAATCTCAGTGACAGGGCACTTTAGCAAAAACCTGCAGTTTGGTTAGAGCACCTTATCAACAAATCACCTGGTGAGAGGGCACCTTATCAACAACCTCCTAGTGGATTCCTACCAGTGGGTAGAAGAGTAGATGTACCCAGTTGAGGGGAACTACTATATTTCACTGTGTCATTTGGATCGTTTTGGTTTGCTCATTGTTTTATGTTTTATTTGTGCTATGCACTTTCACTGCTTGTGTTAATCATTCATAAAACAAACACATATAAATATACATGTCATTAAGTTTTGAAACCAAAACTTAATCAAGATCTTTTAATAAAGTAAATAAGAACTAAAACACTCCACTTTCAGTGTTTGACTATGGAAAACCTGCTTACACTTTATTCGATACGTGTTCTTTGTACTCGTTCGTATCGGAGGAGTTCGTGCACGATCTGGATCAAGTCCAGCATTTCGAGGGCATCCATCGGAAGGTGAGACTACCAGATGGGTCAAAGATAGAGAGGTGCACAAAGTGCAACATGGTGGTAGAGATTGGAGGGAAGAAATTTGAGGCACCGGAAACCCGCCTGAAGATGACATACTTTGATCTGATCCTGGGCATGAATTGGTTACACATTTACCAGGCCAGGATCGACTGCCCAACAAAGAAGATCGTACTGGAACATGAAGACTCCGAGGTGGTAATAGAAGGTATTAGATCTGTCTCCGGTATTTTATTATCCTCTATTCAGGCTGTTAAATCCCACCATCAGGGAGAGAAGGTGTATGTGGTCTGTTTTGGAATGGTAGAGGCGAAGGCCTCCATGACCGACATCCCCGTTGTCCGAGACTTTTCCGACGTATTTTTAAAAAGGTTGCCTGGATTACCTCCATGACGAGACGTGGACTTCCAGATCCAGATAGTGCCCGGAGCCAGACCTGTGTCCCGAGCACCCTACTGGATGGCACCCAAGGAGCTGGTTGAGTTCCTCACAGAGCTCCAAGAGCTAGTGGAGTCAGGATTTGTTTGGCCGAGCTCATCACCATGGGGAGCTTCGGTACTATTTGTCAAGAAGAAGGATGGGTCGCTACAACACTGCATCGACTACCAACAGCTGAACCGACTGACGGTGCGGAATACCTACCCGCTACCGAGGATCGACAAATTATTTGATCAGCTTCAGGGAGCCCACTGGTTCTCCAAACTCGATATGAGATCAGAGTACCACCAGATGTGGATCCAGGAGGAGGATATACCCAAGACGGCGTTTAGCTCACGTTATGGCTTATACGAGTTCACGGTGATGCCTTTCGGGCTCACGAATGCGCCCACCTCCTTCATGAGTCTGATGAACCGTGTATTTGAGGCCTACTTGGACATCTTCGTCATAGTTTTCAGCGACGACATCTTGATCTAATCAAGGACCAAGGAGGATCATACTCAGCATTTGACATTGGTATTGGGGAAGCTGAGGGAGCACCAGATGTATGCCAAGTTTTCAAAGTGCCATTTCTGGCCGCAGGAGGTGGCATTCTTGGGGCACACCATCAGCGGAGTTGGGTTAGCAGTAGACCCGGCCAAGGTGCAAGCAGTTAGGGAGTGGCCGCAACTGAGATCGGCATCAGACGTGCGAAGCTTTCTCGGACTGGCAGGTTATTACCGCAAGTTCGTACAGAGGTTCTCAAAGGTCGCCCTCCCACTTACATCTTTGACGAAGAAGGATGCTACATTCACTTGGACAGCACAGTGTGAGGCAGCATTTTAGGAACTGAAGGACAGACTCACATCAGCCCCGATCCTTGCCCTTCCATCGGGGAAGGAAGGATTTCAAATATACACAGACGCATCCTATCAGGGGATGGGTGCGGTATTGATGCAGCATGGGCACGTCAAAGCATATGCATCGAGGCAGTTGAAGAGGCACGAGAAGAACTACCGAGTACATGATTTAGACCTCGGGGCCGTGATCTTCGCCTTGAAGATATGGAGGCACTACCTTTATGGGGTTCATTGTGAGATCTTTTCAGATCACAAAAACCTCAATTATATTGATACTCAGAAGGACCTGAACCTACGCCAGCGGAGGTGGCTAGAGTTCCTATGCGATTACGACTACCCCATGGATTATCACCCGGGAAAGGCAAACACGGTGGTGGATGCCTTGAGTAGGAGAGTCGGTACATCTGGACCAGATCCTCGAGTGATGGTTATGGATCTGGTGAAGATGTTGGAGGACATGGAGATCACTTTGGTATCCAGGGCCGAGCCTGAGGCCTATAGAGAGTATCTAGCTGCCTTGAGCATTACCTGTGATATCCGAGACTGCATCAGGGCACAACAGAGACAGGATGCAGCACTGGAGCAGGTATTCAGAGCCCTAGGAGAGGACAGCTCAGGAGACTACTCATTTCTGGATGACCTCGTTCATTTCCGGGGCCATTTATACATACCCGCAGGGGGAGGGATCCGGGAGGACATACTCAGGGAGGCACATTGCACTCGGTACTCAGTGCACCCCGGGATCACCAAGATGACAGCGGACCTACGGAAGACTATGTACTGGCCTGGGATGAAGAGAGAGATCCTAGTTTGGGTGACGCATTGCGAGACCTTCCAGCGGGTGAAGGTAGAGTGCAAGAGCCCTGGAGGATTGCTACAGCCGCTACCACTCCCAAAGTGAAAGTTCGAAGACATAGCCATAGATTTTGTGCGTGGGCTACCGCAGTCTCATTCTGGGCGTGATTCCATCCGGGTCAATGTAGAAATATTGACCAAGGTGGCCAGATTCATTCCGTTCCGGAAGGACACTTCAGTTGCTATCTTAGTGAGGTTGTTTGTAGAGCAGTTCGTTAGGTACCACGGCGTGCCCAAGATGATTGTCTCAGATAGGGCTGGTCGCTTTACATCGAGGGAGTGGAGGGCAGTGCAGGCATATCTGGGGTCTCGACTCACATTTAGCACTGCTTTCTATCCACAGACCGATGGCCAGACAGAGCGCACCAACATGACTATGGAGGACTTACTACATTTATGCATTCTGGATACGGGAAAACCCTAGGAGAGGCTGTTACCACTTATAGAGTTTTCCTATAATAACAACCACTAGGCAAGCATTGGGATGGCACCATATGAGGCTTTGTATGGGAGGAAGTGTCAGACACCTTTGTCTTGGGTCCAGGATGAGGATCCAAGGGCACTTGGATCGGAGTATATAGATGATACGGATGCAGTGGTTCGGATGATCCGCGACCGGATGTTGGATGTTCAGAGCCTAAGGCCAAGTATTATAATGCGAAGCATCGGAAGGTGGAGTTCCAGGTAGGAGACAGGGTTTTCATAAAGATACGACCAGTGCATGATGTCTCGCGGGTGCGAAGACATAAGAAGCTCAGCCCACGATTTATGGGGCCTTATATGATCATGGAGCGGATCGGCCACTTGGCTAATAGGCTGGAGCTTCCACAGGAGTTAGCAAACCTGCATGACGTCTTCGACGTCTCCTCACTTCGGAGAGCCTTACTTCGGCCAGAGCAGCATATTACGACTACAGCAGGCCCGATAGCACCCGACCGATAAGTCCATCTGGAGCCCATCCGCATCGACGATACAACTATCCGAGTTCTGCAGAGGAAGAACTTTCCTCATGTCAAGGTGCTATGGTCCAATCATGGGCGAGAGGAGCACACATGGGAACCGAGGGACCTCATGCAACAGTAATACCCAGGATTATTCACCTCAGGTATACCCTAAATATGACTTTATACACCTTATTCTCATCTTGTATAGAATTCCATAGACCTAAGCTTAAATTTCGGGGACAAAATTATTTTTTTGTTTATTGGGATTTGTAACATCTACAATCCTACTAGACCCCATGATGATTGAAAGTATGGTATTAGACCTTAGATTTACTTTAGAAGGGGGTGAATAGAGTATTAAAAGTGAACATCAAATCTTGACTTATCTGATAAATGAATAAGTATTGAATAGATCCATTGTTGAAGAGTTGATAACTGATCCTTCAGAAATTTGTCAACCTGGAGAAGAAAATTCATCGAACTGAAAGCTGAGTTCGTCGAACTGAATTAATTCATCGAACACAAAGCTGAGTTCGTCGAACTGAATCTGGAGTTCGTCGAACTGAATTAATTCATCGAACACAAAGCTGAGTTCGTCGAACTGAAGGCTGGAGTTCGTCGAACTGAATTAATTCGTCGAACACAAAGCTTAGTTCTTCGAACTTAAAGCTGGAGTTCGTCGAACTGAATTAATTCATTAAACACAAAGCTTAGTTCGTCGAACTAAATCTGGAATTCGTCGAACTGAGAGAAAATCTGCAGAACTGGCTGGAAGAATGAATTCGTCGAGCTAAAGATCAAGTTCGTCGAACTGAAGCATGATGTTCGTCGAACGCAGAATAGATTCGTCGAACGCAGATTGAAGTTCGTTGAACACAAAACTTGAAATTTTTCCTAAGTTCTAGCTACTCAAACACAAGTCAACTATGGTCAACATAAAGCTTTAAGGGAGGAGTTGAAAGACCAAATGAAATCCAAGTGAACCAAGGCCCCACCTCATGCCTAATCAGCAAGGCACAAGCCAATTGGCACCCCACATTTAAATTTGGAGAGAAATGATGATCATGGGGGGGGGGCAAAAATGCCATTTTTCCCAAAATGCTTAAAGGGAAAAATGATTTGAAGTGAAGGAGCTTCCATGGCCCCCACCACCTCAGCCCAAGCCCCCCCCCCCCGGCCAAATTCCCCAGCCCATGAATAGTCTTTTCAGGCAAGGGAGCCGCTCAAACAGTAGCATAGGGGAGGTACAAGCCATGACCGAACATCCGCTTTCCATCCTCCCTATACAACCACTTTCCCCCTCATCTGGCCTTTCCATCACCTTCAGAAAGTCCTAAGGAGTCGAGCTAGCCTCCTGGAGCAGAGCTTTTGGTGGAGAATCGGCAGATCGGGCAAGCTCGCTGGAGAAGGAGAATTCCATGGCCGCACGCCGGAGCACACGCCGCCGAGCCACAATCGAGGTACGTTTCTCCCCCTCTCCCTCTGTGCTAGCATCTAGAACCACCTAGGAGAGAAATCAGGCTTAGTTGAGCCCGATCCCATGTGAGGAAGAGGAAGATTTTCCGAGCTTTTCTCCTAGCTCGTGATCGCTGGAGGAGCTATCTCCGGCAACCGTGACACCACCTGGCGGTAGCCGCCACCTCAATGATGGTGGTATAGGTGGTGGCCGGCAGTGGTGGCCCTCAGGTGGCGAGAAATGAAGGTAGAAGTCGGCCCAGCTGGGAGTAATGTTGGCCGTCGGCTGGAGGAAGGAGACGAAATCAAGACCCTTGATTTCAGGTGATGGCTATATGCAGACCAGTATTTATATATTTTAATTAAATCTGTCACACTATATACATAAGATTAAACTCAATATTTGGGCTACTTAGAGGTTGTTTTAGGCAAAAGTGTCAGAGACAAGTTTTGTAGGCCTTGCTCTCTACTTTCCATAGGGCTTTGGATCATACCATTTGGTGGCCTACAATCGCTTGTAGGTCTATTCTATTGAGACATGTACAAAAGGATGTTCAGACTTTATTTTGTAGATCTAGACTTCATATCTACATGGATGAGTCTAATATTTTTGCCATAGTTGTAAATAGTATAGACTCATCCCCTGCCCAAAAATCCAAATTTTAGGGCAACATCTTTCTATGATTTTATGTTAAATGTGATATTTCATATTAATGAAATATTTATGGTTAAATATATGCAAAGTGACCCAAATCTTGAGTGGTATAAGGGTTAGACACTATCGAGTAACATGTCAAAATTTGGGACCATTTGGCCCACTTTAGATCATATTTTCTCATATTCATAGGAATGTGATGTATGGAGGGGTGGTGTGCACATAACACATTTGGGTATTTTTTATAATTTCATCACTTATGGCTGGTAGTAGGCTCATGAAATTTTGGTAACACACCTACCATAAAGAAGGGTATCATCCTTAGAAATATTAGGATTTTTGGAAAGAAAAATCCTAAATATTTGGACAATAATGAATTTGTCACATAAATATATTAATAAAAGAAAAGTGGTCAAACAACCTAGGAAAAATCTGATTTTCTGTCAAATGATATCTTAGGATGTTATACATCTCTGTAAATTTTGTTGGAATTTTTGGAATTAATTTTCTTGGATATTTGTGAATAATGTATTTTGTCACAAAGCATATTAATGGAATAATCATCACCTAAAACCTAGGGAAAAATCCAATACCCTGGCATATGATAGTTTAACTTGAATTACAACTCCAGAAATTTTGGTAGAATTTTTACAAGTCATTTACACTGATAATTACCAAAAATACCCTTTGGCACACTTATGTATTAATGGAATTTACATGACTAATATTATCTGGAAAATTCTAAAAATCTGGCTGGGCTCTATTTTGATTATCAATAGTATATGGTAATTTTAATAGAATTTTTGGAGCAATTATTTCAGTACTTACTGTGTAATGTGCCCAATTGATTTAAAAGTTTGAATATTTAAATAGTGGTCTTAAACATTATGAAAAATTGGGAAATTCAGCCAGCCATGATATTTATACAATATATGTCACTGATAATTTATTGAGAGCATTTTGACTTCAGAACATTATACTTTATGTGTAAAGTAAGGTGTGCATAATCATTAAAGTATTTTTATAAATGGCCAAATTAGTTGAGAAAATTATGAATTTTCGACCATATTATTATTAGGTCATTTTTTTATCTATGATTAAAATCTTAAGTCATTTGGTCATGTTTTGGTGATGTAAACATTAAGGAGATTCAAATTAGCCCAACGTAGAATTGGTCTGCGTTTAGCAAAAACTTGGGGTAGTATCTAAGCTAGTCAAAACATGTGGGAATGGAATGAAATTTGGAGCATAACATTAGGGCATATATAACTACAGTCCACATGAGTGGTAGGCTAATTGGAGAAAGTCTTTTCCGTGGGGAATAATGAACGAAAGTACGTCTCGATGAAAAAGCGAAGTAAATATGAGGGTAACCTTAACAACGTTAGTTACCAATAAGAATAAATATTCTGAGAAGGGAAGGTTTGGGATATCACACCATAATACCATCTAGTACCGCTGCGAGCCCTTCACCGGGTAAACCTCGGGAAGTTCAGGACTCACCCTAAACTTCTAAGTATACAATAATTAGACAAGATTAGTCTAACTAAATGAATAAGAGATATGGTAATCTTCATCCCGAGTTAAGGGATGGAAGGTTGTATATCAGGACGAGTTAGTACTGCGAGCTGGAGGCTCGGGAAATAGTATATCAGGATGAGATAGTCCTGCGAGCTGAAGGCTCGGGTGGTGATAAATTGCATGTGCATAAGAACAAATTAGTGGCGGGTCTTCGGTACTTGACCGATCGTCACACCGACGGTAGTACGTTGACTTAGGTGGGTGTGAGGGTTTGAGGGGCCAGTAGGTTGTTTATACTGCGGTCTGGAGGAAGATCCCTGAAAACGCACACTTGACCTCAAAGACTGGTGGATACCAACAAAGAGTACGCAAGACTATAGAGTGCACCTAGGACGTGTACAGAGGCGTACAAAGGCTCTAGGCCTGGTAGTGTGTATACGTGCCTAGGAAGTGGAGTTGCCCGCCCCACTGCTGTCGTGGCCACAACGGTGGTACCAGAGAGTGAAGCTAGCTCCAAAAATCGGGAACTAAAGGTCTGTGATCACAGAGTTGTGTGAGTGAGTTGCACTGTAAGAACATAGCATAACATATCATAACATTCATAATACCATAATGACATACACATTTGCAGACCCTTATCATATAAATTAGTATGGGCTCTTTTATATGATAAGTTATAATTCTGGAAATCTTAACTTATAAGTTTGAATGGGCATTCATATATGTTAAGATAGTCTAGATGATGGTGTGGTAGATTTACCTATTATTTCAATTACGGCACATTTATTTATTTACTGCTCATTACTTACCTATCACTACTGTCTTACTTACAGCATTTATTACATGTTGTTCTTGTTCTCGCTACTCAGTTGTCCTTTATATTGTTAGTACTATCCATGTCACCTGTATTTCTTTTTACCCATTGATGTCCTCCGCTTTGTCCTCCCGCTCAATACTTAGGAGTCGTGGGGGGAGGCGGGGACAAAATGGCTTAGTCTTTTTGACTAACGGTTGGATGTGGCCGTAACACCTGGAGATCAAGGAGAAAGATCCGCAGTACGTCAGGCAGGACGTGACGGCAGACCCTGAGGAGCAGATGCCGCGCATCACTACTACCACACGACGATAGGTTGGAGAGTATTTTGAGTTGCTTCCACATAGTGTAGTGTGAGAGAGTGTTATGTTATCAGTATTTCCTTTCAGATATGTATCGGGCATAAGCCCTTGCACTCTTTTAGATTTGAACTCATTGTGGACTATTTGCACTTTGCTTCCATATATATATGTGTTGTGTTGTGGACTTGTCATATTCATAATATTACTTCTATCAAATTGGCCTGTGTTATGATCAAACAAGCCGGCAGGAGCGGCATCGAGCGGTGATGACTAACCCGTAAGTTGGTGTCACCGCAAGACGGCGGTCCTGGGCGTAAGATCCAGGAACTCTCTAGTAAGGAGGAGGGGGATCTTACACGATAATGGGGGCTAATGACTCCTAATCACCCCAAATTTGGGTTGAGGGTATAACCTTATCATGGTGAGAGTCTGGTAAAAAATTTAGGCCAAAATGACATATGCATGTTTGGGAATTTCCATGTGCATGTAGGTGTAGTGTACGGGAAATGGGGTGCATCTAGCACCCAAGTGATTTTAGTGAATTTTGGAGCTCTACAACTCCAATTAGGATGAAATTTGGGGAATACATGAGTCATGCCCTAAAGTACCCACTGCCAAAAATTGGGAATTTTTGGAAATAATTTTTATTACATTTTGTACAACATTTCATTTTCATGTATCGCCTAGATCTAGGGTTATAATGGTCCAAATCCACTAAAAAATTATCTGGATGGTAGTCTAGGCCAAGTATAGCCTATGGTTATAATTTTAGGTCATTTTTTTGACCACTATATGTTGGGCTAACCCACTTGCATGTTTGAGTCAAGGTTAATGTGTGGTGTGCATATAGCTCAAATGGGTATATTGTGACCCTCGCTCTATTACTTATTGTTAGCCTCTGAAATTTTGGCCACACCTATATGATGAAATATTACATCACCTCTGAGAGTTTGAGGTTTTTTGGAAATTAATTGCCTAAGGTTTTACACTTAATTTAAATTGTCACATTTATGTATTAGTGAAATGTTTTGAGACAAACCACTTAGGAAAAATCCCAAATCTTGGCATATGTTCATTTAAGGCATTTCACACTTTGAGAAATATTTTGGGAATTTTTGGACACTTTATGCCCCTATATCTTGTATTATCCCTATTTATCACCTTGGGGTAAATAGTTGATCCTAGCTTGTGATAAATGTTTGTTATCGCATCACAATTTTTTTTTAGGATCACTTATGGACCATTATAAATCCCTGTGAATTTTATTATAAATTTTGGAGTAATATTAATAGTAGATCCTTCTCAATGGGAATTATTCACCCTTGGAGTATTTATTTATCTCTGGGCAAACTCATGTTGGGAAAACCTTGAAATTCTGGAATTATGAGTTTTTGGTGGAAATATATAACTGTTATTTTTTTTTGGAATAACATTTGAAGTAGGTCCTTCACAAAGTAAGAATTGAGTTTATATCTTGAGAAATTCACAACCTGAAAAATTCTTGCTGGAATGCTGTAGAATTTTATACATAGACTCTTCATACCAATAGGAAGCTCTGAGAATTTTATTAGAATTAATCTTTGATTATATGACATGCTTCCTTCACCAAGTAGTTATTGAGTCTATATCTTGAGAATTTCATTACATGAAATACACTTGCTGGATTGTTATAGAATTTTGTATATAGACCTTCCATATCAGTAGGAAGCTCTGAGAATTTTATTAGAATTAATCTCTGAATATATGACATGCTTCCTTCACAAAGTAGTAATTGATTCTATAACTTGAGAAATTTATTACATGAAATACACTTGCTGAATTTTTATAGAATTTTGTATATAGACCTTCTATATCAGTAGGAAGCTCTAAGAATTTTATTAGAATTAATCTTTGATTATATGGCATTCTTCCTTCACAAAGTAGTAATTGAGTCTATAACTTGAGAAATTCATTACATGAAATACACTTGCTGGATTTTTATAGAATTTTGTATATAGACCTTCCATATCAGTAGGAAGCTCTTAGAATTTTATTGGAATTAATATTTGATTATATGACATGCTTCCTTCACAAAGTAGGAATTGAGCTTATTAATTGAGAAATTCATAACATGAAATATATTAGTTGGATGGCTATAGAATTTTGTACATGAGCTTCTTATAACATTGTGAACCTCTAGTAATTTTTCTGGAGATTATGATTACAAATATATGCTATTTCATTCATAATGTAGATCTTGGGATTACAATTTAGAATATTCATAAGTTGGATTATTGACACTGGAATATTCTAAGAATCTGAACATAAGATTTTTATAACATTGTGAACCTCTAGCAATTTTTCTGGATATTATGATTACAAATATATGCTTATTCATTCACAATGTAGACCTTGGGATTACAATTTAGAATAATCATAACTTGGATTATTGACATTGGAATACTCTAAGAATCTGAACATAAGCTTTTTATAACATTGTGAACCTCTAGTAACTTTTCTGGAATTTATGATTACAAATATATGCTACTTCATTCACAATGTAGACCTTGGGATTTCAATTTAGAATATTCATAACTCGGATTGTTGACACTGGAATATTCTAAGAACCTGAACATAAACTTATAATATCTTTATGAAATTATAGAACTGGGATTGACACATCCTGATTTAGGATTCATATAGTCACTCCTTCAGGACATGAGAATTCGATTAAAGGTCGCATGTCTACGAATAGTAAAGGTTGAAAGCTTAGATTTAGACCCCTCCTTTATGGTCACCACACCTAGAGTTATTAACTCTCAGAGAATTGCATATGCCCAGTTAGGATGGACGGTTAATCACCAAAGGCAGTCATCGGAAGTAAAGACTGGGGTGCATTTAGTAAAATTATGAGTTCAGAGAATTACAATGACCTACTGAGAGTGGTGAGGAGTGACCTATCAAGAAATTTTGTTGTGATTGAGAGATAACACAAGGAAATAGTCGGGCACTAGGAGTGGCAGGGCTTCGGTGTTCAATTGAACACCGACGCTCATCTGCCCGAGTCAAACAGTAATCCACCCTAGGATTTTAGAGCAATTAGAGAGCAAGGGGGCATATAAGAATGGGTAGTCAGTAATAATAATAAATATCCTGAAAAGGGGGATTTGGGCTTCAGCCACCATCGCATTCTCTAGTACCGCTGTGAGCCCTTCACCGGGTAGTCCACGAGAAGTCCATGATTCACCCTAAAACTTCTTTGCATAACTAAACGGTAGATAAGAGTGGTAAGTAGGGGAATCTGTTACTGTAAACCTCGTCCCAAATTTGGGATGGAGTAGTACAAGGACTAGATAGTCCTGCGAGTGGGAGGCTCGATGTTATATAAGGAAGGACTGGGTTAGTCCTGTCAGCGGTAGGCTCGGTATATAAGGAAGGATGTGTTAGTCCTACGAGCGGTAGGCTCGATGTTATATAAGAAGGTCTGGTAGGTCCTGCAAGCAGTAGACACGATAATATAAGAAAGGACTTGTTGAGTCCTGCAAGCCAAGAGCTTGGTGTTTCACTTAGAGGCATTGTTGTTACAGGTAGTACGTGTATACCCTGTTTGTTCTTAGAAGAAAATGTAAGGTGTAGGTTTGGAGGTGTCATACTAGCCTAGAAGTGGATAGCCCGGTCCACTGCCATGTTTGCCTCAACTGGGTGTTGGATCTTGAGGTGCCCTTAGAGGGGGGGGGGGGGGGGGGGGGTGAATAAGTGTTTTAGAAAACTTTAAATCATTATAGAAAAACATTAGATATTTTATTAGAAGTGATAAGTAGTTTTTATATAACTTTTTTATAGAAAATTTTGTAAATATTTAATATGTATTTTTCTTTTTCATGTCAATTTTAGGTCATAAGTAGTTATTTTATAATTTTGTTTCTAACTTAGCTTAATTTCAATTTTTACAGAATTTTGGAAAAAATTGGAGAAAATCACAAGTCACGCCCTCAGTCACTCCCGTGACCAAGGGCATGTGACCTAAAGATCTGCGTTTGACGAAAACCAAGCTGCGTTCGATGAACGCTCTCTGCCCAGGCGTTCGACGAAAACGAGCTGCGTTCGACGAACGCTCTCTGCCCAGGCGTTCGACGAAAACCGAGCTGCGTTCGACGAAACTCGAGCTGCTTTCGACGATCGCTCTCTGCCCAGGCATTCGATGAAAACTGAGCTGCGTTCGATGAAACTCAAGCTGCGTTCGACGAACGCTCTCTGCCCAGGCATTCGACGAAATCCAAGCTGCGTTCGACGAAATCTCTCTGCCCAGGCGTTCGACGAAACCCGAGCTACGTTCGACAAAATCTCTCTGCCTTCGATGAAACCCGAGCTGCGTTCGACGAACTCTCTATCCAGGCGGGTGTGTAATCTTAGAATCTTCCCAGTGGGCAGCCGTCGAGACGTGGAGAAGCCGTCGAGAAGTCAACATGAGTCACACTCGTGACCCAAATGTCACGGCCGTGACTTTCCCGTATGATCCCTGCACGCCGCCGCGCCGCAAGCCAGCCCATGCTGCATTTAATGAAGCAGTCCAAAGTCACGCCCGTGACCCAAAATGTCACGCCCGTGCCTTGACCTTTTCCGCCGCGCCGTCACGCAAGCCCCATGCCACAGCCGGATCTAATGTGAATAGTGCTTACACGCCCTTGGTCACGCCCGTGACCGAGGGCGTGTAACTTGAAAATTTTGCCTATAAATTCAGGGGCTCTCCCTTGAGTTCGAAGTTCAGAAATTTGGAGAGGGGGAGGTGCTGTTAGAGCTGTTAGTGAATTTTTCAATGCTTTTTCATGTCTTTCAATTTCATGTTCCCTTCCTTTTCATGTCAAATAATGTTTAATTTTCTTTCTTGCAATAGCCGAGTTTAAGCTTGTAATCTTTTTCTTCCTAGCCTTGAAATCCCTTTTTAAGCTTGTAATACTTTTGGTTTTCAATAAAATTAATTTTGCTCTCTTTCACGTTCTCTTTCACCTTAGTAATTTCTCTTTCATGCAATGTTAATTTCTCTTTCTCATTTAGTTTGCAATTTTTTTTTAGCTAAAGTAAAACAAACCTCAAAAAATCGTCAGATAAGATAATGGTGCTTTTCTTAGAAGTAGAAGTAATCAACACGCCCCGTGGAAAACGACCTTGGTATTTCTAAATATCCTATACTATAGACGATAAGGTACACTTTCCTTTATCGGATATAGTCTTGGAAAATATCTTTAATCATTTCACTTTGCAAAACACAAGTAAATTTTCATATCAAGTTTTTGGCGTCGTTACCGGGGACTTTGCGTAGATATTTTGAAAAGAGGATAGCTATTAATTTTATCATGCTTCTTTTATTTTATTTTATTTTGCTTTTTATAAATTTCAAAAAAGAAACAAAAAATTATCTAATTTTTCCTCTTCCTTTCTTTTCTTTTTATCTTTAGTTTAATCTCTTTTCTATTTTAGTCTATGTTCTTTTTCTCTCTCCCCTTCTTTTCTTTTTAGTTTATGACCCGAGGTAGCACTTCGAATATTCCTTTTGATCCAGAGATCGAGCGAACCTTTTTGAGGCGCCGCCATTCTCGTGATCAGGAAAATCAAGTAGAATTCGAAGAGTCGATCGGGGACACTAACACAGCGAATATGGATTCTAATCTTGATCCGCCTAATCCTAACGCGCCAAATCCTAATGAGGTCGCGCAACAGACCATGTCCTTTTATGCGCGGCCGAATTTGGAAGGCACACAGTCGAGTATTGTTCGCCCCACGGTGGCGAACAATAATTTTGAGATCAAGTCCAGCATCATACAAATGGTGCAACAATCGGTGATCTTTGATGGTCAACCGGACAAAGATCCAAATTCGCATATTTCTTACTTTCTTGAAATTTATGATACTTTTAAAATCAATGGCGTCACCGATGACGCCATTCGATTGTGTCCTTTTCCTTTTTCTTTACGGTCTAAGGCCAAGCCGTGGCTGGGCTCCCTACCTAGGGGATCCATCACTACATGGGCCGAAATGGCAGAAAAATTTCTAAATAAATATTTCCCGCCTTCAAAGACCGCTAAATTGCTCATGGATATTGTGTCGTTCATGCAAATCGACTCGGAGACTCTCTATGACACATGGGAGCGCTTCAAGGAGCATTTGCGTCGATGCCCTCATCACGCACTTGCCACTTGGCAACAAGTGCAAATATTTTATAATGGCTTAAATCTCCAAACGAGGCAAATGATTGATGCGCCGCTGGGGGGATGTTAAATAACAAAACCTCGGACGCCGCTCAAGAGCTTTTCGAAGAGATGGCCACGAATGCGTACCAATGGAACATGCACCGAGCGCGGCCTAACAAGCCAGCCGGAATTTTTGAAATAGACGCAAACGCAAATTTGGCTTTACAAGTTGAGCGCTTAACAAAGCAAGTGACGAAGATGTATGCTTCCTCCGCCACTCCTCCTTGGGCTAATAACATTTTAATTGAAGAGCAGGTTGACTACATGGGAAATCCGCCTCGGCCTTCCTATAACCAGAACTCCGCTCTGTATAACACATACAATGCGGGTAATAGGAATCATCCAAATTTCTCGTGGAGCAGCCAAGGAAATGCTCAGCGTCCTATGAATCTAAATCAACCCCCACTAATCAACTTCTGAACTTAACTCCGCCTCTAAATTTGATTTCTCAAAATTTTAATCCTCCTGGTTTTCCACCGCACTAACACAAGCGCTCTTCGCTTGAAGAGGTCTTTGCAAAATATGTTGCTACAAATGAATCAAACATCCGAAACCTCACCGGATCGATCAAAAATTAGAGAACCAAGTGGGCCAGCTAGCGAAGATGATCTCTGAGCGTCAGCAAGGAGCACTACCGGGGAATACAGAGCAAAATCCAAAGGAGAGCGCAAACGCGATTACACTCCGAAATGGGAAGGAGGTGGTTTCAAAACAGGACGAACCCAAGGTAACTTCTTCTCCTCCTCCTACTCTTAATTTATCTTCAAATTTGTCTGCTACGTTAGCTCCGCGCGCTTCTACTTCTAATATTCCGTATCCGTATAAATTTAAAAGCGAGTGCATCGAAAAGAATTATAAAAAGTTTTTAGATATTGTAAAGCAAATTCATATTAATGTACCCTTCTGCGAGGTTATCTCTCAAATGCCTAAATATGCAAAATATCTTAAGGAGTTGCTCTCCAATAAGAAAAAATTAGAAGACATTTCGCATATTTCTTTAAACGCGGAATGCTCTGCAGTTGTACTCAACAAATTTCCTCAAAAAGCAAATGGCTCGGGACAGTTCTCCATCCCGTGTTTATTTGGCAATTCGTTAGTAAAACACGCCTTAGCGGATCTTGGAGCAAGCATCAATCTCATTCTGTTTTCATTATTCAAAAAGCTAGGTCTTGGAAATCTAAGCCCCACTAGAATGAGTATTCAATTAGCGGATCGTTCTTTAAAATATCTAGTAAGAATAGTGGAGGACGTGCTCGTTTGGGTTGACAAGTTCATCTTCCCGGTGGACTTTGTCATTATTGACATCGAAGAGGATGCCGAAGTACCCCTCATACTCGGCCGCCCCTTCCTTGCCACCTCCCGCGCTATTATAGACGTAAGTAACGGAAAGCTCCTCCTACGGGTTGGAGATGATGAAGTTACTTTCGGCATAAATTCCTCGATGCGGAACACGTTAAAAAACGACGATTCGTATTTTTACCTGGAAGAGTGTTGTGAATTCGATTCATCCCCCGAGTTAGTCTCATCGGCAAGTAGTGATTCTGAGCACGTCGAGTGCTTTTGTCTTGAAGAAGAAGTCTCTCACCCCACAACACCTGAACCCTTATTTCTAGAAAAATTAAAACTTCTTATGAAGAGCCACCTGTATTAGATTTAAAGCAACCCCCCCTACCTTAAATATTTATTTTTAGAAAAAGAGTCTAAGCTACCCGTCATCG
Organism: Dactylorhiza incarnata; assembly: GCA_033032865.1. Lineage (NCBI taxonomy): Eukaryota > Viridiplantae > Streptophyta > Magnoliopsida > Asparagales > Orchidaceae > Dactylorhiza > Dactylorhiza incarnata. The sequence continues at coordinate 8,506,892 of JAWHQI010000058.1, read as the reverse complement.
TTTCATCCGAACTTAGAAACTCAGAAATTTCTGAGTTGACTACTGTCTTAAGCAAGCACCGCCACGCTATTGCGTGGCAAATTTCGGATATTAAGGGTATAAACCCTTCCTTCTACACTCATAAAATCTTTCTCGAAGATAATTCCCGCAACTCAGTCCAGCCTCAACGACGACTAAACCCGAATATGAAAGAAGTCGTTAAGGCCGAAGTTATTAAACTATTGGACACCAAGTACAAGTTGTACCGAAGAAAGGTGGCGTTACGGTAGTTGCGAATGAGAATAATGAATTAATCCCAACCCGTACCGTTATGGGTTGGCAGATGTGCATCGATTATCGTAAACTAAATGATGCCACCCGTAAGGATCACTTCCCTCTACCTTTTATCGATCAAATCTTAGAGCGCCTTTCAGGTCACTCCTACTACTGTTTTCTCGATGGTTTGTCGGGATATTTCCAAATCTCGATTTCGCCCGACAACCAAGAGAAACCCACTTTCACTTGTCCCTTTGGCACCTTCGCTTATCGAAGGATGTCATTTGATCTTTGTAATGCGCCAGCTACATTCCAAAGATGTATGCTGGCAATATTTGACGAGTTAGTAGAGGAGGTGATGGAAGTGTTCATGGACGACTTCTCCGTGTTCAGAAACTCATTTAAAAATTGTTTAAAAAATCTCGAGCGCATGCTGCAGCGATGTGAGGAAACGAATTTAGCGATTAATTGGGAGAAATGCCATTTTATGGTCAAAAAGGATTAGTCCTTGGCCATACAATATCGGGCAAGGGGATCGAGGTCGATAGGGCCAAGATCGAAGTAATTGAAAAACTCCCCCTCCAATAAACGTAAAAGCTATTAGAAGTTTCCTAGGCCACGCGGGGTTTTATCGGCGCTTTATACAAAATTTTTCCAAAATCACAAAGCCGTTAACCCATCTTCTCGAAAAAGAATCATCCTTTATTTTTAACGATGAATGCCATTTGGCCTTTAAACTTATCAAAGAGAAACTTATAAACTCCCTGATTCTAGTCGCGCAAAATTGGTCGCTCCCTTTTTAAATCATGTACAACGCGAGTGATATTGCGGTTGGTGCCGTTTTAGGCCAACCAGTGAGAAGTATTTCCACCCGATTTATTATGCGAGCAAAACACTCACGTCAGCACAAGCGAATTACACCACTACCGAGAAGGAGCTTCTAGCGATCTTTTTGCCTTCGATAAGTTTAGGTCGTATATCACTCTCTCAAAAGTTATCGTCTTCACGGATCACTCCGCTCTTAGATATCTTTTAAGTAAATCGGATGCCAAGCCTCGTCTTTTGCGATGGATCCTCCACTTGCAGGAGTTTAATTTAGAGATCCGGGACAAAAGGGAGCCAAAAACTTGGCGGCCGATCATCTTTCCCGCTTAGAAAACACCGCCTCGGAAGCATTAATAGAAGCCAACACCAATGATAAATTTCCCGAAGAGCGCCTCCTTGCTCTCGAAAATATTAGTTCATCATCTACCCCCTGGTTTGCAGATTTGGCAAACTATTTAGTAGCTCGGGTCCTGCCAAAAGAATTCTCGAGTCAGCAAAAGAAGAAATTATTTTCTGATTTAAAGAATTACTTTTGGGAGGACCCCTTTTTATTCCGTGTTTGCACAAACCAGGTGGTGAAAAGATGCGTCTCAAGTGAGGAAGGCCTTAAAATTTTACGTTATTGTCACGAGGGACCAACCGGTGGTCATTATCATTCGAACCGAACCGCGAGGAAGGCGCTGGAGGCGGGATTTTCTTGGCCCACGCTCTTCAAAGATGCTCACACCCTTGTGAGTACTTGCGACAACTGCCAGCGGTCGGGGAACATCTCCCGCCGGATGAGATGCCCCAAAACATTTTCTTAGAATGCGAAATTTTTTATCTTTGGGGTATTGATTTTGTAGGTCCTCTCCCTCCATCTTTTTCAAATAAATATATTCTCATTGCGGTCGACTACGTGTCAAGGTGGGCGGAAGCGTAAGCTCCCCCCCCCCCCCACCAACGATGCGCGAGTCATCATTAACTTCTTAAAAAAATTATTTTCTCGGTTTGGCATGCCGCGCGCTATAGTGAGTGATCGGGGCACCCATTTTTGCACTAGTCAATTTACAAAAATCCTAGCAAAATATGGTGTCACGCACAAATTATCCACTGCATATCACCCACAAATGACCGGCCAAGTCAAAGTTGTTAATCGAGAATTAAAGCGGATTTTAGAAAAAAGTGTTTCTATTAATCGGAAGGATTGGGCAATAAAGCTCGATGACGTGCTATGGGCCTATCAAGCGGCGTACAAGACCGCTATCAGTTGTACACTGTATCGAATGGTTTATGGCAAGGCTTGCCACCTTCCGGTCGAACTAGAACACCGCGCATTTTGGGCGCTTAAGTTTTTAAATCTCGATTCCACTTTAGCGGGCGAACAAAGAAAATTTCAAATGAACGAATTAGATGAGTGGCGGGTGAATGCGTTTGAGAGCAATAAATTATATAAGGAGCGAACAAAGCTTTATCACGATAAACACATAAAATTTCCGAAAACTTTTTCGTCGGGCGATCTCGTCCTCCTTTATAATTCTCGCCTTCGCCTTTTTCCGGGAAAACTAAAATCCCGATGGTACGAACCCTTTATTGTTAAAGAGGTTTGGTCCTATGGGACAATCCTAATATCTCACCCGGAAAAAGGTACCTTCAAAGTAAACAAACACCGTCTTAAGTTATATATTCCGGGAGAGCTCGCTAACGAGAAGAGTGAATCATTATCTTTTCATCCTATAATATGATCGGCAAGTGGGTCAAGCTACGCGACCTTAAACAAAGCCCTTTTGGGAGGCACCGCAAAGTTATCTTTTTATTGTTTTTCTCTTGTTTTTCTTTTTTTAACAACTTTGCAGGTAATCGTTGCTTCCCCACGAAAGCTTCAAAAATCAGGGAAGCTCTTTTCCTTCTTTTTTTTCCTTGCATTTCTTTATTTGCTTCTTTATTTTCGTTTACTTCATACTTAGTTTTAAACATTGGGGACAATGTTTAACTTTAAGTATGTCGGTATAAATAGTTCGTTGTAACTAGTTTTTAAATTAAAAAAATTTCAAAAAAAATATTATTTTCTTATGTTTTCTTCTATTTAAGCACTTGTAAAACCCAAAAACTCAAACAAAAATTAGAAAATCAAAATTTTAAATCTTGGAAAGGGATCTCTGGGATATCATCCCATCACACCTCTTAGTAATGTGAGAACCCTTCACGGGGTATACCTCGGGAAGTTCAGGAATTAACAAAAAATATTAGGTTTAAAACTAGTTTCCTTTCTTAAATTATCAAAAATTCCAAAATATTAAAAAAATGAAAAACTTAAAAACAAAAAATATAAAAATCTTATACCTCTCCTATTTGTTGTTTTTGTGAGTTCTTAGAAATCTAGTTGAGAATGGTTATAAGCATGTTTAGGTTTTTAATTAGCTAAAATTTTGCTTATCATAGTTTGCTAATTTTAAATTTGAGGTAATCTTGCTTTAAGAATCATCTTATGATTTTAACTTGATTAGAGAATTTATTTAGCATGACTTCTCTTTTTATTTTTAAATGGCTTCATTTTGTAGTGAATTTGCTAAACCTATTAAGATTTCAATTATATTTTCTTCTAACTTTTTTGATCTTAGGAAATGTAAATATACTAGAATTTGCTCTCACTATAATTTAAAGCTAGCTAAATTTATTTTCTTTCCCTACCCCCTCTGTTGGCATAAAAAAATGAATTTTAAAAGATCATATGTCATGGGAATAAGAGGATAAAATTCATTATTCCCAAAACATATGCACCCAAAATCATTTAAAAGATTATATGTCATGGAGTAAGAGGATAAAATTTATTACTCCTAAACATATACATTTTGGGTTTTTATTAGAAGAGAATTTAAAAAAAATATTCATGATGAGAGGATAATATCCATTACCTCCATTCAAAAAAAAATCTCTTCTTTTGCCAAATTTTATGAAATCCCCCATAGCCAAATATCATTGTTCTAGATTTAGTTTAAGATTATGGAGAGAGCAATATTTAGTAAGTTTCTTTTAAGATAGAGTTCTTATAATTTTAATTTAATCTAGTTTTATAATTTCTACAATTTTGTTAAACTAATTAATTTTCTTGAGAAGTCCTTGCCTAAACATTTTTCCCTCTTTTCAAATCATCATCATAATTTAGGACTTAACTCCTTGAATTTACTCTTAACTTAACTTTTGGTTTAAATGAAATTTTAGTTTACAATTAAAAATTTTAAGGATGTCTCATAAATTATGACTCACATTTTTGCTCTGGAATAGCAAAACCTCAAGTATGAGGGTATTTGATAAGTAGTTTTTATATAACTT